>CM053750.1:4888448-4902762 GCA_028658305.1 Pachyuromys duprasi
GCCGAGCACTTGCCTGGCAAGCATGAGTATCTGGTATTGGATTCCCAAACCACAAACGGGTCAATGGTAAAAGTAATTGAAAGAATTATAAATATAATGGCAGGCCCCCTCGCTCGAGGAAACAGAAAGTTGTAGTAATGAAAGCATGTAATTTTGATGTGAGAAGAATTCCCCAAATCCAATAGTACAGTTACTGGGACACATTCATCAAGCACATAGCACCACAGTAGGTACATCAAAAGTAAGCAAGACATTCTGTCTTCAAGTGATGGCAGTGGAGCTGCAGACTGAAGAAGTAGCCACAATTCGGTTACTCTTTTGAGAATCCACCAACACTTTAATTGACAGAATGAGGAAGAAAGCAAAGGCTTATTATACCTCTGGCTAAATTATGTCTAACAAAACCATCAGTTAAAATATTTCCTCACCAAAGGTAAAATACGATAATGTGAAAACACCCCAGAGCTACACATCAGTCCTGTTATAACTTTTTTTTTTTTTTTTTTTTTTTTTTTTAAGATTTATTTATTTATTTGATGTATATGAGTGTTCTATCTGCATTTACACCAGCCAGAAGAGGGAATCAGTTCACATCATAGATGGTTGTGAGCCACCATGTGGTTGCTGGGAATTGAACTCATGACCTTTGGAAGAGCAGACAGTGCTCTTAACCACTGAGCCATCTCTCCAGCCCCAGTCCTGTTATAACTTAACCAATGAAAATTAAATTTCCCATCATAACTACAACATTCTACTATTGGTTCAAAACCTTCAAAACCAGGCTCTCACTTTCACAATAGACACTGTTATGAATCTGTCCCACCTGCAAGCGGCTTCTTGTACTCTCTTGTTGCTATCCAGGATACGCTTCAGCAATTCTGTCATTAATGGCTTCAGGTATGTATCTGGTGGCTGGCTGACGACCCAGTGTGCATAGCGGCTAAGCGTCCAGCAGGTGATGGAGCGCACGAGAGCCTTTTTGTCAGAGAGGCACTGGATGAGGTGAGGGATGAGCTCTGGCAGGTACGGGATCATGCCTTGCATGCAGCCTAGGAGAGAAGAGCAAGCTTTCACAAAGTGTTAAACTCAGCTGTGTATAGAGCCAACTCACGCATTCACAAAAACACTTAGTACATAAAAAACATTTCCAGTGCTATGAACAGAAAACCTGATACCAAATTATTTTAAAATAACAAATCAGAGACAGGCTTGGTGGTGCATGCCTTCAATCCCAGCACTCTGGGAAGCAGAGGGAGGTGGATAGCTGTGAGTTCAAGGTCAGCCTAGTCTACAAAGGAAGTCCAGGACAGACAAGGCCACACAGAAAAACCCTGTCTTTAAAAAAACCAAAAATAGAATTGTTAACAAATCAGAACTAATTGTTCCTAGGTGTCTTACAGGAGGGTAAAATTACACTCTCTTTTCTGTAATGAAAACTGTTTTTAAAAGCACCTATAAAAATGTTTTGAGACAGATGTTTACAGTGAAATACAGGACAAAAAAAATCTTTTATAGTTTATGATGACACTCTTATCAAGTTCCCAGATTTACCTGGCGGAATAAAGCTATTTCCTGAGCAACAGCCCTCAGATTTCTTCCTTTTAGTTTCACTTACTGTAACAAAAACACCCATAGATCATATGGCTGGCATAGCTGGCTAGGATTAGAAGAAAACCGTGATTGTTTATAAGGAGAGCGTGGTAACTAGTAGAAGCTTCTGAGTTCAGTCAGCTCTTTGAATCGGTGTGGACCATAGTCTACCACATACATACTGGCATTGCAAGCAGAGTTAGGTAGCATATGAATTCAGTTAGGTTAACAATTCCTTACAGCACCTAGCCTTGTTAGTATCTATCAAGAACGTTGTAATTTAAGTTGGACTTACCTTCTGCAATTGCTCCTAAAACTAAGATGCCTGATTCTTTAACAACCCATTCATGATGGAAAAGCAATTCTTTCAAAAGTGGCAAAATGTGTGGCAAGAGCTCATCACGATAAACGTTTGCCAGAACATCGAGAGCAGCAGCGGAACACTTTCCTGAGGAAGTAAGTTTTGTGACAGAGTTACCAAATTTATTAAGATACATTATTCTGTACTTGATCACAGAATTCTTTGTGTAAAAATCAAAAATGTTCTACTCAACCCAATGCTTCCAGAAGGCCATGATTATTGTTAAAATTCTGTGGCAAAATGTGCTCACTTTAAGCAAACAGACAAAAGGTCACACTGAAAACTAAGTTTCACTTGGGGCCAGGCCTGTAAGTGGCACATGTTTTTAATCCCAGCCCTCAGGGGGAAGAACTCTCAAAACCAGCCTGCTTGACACTGGGTTCCAGACCAGTGAAGGTTATATGAGACCCTGCCTCAAACAAACACCTAAACTTAGTTCTATTTAACATTTTTAGTAGTAGGTAATTTACAATCAAGTACATCATTTCTTATTTGGACATTAACCAAGTAAACTGGAACAAAAGTCATTATCATATAAAATATGCTAGAACAATTCTTTACAAGAGAATTAACTACAGTACTAAGATTTCACTAATATAACAAAGATAAAAAGTATAAATTTTTTCCAATGTGAAGTAGAGATAGCAAATAGTTCACAAACTTTAGTCAATGGCAAAAATTTTGTACAACTGTTAGAGACTGTTTTTGTGCACTGTGTTTTCAAATGCTGATTTCTGTACCCAGAGATCTTTTTGCAGTCTGGATTTTGGCCTTATCATAGACTGGTTAATATAGAGCTGAACAGCTAATAGTTGGGCATGAGAGGATAAGCTGGGACTTCCAATCCCAGGCAGGAGGTCTCCGGTGGGAACTAGAGAGAGGAGTCTTCATAAGGACACGGATACAGAATGAGCAGTCAGGGTGAGATGGCAGGCAACAGGCCACATGGCTGAGAAGTAGGCCAGGCCAGTGTAGGTGGGTTAGAACAGCTCAGGATCTGGCCAGCTATAGTGCCTCAATCTTCTAATAACATTAATAGGTCTCTGTGCCATTATTCAGGGGCTAAGATGGGCATAGAACGCCGGTATTTTTATGTAACAGTAAAAGCTGTTACAGTGCCTACAAAAAACCACTTAATCCATTAGAAAAGGTCTATAATTATTATACACATGGTAGATTTGTACAACTGAATAGCACATAGACAACAAAAGAAAATTTCAATGTGCTCAAGATAAACAGAAGAACAGTAGAGTACATAAAATCTGAGGTCAATTTTAGAAATCTGGCTTTATTCCTAAAAGCCTCAATAGAATTCTCTATGCAAAGAGCTTCCGGCCAGGGCATAAGGGTAAATGGAGTGCAAGCCCCTGTTGAATGAAACCTGCTGTCAGGACCCTCTATGCCGACCTTCAGTACTCCTCTTACCCTCCTAGGGTTGCTGAAACGACTAAATGTAATATACATATCAAATTTTTGGCATAGTGCATAGAAAATTAAATATTTTAAATTATAAAAGTCAGATGTAAGAAATTGAACAGGCAGAATAGGAATTATGTGTTCCAGGATGACAAACATCACAAGACAACCATAAAAGCCGTTAGAAACACCAATGCTTTGATAATAATAAGGCGTGAATCCTTACCAGGGTGCTTCTTTGCAGGGGGATCTAATAATGTATGGAGACACTGCTGATTGTTAACACTTGTATGTACAATGTCAGCATTTTATAATGTGTAGGGAAACCCTCACAAGAATGAAATCATGTGATCCCACACTGTCAGTAATGGGAAAGCCTGAACTAGAGCAGCAGGGTTTTAAAACCCAGCTAGCAAGCAAAAACAAGACAGGAGAGCCATTTGCTAAGGTTCTTGTCATGTGGGAACTCCACTGCTGCTAAGGGCATCTTTTAAGCATGGAAATAAATGGCACACTGGTATCCTAAGCTGAGTTTAGTAGCATGTTGACATGTAGACCAAATTACTTTGTGAAATCAGAACCACTTTTCAGAAGAGATGCCCACTGTCTAATCTATGGCTGGAGAGGAAATGTGATGTCAGCCTCCAAGGGGATTTCCAAGGCTTCAGTCCAAGCCAGGCAAGCAAGAAAGCTGTTGACTCTTCAGTAAGAGTGTGGGCTGGCTGGCTGGCTCAACAGGTAAGAATGCTGCATTGCAGAGGACTGGGGCTCAATTCCCAGTACTCACACGAAAGCTTACAACCATCTGTGATTGCAGTGTCAGGGGATCTGATGCCTTCTGGTCTCCTCTGGCACCAGTCACTTGGTGTAGAGACACACATACACAGGCAAAACACCCAAACCAAATAACAACAACAAAAAGAGCCAGGCAGTGGTGGCTTACACCTTTAATCTCAGCACTAGGGAGGCAGAGGAGGATCACTTTGAGTTCCAGGACAGCCTGGTCTACTAGGTGAGTTCCAAGACAGCCAAAACTAACTACACACAGAGAAAGCCTGTCTCAAAAACAAAACCAAAAAACAAACAAACAAAAAAAGAGATGTGAGTTAGAACACCAGTTCCACAAGTCATGGGTTTCCAGGTTTGGGGTTGAGAATGGAGGGGAAAAAGCCAACAGACTTTAAAAATACGTTTTTCAAAGTTTTGAATATACAAAATGAAGAACTTCCCTATTCTTAACACCAATTACATCAAACATAAAAAACTTGCTGGGAAAACAGAAAAGCCATTTAGAGAATTTAATGATGTGCAGGGTGTGGTACAGTACCTGCACTCAGGAAGCAGAGGCAGATGGAGTGACACAGTTTCGAGGTCAGCTGTTCTAAACAGTGAGATCCAGACCAGCCAGGGACCCCGAGGAGGGAGGAGAAACCCAACAAATGAGATGAATAGGATGATTAGGATTACAAGAGCATGCTATGAGAGAAATAAAAACCAAAGGCTCCTACTCATATTTATTACAATGGCAATAGGACAAGACACACGGGGAAAAGTACAATGGTGCAGCCACCATGACAAACACGCTGGGGGTTAGACCCAGCAGCCTTGCTGGGTACATTTGCCAACAGACTGGAAAACATGTCCACACAGAAACCTGCACATCAATTTTCATGGATCATTACTCCCCACACCAAAACAGAAAACACAACGCCAATAGCCATCAACTAATGAAAAGAAAAATATAGTACAGGAAAGAAGTATGGATACATGTTAAAACATAAATGTTATAACATCATGCTAAGTAAAACCCGGTCAAAAAGGGTTATTTATAAGCAGGAAATCCTTAGAGACACAGAGATTGATAGCTACTGGGGATGGAAGTAACAAAAAGACCCCACATTTATGATGATGATGATGACAGCTGGACAGATTTACAAATAAAACTCATTGTATTACTATTTTTTTCTTGACAAAGGGCCTTTGCTACATAGTTCAAGCTGAAATCGAACTTTTGAACCTCCCCTTCAGCTTCCTAGGAACTGGATCACATGCCAACAACAGAATTATTCCAAGTAAGCAACTGTTCTTTACACCCATCCAACTTACTCAGATTCCAGTCAGAAATTGTATCATCATCATCAATTTCATCATCATCGTCATCTTCCTCTTCAATTCCATCCTCTTCATGCTGCTGAGCCACTGTCCTGGAGCGATGAAATCGTGGCCTTATATCCTGTTCACTATCAGGAATTGTTTCGTCTTCTTCAACATCACCCTGTTATTTTAGACAGAAACCTTCAGTGGCTATTCCGCTTTAAACTGTGAATATCAACATGAGTAAAGGAACCAGAACATCATATGGGTCGTGTACAGGATGCTGGAGTGTTTTTCCTGAGTGAGAACTGCTCCCCCCCTGCAGTAAACAGGTCCCTGAGGAAGGGACAATAAGGCATGACACTTGCTGGGTGATAACCTACAAACTCAGATCAGTGTACTTAAAATACACTCCAGAGAGCATAAGACAGAATTAAGTTAAACTACAAACCAAAAACTAAAGTAATCTCCAAATAGCTTTGGTCAAAGTAAATTAAGGAAAACCCAGTCATTATCAATTAAGGTATGACTTATTGCCATGAAAATCCATTATGCTTGTTGTATCTTTGAACATCTGTGGCCTATTAACTATAACAGGGCGCCTTTACATAGGGTCTATCCTGAACAAAACAAAAACCTCCTACTGATCAAATTCAAAGCTGTATTATCAATATAGATATTATCTTCCTAGTCAGAGAACAGTTTCCTTACCTTAAGCAGAATAATATCTATATCTGAGTACTTCATGCCATTCACTAACACAGGAATCAACCTAAGAGAGAATTCATGAAACAAAGATCAATAGTATTTTTTTAAAAACAGATTTATTTACTGTGTATACAATATTCTACCTGCATGTAGGCCTGCATGCCAGTAGAGGGCACGAGATCACTTTACAGATGGTTGTGAGCAACCATGTGGTTGCTCGGAATTGATCTCAGGACCTCTGGAAGAAGAGTGCTCTTCACCTCTGAGCCGTCTCTCCAGCCCAGCTTTAAGTCGTCTTAACAACCTTACATACACTAAACCAATGATAACAACAGTAGCCATATAGTCTTTGGGCATATCTGGTCCACTTCACTGTCCCCAGTAACTCAAGGAATATGAATAGGCTAGTTTTAAGAATAAAAGATCAATAGTAATTAAACAATGCAATTATGCCTATCTGTCTGTCTAGGCAGGGCTTCAGGACACGCTCTCCTCTGTCCTCCACACGCCTATTTTGGCACTTGTGCATCTGCACCCAACACACGAACAAACTATTTTCATGTCATTTTAAAAAGGTAATCCTGAAAACCTATTTGTATCACTAATAAAGTGACCTTTTTGGAGGCCCATCTATGGCGAGAGGGCAGACTTTATGAAGACGTGTGCTGAGCACAAGCAGTACAGTAACCACACTTACTTAGGTAGATGCCTTACAAGTACATCTTTGCATATTGGCTGTTCCGCCAAAGTCAGCCAGAATTCACAAGCCTCCAAAGCCACGTTCTCATCTTGGTCTTGGGTCCTCTGCAGCATGTACTGTGAAGAGAATCCATACTGCTCATCAGCTTAACCCTGACAACAAGTTGTAATTTAGTCCTAATCTGCCTATATGCTGCAAGTCAAGGTTTCCAACCGGTACTTCTCTCCTTTTAGACGCTCCCACGTACCTTTAAAACAGGCTAGAATTTAAGAACCACTGCTTTTCATTGTTCCCCTGTCCCCCAAGACAGGATCTTGAACTCACTCTGCAAATTAGGCTGGCGTTGAACTCAAAGCGACCTACCTGCTTCTGCCTGAGAACTAGGATTACAGGCTTGATCCACTATGCCCAACTCAAGAAACACTGTGTAAGAATGAAGTTTTTATCTGTATGTATTATTGATCTACTTCTGTGCAGAGGTATTTAAGAAATTGTTGGAATTTTCTGACATGTCGATGTTAATCAGAGAAAACCAAAAATAACTCCATATATGTTCCTTAAAATAAAAAATATTTAAATTAACAAAACAGTCTGTCTCTTTTAACATATTAAAGTGATACTTGAATCAGTATTTTTAAAAGCTTTATTGTGTGTGTGTGTATATAGGTATATATACACATACATATATATATATATAAAAAATGTTTTGCCTGCATTTGCACCTGCACACCAGAAGAGGGCACCAGATCTCACTATAGATGGTTATGAGCTACTAAGTGGTTGCTGGAAATTGAACTCAGGTCCTCTGGCAGGGCAAGCAGTGCTCTTAACCACTGAGCCATCTCTCTAGCCCCAATATTTTTTACTTTAGAAAAAAACGCCCCATTTTCTTCCTTTTCTGTCTTTGTCTTCTGGAGACAGGGTCTTAGCACAGATCCCAGGTTAGCCTGGATCTCACCATGGAATCCACCTGGCCTCACACCTAGGATCCTAAGTGCTGGGACTAAAGGTGTGCACCACACCTAGCTCTTAACATTTCTTAACTACAATTGGTCATTTCAACAAGTTATTTTATCATGACCTCTGAACACATCAAGCTGAATTCACTCATGTGACTTCCCAGTATACCTGGGATGGAAGTCAAAGTTCGGAAACAACATTTCTAGTGCACCCTCTTCTAGACGGAAACATACCACAGAGCAAAATATGGTACCTATACCACAGGACTGCTCTACTATACGTCAACTATTATGCTTCAGAGCAGCACTACATCAAGTGCTACACAGTATTATAAAGTCAGGCTCCCTAGGTGTGACCTATACCAAGTGATACAATAGTTAACTTTCTGATTAGCTTCAAACTCAATTTTTCAGCCTATTAGAGTTGACTTCGTAGACAAAACAGACTCAAAGATAACTTTTTTATACTTCTGACAACAGAAGATGCTGTACAAAGTGGATGCCAGTATAATACACAAAAAGACTTTCTTATTTAATATTTACATGTATTGTGTGCCTGCTCATCTGTGTGTGTACCTTGTATACAAAGTGGGCACTGAAGCCAGAAGAGGAAGTGGATCTCTTTGAATTGGAATTACAAGCAGCTGTGAGTTTCCCTGAGCGCTAGATATGGAACCCTGACCTCTTCAAGAGTAATAAGCACTCTCACCCACTGAGACATCGCTCCAGAGTAACTCCATTTCTATGAGATCTTATCTCACCACACAATACAAAACTGGAAGCACAAGTAAGGTTCTAGAAAACACACAGCTTCAGGCACTTTGGAAGCCATATAAACAAAAAGGATTACATTCAGAAATGTAAAATAAAAGCGTGACTCTACTGGCACTGAATACAGCCTGAAACTTTCATCTATCTTATACAGTCCTTCACTTAAATAGTGCAACTGATGAAGTTTTCTAGTACATTTAATTTAACCACACATCTGAAAGAGGACCTTTTAAAATCTACATGTTCACACATCTGAAAGAGGACCTTTTAAAATCTACATGGTTTGTACATGAAACTAAGGGTCAATCTCCTCCTCCTCCTGGTTTTTCCACCCAGGGTTTCTCTGTGTAGCCCTGGCTATCATGGAACTCGCTTTGCAGACCAGGCTGGCCTGCCTCTGCCTCCCTAGTGCCGGGATTAAAGGCGTGTTCCACCACTGCCCAGCCAATGGCTTTCTTAGAGAACTCATACTTTCTGTAAATCACAACGTCAGTACAGTTTTATTGATAATAGGAAGAAAGCAAACTCAATTTTTAATTATATTTCCAACAACCCCAGAATGACACCTAATATCCTCAAAATACCCATAACGTGGTATACCATGACAAGAATTTCCTAGTTACGATGGTTAAAACCTTGTATGTTTAAATAACTCCTGCAAAAATATCTTAAATGTCACAACAGAAAAAAAAGCCCCAAGAGGATTTATAATTTAAAAACAACCATATTTATGTCCCTCCACTCAAAGGTATTATAGAAAAATCAGAAAACTGTTATCTTTACATCATACATTTTGTTCAAATATGCTGCTTCAGTTACCTCAACGATGTTATGCATATGAGGAAGCAGGCGATCCATCCGGACTTCAAGCAGCATCACAAGCGCCCGGCACACATTTTTCCGCACCTCTGCTTCCTCATCACCAGCCAGTGCAAACAGATTCTGTTGTAGAAGAAACATCCCCCTAGTTTAAAATTCCCAATGCATTAAAAAGGTTTATACTTAACAGAAATGTTAAGACAACAAGGTACAAAGACAGAGCTGGAAGCTTGACACAAAGCACTTTCTGACAGGTGGAGGCGGAAGGCCTTAACTTTCGAGACCAGAAGACTTGGTTTCAAAAAAACCAAACAGAGAAATACTGCCCCCACCCCTGAGTCACCTTACAAACAACTAACGATAAAACAGACAGCTAAGTAATTGTGGGGCCACAACTGCCGAAGACCATGACTACGACATAAGGAGAAAAAGTCACTCTATTTTTCTTCTCATTTTTTTTCCTTTTTGATTTTTTTAAAGTTTCCCTGTGTATTACTGGCTGGCTTGGAACTCAGAGATCCATCTGCCTCTGTGCCCAAGTGCTGGGATTGAAAGTAAGCACCATGACAACATATTTTTACAAATATTCACTTCTTTAAGTACGTGCTTTTGCGGGGGTGTGTTTGCACACAAGTACAGTGCCCACAGAGTCCAAGAGTGCCACGCCTTGGAGCTGCAGTTACAGGTGTGGCTGTGAGTCATCTGATCTGGGTGTTGGAAATTGAACTCAAGTCCTCTATACAAGTGGGACATGCTCTTAACCACTGAGCCATCTCTCCAGGCCTAAAATACCATTCTTAATGTTGTTAAGGGGTGGTTTTTATGTGCGGTGTATATTCGTATGAGTGGTGTAGGTAAACATATGTGTGTGCATTGCAGGCCAGGTGTCCCACAGCCAATCTCTACATTATTATTATGTTTTAGGTAAGATCACTCATTGAACCCAAAGCCTCACCAATTCATTCTTCTAGATACCGAACTTGAGGGATCTCCCTGTCTCTGAGCCACCCCAGTGCTGGGGTTACAGACAAGCCATGCCACAGTTGACTTTTAAGTTGAATGCTGGGATCTGAACTCACGTCACTTTACAGACTGAGCCATCTTCTCAGCTGCTCACTTGTGCTTTACGGGCATTTTTTTAAGTTGTAAGAGTGCATTGCTAGACGTGCAGTCCTAGCACTCTGAAAACCGAGGCAGGAATGCGAGGCTAGCTATGGTTACATAGTGAGTTCCAAGTCAGCCTAGACTATAGCGTCAGACCCTGTTTAAAAAACAACCAACAAATGCATGAAATAAGCAAATAATGGAACTGTATCAGTGGGCCAGGGCCTTCAACCCCCTCCGGGAGCAGCAGAGGGAGCAGGTTAACAACCTTCACCAAGTCAGCTACAACTAGTAGAGAGGAAAGGGAACAGCAATCAAGGTTTCTTACAAATTCTTCTGAAGGTTAAGGGGGTAGGGAGTGTGAGACAACAGACTAACACATCCAGCCGCCACACCCAAGATACTATTATTCATTTCCCAGATACATAATTAGTGAGTAGGGGCTAAAAATGTGCCAGCCAGTGAAGGGATTTGAAGCTGGCTTGCATGAACTCTAAGATCCATACTGATACTTAAGCCAACTTTATGATGGCCACAGAAGCTGGAGTCCTCTGGTTGGCCCATAACCCCATCACTTGAGATGAAGGCAGGATGATCAAGAGTTCAAGGCATTTCAGGCATTATATAAACAGTAAACTGGAATTAAGAATACATCTTGAAAAACATCAAGAAGATCTGAGAGTGACTCAGTGAGTAAAAATGCTTGCTTGTGTGAGCAAGTCTACCCACCTGAACTTTCTCCCCAGAACTCGTATTTTTTTTAAAGAAAAAGAGCCTGGTGTAGCGGTACCCCAGCGCTCCTACAGTGAGCTGAGAGGTAGAGACAGGAGCAAGGCCAGGAAGCCTGGAGTGCGCCACACTGCAGGGTGGGAGAGAACGAAAAGCAGTCCTGTGAGTGAGCATGGGCTGCTTCTTACAAATTCTTACACACAGCTGGGCGTGGTGGCCAGAGGCAGGCGGATCCCTGAGTTTAAGGCCAGCCTGGTCTACAGAATTTAAAAAGAAGCTGTTAAGACAAAGAAAACAACCCTCCCCCTCTCACCTGTAATTACAGCTTTTATAGCTGCTGTCATAGGGCAAGCGTTTCTGAAAAGGAATTGTCCTGCTTATGGATCATGGCCTTATTCTTCTGCATTTACGCCACAAACATGGAACTTAGTATTTAAGAGCTAGTTAATAGTTTTCTTAATACCATTACATTTACTATGGAAGTCAATGGAAAAACAGAAAGCCATGCCTAAATGGTCTGGCCTACACATTGAGGCCACCTAAGATTTTATGTGCATTGCCACTTTATGCAGTGGACAGTAAGGGCTACTGCGAAGAAGCTGTTCTTTCAGGGTACATCTGTGGATTGTTAGAAGTCAATGTCATCCAAGTTTACTAAATGTTTTGTGATTGCTTGCTTCACTCATGATTTTCCTATTCATGAGCTAGGAAAACCAATTTTCACATCAAAACTGAATGGCTTTACTGAGACAGAATTCTCCTAAGTAGTCAAGCTAGTAGGCAGAACTATATATATTCACTCCATAGGCAGTACCTGCATCACATCGCCAATGTTCTATCACATAAAGAATGCTTTTATTTTTGGCTAGGAAAAACTAGTCATATCATATCCAATTTTAATACCATTAGCAGTATTAACTATTTCTACATTGTAAATTACTAGCTATAAACTGAAACCTGAGCACAGGGTGGTCCTCATGGGCAGTGATGAATCTTACCTCAATGAAAGAATCAATGTGCAGCATAAGTGCTTGAGTCCGACTGATGATAAACTGATTGACACATGCAACAGCATGAGACCTAGAAACCAAATGTATACATTAATATATGCTCACAGCACAAGAACTTCAATGTGCACCTCTGCAAATATTATGGTATATGTATCCATTAAAAGCGTACGTCAAAATCTGAGTATTAACAGAGAATGTTAATGACACAGTCATCAGAAACTAAAGCTGAAGCAACACCAGCATTAAAAAACCCAGCAGAATACTCCTGGCACATAGCCATATACTTTAATTATTTCTGAGTAAGATCTGCATGATATTATATAAATGGCACTTACCCAATTGTTTTTTTTTTTCCACAATGCAGTTTCTTTCCCATAAAACCAAATATTTCTAAGCTGAGGAAAAAATAACACTGCTTGCTTTAGAAGGATCTGAGTATTAGTAAGCCAACTTAAGTAGAGTAAAACACATTTCAATTCCAATTTCCGTTTTGTAATGCCTGTATATTTTAGGCCAAATAATATTTAGTCTTCAATCCATACTTATTACTAACTAGAACTTTTCAGTTACCACACTCACAAGCTGGACATCTGGCCTTGCTGCGATCGCTGCTACACTATCACAACTTCCTTCTGCACTGATATCCACCAGAAAATAACTGTTACAGGTTAAAGTCAGCACTCCTAAAACCTTCTACTGTCTAACTCTTTCCTTATTGTGTAGCTCCCAATAATCTTTTATGAGCTATATTTTAAATGACTGCAATTTGTTAAAAACCTCAAAAGTTCAAAATTTTGTCCGAAGAACAAACTAGACTCCAGTATGACCCTGTGGTCATTAAATAAGGACCCAGAAGAAACTACGCGTACATTGGACAAGCGAGGTTTTTAAACCAAAGTGGGAACTTTATTTTCTTTTTTAAAGACATGGTCTTACTATGTAACCCCAGTTAGCCTTAAACTCGGAGATCTACTTGACTCTTCCTCCCAAGAACTGGGCTTAAAGGTGTGTGCCAACATGCCTGGCAGAACAGATTATCTTAATGAATGTGCTAATGTAGTGATTTGAATGAGAATTCAGCGTAGTTGAATGCCTAGTCACCAGGGCGTGGAACTGTTTGAAAAAGTACTGAGTGTGGCCTTGATGGAGAACACTGTGGGATGGGCTCTGAGGTTTCCAACGTCCCATGTCAAACCCAGTTTCTCTCTTTCTGCCTGTGCATCAAGATGTCATTCTCCAAAGTGAATAAATTGTAATAAAAATAAAATTGTTTTTTTGAGATATAATCCTCTCAGCTACTGCTCCAGCGCCTCCCAGCGCTGCCATGCTTCTCGCCGTGGTGAGAAGAACGGACCCTCTCAAACTGCAAGCAAGCCCCCAACTGAATGCTGCTTTTTATGAGGGTCGACTTGATCATGGTGTCTCTTCACATCACTAGAGCTGTGACTAAGACAGTCAGGAAAAAATACGCTATTCAAAGGAAACCCTGACTTCCACAGCAGCATTTCTCAATCTGTGGGTCACAACCCCTCTGGGGGATGAACAACCCTTTCACAGGAATTGCATATCAGATATTTACACCACGATTCATAACAGTAGCAAAACTACAGTTATGAAGTAGCAATGAAATAATGCTATGGTGGGGTCACCACAGTGTGCGAGCCGTATTAAAGGGTCGCAGCATTAGAAAGGTTGAGAGCCTGTGCTAGAGCCATGTGGTGGTTTGCACCCAGAAACCCAGGTTCACAAGAAGGCTGAGATACACGGCGTGAGCCCAGAAGCTAGAAGACCATACTGAGCAGCATCATAAATTAATCTTAAAAAGAGGCAGAAGGAGATAGAGGGATCCTTAAATACCCACAGATCAAAAAGAAAAAAGCTCTAATAAAAATATGAACAAAAGTGCAAAGGGCAATGCTTATTTATAATACAAAGTCAACAGCCTTAATGACAAAAAGCACACAAGCAATACAGTAACAAAACATTATGTCGACCTGATTAGCAACATTTAAAATGTGATACAAACAGAAGTAAAAAACAAAACAAAACAAAA
>CM053750.1:4902862-4914462 GCA_028658305.1 Pachyuromys duprasi
AAGTCAGACTGTTCTATCATGTTCTATCACCTTGCACAAAAACTAACTCTGAATGGATGAAAGATCTAAACATAAAGCCTGAAACACTGAAACCGCTAAAAGAGAACATGCGTCGTCCCCACTAAATTATTTAGGTGTAGGAAAAGACTTCCTGAATAGGATTCCACTTGCCCCAAAATTAAGGTTAATAATTACTGACAGGTAGAACTTGAAAAATAAAAAGCTTCTGCTAAAGAAACAATCATCAATCAGATAAAGAGGAGGCCCACAGAATGGGAGAGAATTTTTGTCAGCTAGACATCTGACAAGAGGGCTAATACCCAGAAGGGGAGGGGGGGAAACTAACAAATAAACCCACCATCAAATAACCCATTCACACAAAATGGTTCTAGAACCTAAACACTTAAGAATTTAAAAAAATCTAAACTATATCCATTGCTTCTAGCAATTAGAAAATGTAAATCAAAACAACTTTGAGATTTCATCTTACCCAGTCGGAATGGCAAAGATCAACAAAAATCCCTACAACAAATGATATGAGCACAAACCCTTGAGTTATTGCAGAAACCAGGGCAGTCAGAAAAAAGACTGCTGATGGAGGAACAATAGAGAGGAGAACAGTAGGAATCTGGGAAATGGGAAAGGGCAGGAGGGAATCTCTAAATAGTAAGGGGGAAGGAGATAAATGGAGGAGACAGAAAGGTAAAATAACATACCACAGTCTATTGCTCTTGCCCTTGGTTGTCCTCAAGAAATGGAAAATTAAGTCTCTATTGCTGAAGACACCATGCACTTCAGATACAGGGCTCACAGACCCCTGAGCTGAACTGACTTGAATGCCCTCTCCCTAAGGACTATCTTCATGGTACCAGAAGGTATCGTTTAAGCTTTCAAAGGAGAGAAGCAATGAACAGTTCTGTCCAGCTAGGACACTATCAACAACCAGTATGACATGACCACCCTAAGGATGCAGTAGTGGCACACATACCTTGGCAGTAACTAACAGCTCTTTAACTGGACTAAGATCTGTTCAACAAGATGGGAATCATGCCTAGTACTAGAAACACAGACAAGTACCCAGAGCTAGAGAAGTCATGGATTTTACAGAAGAACTTTACTAAGCCAGAGGATTGGGGAGTTAGTGAAGCGACACCCATAATGTCTCACCAATGTGACTGTAACAACAAGGCAAAGGCCATGAACTCTGAAAGACAGGAGGGAGTATATAGGAGGGTTTGGAGGTAGAAATAATGTGATTATACTGTAATCTCAAACAACAAAATTAATTTTAAAAAGCATGACAAAGCCAAATAAATGATGCCTATGGCAGGCGCAGAGAAAGCATAAGGTCATCTGAAGATGAGTCCTATGCACAGGACAAGCAAATCCTTGTTGAGACCATGCCCTTTACACCAGCACAGAAAAGCAGCAGAAAGGAGTTTCCAATGGCTCAGGGAGCTGTGGCCCAGTGGCATGCTAAGAGGGATACTACTATTTAAAACTGAGCTACCCAAGGGACCTGAGAACAGAAAACGAAGTCGGGGGACCTGCCTGAATTCAACCTGCCAAAGCCCCAGAATGAGAGACAATCCTAGAAGATGATCAGAGAGAATAAAGGTCAGATGCTGCCAGCAAAGGTGGCAGGGCCTCTGTGCACAGGGAAAGGTAACAGCCTTGTGCCCAAGAGGCAAACTCATCATCTGAAAATAACTCAGCCTGAGGTCAGACCACCTGCTGTCAGCCAGAAGACTCACCTCTGGAGCTGGCTATCTGTCAGCAACTCAGAACTCCAAAGCTCCAGAAGATGACCCGACACCCATAGCTCCACCTGCCAGCAGGGTGATAATACTTAGGATTGAAAGTAAGAGAGGAATTCCAGATACATAGGTCTCAGCACTGGGGTTGTTTCCACATTTGCAAAGTGTGGCCAGCAGGGAATGCTGGTGTCCAACAGAGCCTAAGTGAAGACACACAAGCTTTTGTCCAGAACATACCATAAGCAAAGAGACCCCAAGTGTAACTGACCTTCCCACAGCCTGCACAACCCTGGTACGCTCCGACTTTCAAAGACCCAGTAACACTCCACACCAGTGTGCTACCGTTGTCTTTCTTTTTTCTACTTAGCAATTTTACGTTTTTATATTTTAACTATCTTTCATGTATTAGTTTATGGATTTCCAACGACAGTTTTTTTTAATGCCCTCTAATTCTTTTTACTTCTAGTATTAAAACTAGAATTCTGGTAGAATTCTGTATTTTTAAAGGTTTAAATTTTTATTTCTGTATTATGTGCAAGGGTATTTTGCCTGCAAGTATTTCTGTCCTGTGTGTGCAGGCTTGCAGATCAGAAAAGGGCACCAGAGCCTCTGAACTCTGAGCCTGAGCTGCTTTGTGGGCACAGGGAACCAAATCTGGGTCTTCTAAGAAAGCAATGAGCACAGCCACTTGGCCGGCTCCCCACCCCCAGTTATCTGTGTCTGCGTGTGGCAAGGGCCCTCAGAATTGATGCACCCCTTCCGGGGGGCAGGAGGAGGTTCAAGACTCAGTTTCTTTGTGTAGCCCTGGCTGGCCTCAAACATAGAGATCTGCCTGTCTCTGTCTCCCAAGTGCTGGGATTAGGGGCATGCCCTACAGCCGCCTGGGTTGTCATACCTTAGGAGGTCATTGTACGGGTCCCAGGAACTTGACTCTGGTCCTCTGCACATGCTGAGCAGAGGACCAACACCAATGAACAGATCTTCATAAGTAACTTTTATGTCACAATAAGGATTCTCTATGTAGCTCTGGCTGTTTTGGAACTTACAATATACACCAGCTGGCCTCAAACTCAGAGATTTGCTTCCTTTGCCTCTTTGAATATTAGAATTAAAGGTGAATGCTGCCACACTCAGCTTCTTTCATTTTTGAAAAAGCCTTTGTTATCTTTTATTCCCCTTCTTACTTTCTTCTTATTTTATTCACATATTTTCTTGTTACTGGAGAATCCTTTTTACTTTTTAACTGCCTGTTCTCTTTTCCCTTCATAATTGCCCCTTCCATCTACTTAACCTTGTATTCCCTGAGTCCCTGCTCATTCCTTTATCTGACCTGTTTACTATTTCCACATTTACTCTAAATTTTTAATTTCATAATACACTCACTACATTGTTTTCTATTCTTTGCTAACGAGTAGCGAACCCACTTATTTTTCCTATGTGCCTTTCATGAACTATTTGATTCAGTTGCTATAGCTATTTATTTGTTCCTCACTAAGTGGAACTGGGAATTAAGAGCCCATCAAAGTAGGCTACTTACTAACAAGATCCCTGAGTAAAAGAGGAAGAGAGAGGTGTCCAAACCAAGAGTTGCACAAACTCCAACATAGAAACCCAAAAAAATCTGAAAGGGAAAGGCAACAAGACTCCCTCAAAGATTACATCTCCTCAAATGAATTCAGGTTGAACTTGTGGAATGCCAGATGATCTCTCCAAGTTTAATAGCAAATGATCAATGTCCTCAAAAAGGATGTAAACACACAGATGACTTTGGGAGGAAATGAAGGCAGCAACCTGGAGGAAGGGCAGTAGCACAGGGGATAATAAAGTAGGCAAAATGGGTGAAAACCTTAGCCATATAGCTAAAACATGTAAAATAAGAGAAATTCAGTAAGCCAATTGAGATTTTGAGAAAAAAAGAAACAAATCTTAGAAATGAAAAATTCACGTAAGCTAAATTAAAAAGCAAAGTAGAACAAATCACCAAGAGAATCAACAAAGCAGATGAAAAGAATGATCAGATATACAAGGCAAGGTGTCAAGACAAGCTGGAGACTGCTCAGTGGTCAGAAGCTGCTCACTCTCCAGAGGACCCAGCTTCTTCCAAGCACACGACAGCTCACAGCTGTCTCGAACTCCAGTGCTAGAGAGCCAAAACCTACTTCTGGTCTCTATGGGTACTTCATGCTTATGGTATTGACAAACATGGTTTCAAAACACCCAGACACATAAAATCTTTTTAAAATTTCATTTATTCTTACTTCACATGCATATGTCTCTCTGAGGATGTCAGATCCCCTGGAACTGGAATTATAGACAGTTGTGGGTACTATGAATGAATCCAGGTCATCTGAAACAGTAAGTACTCTTAACCGCCAAGCCATCTCTCCAGCCCAGAAAACTGGCCAAGGAAACACTACATTCAAACAGACATACAAACAAAAAAGCCACTTACAATGCCCAAATTACTAACAATTCACACTCCTCTGGACTCACATGACAATGGACAGTCACACAACCTTAAACACAGAACGGTGCTTACGACGGCATGGCACCTAAGTTCAGACTCCACTAGAGTCACAGTAACATAAACTGTACCAGACACACAGAGACACCCACAACATGGCTGGAAATCAACTACTCATCTATAGCTACCCAATCCCCGACAAAGGTCTCAAACACTGAGAAAGAGTCTCTTCTACACAGGTTCCTAGGGAAAAACTGGGTACCTGCACACTAACAACCAGCTAGATCCATACCTTACACTTCGTACTAAACAACAACAACAAACCAATCCAAAACGGATCAAAGCCTTTAATGTTAAGACCTAAAAACTGAAGCCGCTAGAGGAAAGCAGACAGAAAATAGGAGAAAACTTCAACAACTACATATCAAAGATTAATATGCAATCCATGAAGAACTCAAAAAACCAAATAATCACTAAATGGGATAATGAACTAAAGAGAGAGTCTCAAAGAAATACAAAATGATCAATAAATATCTGAAAGTGTTCCACATCTTTAGGCATTAGTGAAATGTAAATTAAAATTGCACTGAGATTTCATCTTGCTCCTACTGGAATGGATATAATTTTAGAAATGACTTACAACAAATGCTGGCAAAGATACTAAGAGGAACCACTTTTGCTGATGATGGGAACAGCAACCATGTAGCTCAGTACAGCTTCCTCAAAACACTAAAAACAGAGTAGCATATAGGCCAGCTGCACCATGCCTAGGGACACACACATAGAAGATCCTCAAGCCCAGAAGCTTCCAGATCTAAGTTCACCAACACACCAATCACTAAACCAAGGAACAGAGCCAGCGTAGGCGTCCATTAGCGACGAATGGATAAAGAAAATACTGCACACGACAAGATGGAATTTTATTCACAGAGCTGTGAAGAATGAGCTCGTGACATCTGCAGAAATGGACAGAGCTGGAGATGTGTGAAAGTGAAATAAGCCTTATCCAAACATCACGTTCTCTCAGATGCGAAATACACACAGATGCTGTAACACAGGACAGCACCAAAAGGACTAGAAAAGGGGAAGGTTAGGTATCAAAGGAAGGACAACAGCTGTACAAGAATAACATGTAAATGGGTAATTTAACCAAGAAATGAATTTAGGTCAGCTCTCTGGTCACACAGTAGAAGCACATCCATGGGATAAAATACTGAGGCCCAGCTAATACTCAGTCTGCACTCAAGGTCACTCACCATTGAGTGATCGATTACTTCTAGCCAATGACTCCTATTTATAAGCCAATACATCTGTTTATTGTAAGGAGATATATGAAGCACCGACAACAAAACTATCAAAGAAACTGACAATTAATAGAAACAGCCATGTTTTCCTTAAATAAAAAGCTAGGAAAGTCAAACATCCATACACCAAAACAAAAGCCAGAAAGTTCAATAGCTCAAGGAAATAAAGGAGACACTACAGAGTTCCATACTTCCATTAACACTGTAATTATAACTCGGTAGGGATGCTGATGGCAACAGGCTCATTTATTCTGCTCATTCACGGCAGGCAGCACTGAGAGGCTGTGATTGCTAAGGTGAGGAGAGGACACCAGTCTGCACTAGCTCGAGGAGTTCCACAGAAGCCTGCCGGATCACTTCAGGGATCTAAAAGGATCTGGGGCCCATTTGCTTAAAGCAGATGTAAAACCTTTGGAGTAACAATAGTTAATAACGAAAACATGTTTTCATTATAATTCAGTCATGAATTTTCTTCATAGGACGAAGAAAGGCAAAAGAAGATGATAGAACTAGATCTGGAAATAGAGGTAGATAGGAAAGAACTTATCTTATTTAAAAGTTCAAAGAACATCTTGCTCACCTGACACGGGTGACAAGGTTGCCTTAAAAGAACTTTAGTTATTCAAGCTATAGATGAAGGTATCTGGATGTGACAAGGCAGATAACTTAAAACAATTAAACAATTTAATGGTCAACCAACACTGCTATATACACACCTTATTTTGGGACTACTGTGCTTGAAAAACTGTAAAAATTTGGGAATCATAATGTTGAGAGGGCGATCTAAAACATCACTATCTAAAATCTCTGCAGAATCTTCACATATCTTCTGAAGGGCACCAAATGCTCCCTGTAAGAGACAGATATAATATTAGAACTCATTGAAAACAACTACAAATGCTCAGGTGAGATGGCATAGGATCTGTAATCCCAGCACGTGGGGGAGTCATGAGACATGAAGATGTCTAGTTTGAGACCAGTCTAGACAACACAGCAAGACCAACAAAAACAAAGCTAAACAATGCACAAACCCAAAATGCATGCTATGGTTATTAATTTAGATGCAGTGACATCATCTGCCCAAATGCTTTATATATATATGACAGTTTCTCTGTGCAGCCCTGGCTGGCTTGTACTCGCTTGGCAGACCAGGCTGACCATGAGCTCACAGAAATCCACCTGCCTCTGCCTCTGCCTCCCTGAGTGCTGGGATCACAGGCATGTGCCACTACACCTGGCTGTTTTATAAAACTTAAAATTAATTCAGAGCATGAAAATAACATCCTAATGATACATTTAAAGTTTTAGCATTAAGTAAGTTAAAACTGGAAAACATTTTTATTAATTATAATAAATATCTAATCTCAAGATCTAATTCCACTGAAATGTTATCAATTTTAAGTCCATATTAAAATTATCTTATTAAATGCTAAAATGAATGTAAAGCTACCTAACCACTGTTAACATGCATTCACTTTGAAATATGTATCTTATAACTTTTAAAACATTCATATATAAGCCATATATTAGGAAACTGACAACAAAACATAGTAAGAGGAGAGGAGACTCAACTTGACAACTTCTTCCCCTAATCACTTTTCTTGACAAGAGGGTAACTTGGAGTTCTTGCACACAGCATGACCTACCGAGTAGGTCAATCACTTACTTCACTCTTTCTGCATCCATCAGTGACAACTTGATACATAGCTGCAGACAGTTAGTTTATAACTGTACTAGCAAAAGCAGTGTGATTATTCTACAATCCTTTACACTACCACAAAAATTAAATTTTGAATTTTAAACTTAAAACTTTATCAAAAATATAAAGTCAGCCTTAGATTTAACATGCATTACCTAGTATAGGTTTTAGCTGTGTTAAAATAGCTATATTTGAATACTAAGGTTTTTGCAAACAAGTTGTATTTCTAAAAGCCAATGACTAAAGTCAAATGTTCACTTGTTTCCTGTTGTGGCAATAAAAATTCAACTAAGCGGCTACCAAAATAATAATAAAGAAGAACACACATACACTTTGCACGACAAGTTTCTCTGAGTAGCCGTGGGTGACCTAACTCACTCTGTAGACCAGGCTAGTTTGGAATACAGAGACCCACCTGCCTCTGCCTGCTGAGTGTTAGGATTAAAGGCATGTGCCACCACTGGCTGACAGAAGAATGAAAACTTTAAGACAAAGAAAAACAAAAACAAGGCAAAATAAACACCCCCCACCGTATTTCCACTAAAAATACCCATTTAGGAATTATTCTGTATCAGCACCGAGAAAGCCTACATCTTCAGCACAGCACCTTATAATTTTACAATTAGTATAGTTAATACTTCTGTTCTCGGGAACTGCTTGGTTATACTTCATTTTTTATATTTATCATCATGTCAAAGTGCTATTTAAGTAGTGTCACTGTTTTTCCCGGGACTGCAGCACACATTTGAGAATTACATTTTAAAGAGTGACTGAAGAGATTACTTTGCCAAAATCCTTCTCTTCTCTCCCAAGTCACTGCTCCTTTAGACAAGCCAGGCTAGTCATAACCTTGATGCCACTTGTTTATACCTCCACGACGCCCTCCTTGAGAGTCAAAGCAGCTAAATGTTTGCACACCGCTTGTATTCTCTATCAGAAGCAAAGAAAGTCAGAGCTCTAAGAACTCTAGGCAACCCAGAGCTATACTGTGAGACCCTGTCGAAAGGAAGGAAGAAAGAAAGACTGCCTGCTAGTAAATCAAATACATCAGTGCCCATCAACATTGAGAAACTCCAAGAAAGGAATTCTATTTGGACATGGTGGCTCATGTCTGTAACTCCAGCATTTGGGAGGATGTAGGTTGGGAGGACCAGAAGAGACTGTCTCAAAAAAATAAAATCAAACCAAATTCCAAAAAACAAAATAACAAAAACATAAAACCACAAAACATTTTCTTCATTGCCTTAAACATAAGTGACAAAAGCTCACTCACCAAAACCAAAAAATCCAAAACAAAGAAGCAAATGAAAATCTCAAGAAACTAAAACAAAATCAAGAGATCAGAATCAGAATTCACGTGTGATTAAAAATGTTTGTGCCTTTTATTATATGTCATTAATTTAGAGAAACTAAAAACAACTCATGGTCTGGCGTCTTGGTAAACTCCAGTTACTTTCAAATATTTAAGACAGCAATAGAGGACTGGAGAGACCGCTCTCTGGTGAGGCGAGAGCCCTTGCTACACTTGCAGAAGACTCAAGGTTTGTGTGTGTGTGTACATATATATATGAGCACACGCATGCAGTACACATACATAAATGCAGCATACCCGCCCCCCCACATAGATGCAGGTAAAGCATTCCCACCCATAAAATTTAAAAAATGAATTAAATATAGTAGAATCAGCTTTTAATCACATATATGTAACATTTAAGAACAACCTTAGAAAGACAAAGTATTTACTTATAGAAAACACAGTGAAAAGATGTCGTATCATTCCCAGAAAACAGTTAAAGGTAACAAATATAAACTACAAAGGCAGCTTTAGGCTTCTGGTTTTGAAGCTGTTTCCTTCAGAAGCATTCTCCCAAAGGCTACCATATGGCATGAAGTGGCAAAGTTCAGAAGCAAACAGTGTTACCTCACAAGTGTTGTAGTCCTCAGAATCCAGCAGACTACAGAGTTTTGGTAAGAGATCAGGCCAATTCTGCAGTTCTCCCTTGGAGGCAATGGTTGTAATTAAAATACCTAGAAGAACAACACACCGGAGCTTACTGCACTGTGTGAGGTACTTGCACAACATTTCAAAATATATACACCAAGAGATCCAAACTGTAATCCCAGCCATCATTTCCCTAGTATTGTATAGGGGGAGGGGCACACCACAGCATAAATCAGATGTTTTTCATCTTGTTGCCCAATATTTCCTCCAATTTTTAAAACTTCACTACACATCTGTAAAAAACCCCTACAATCTGCTTTTCAACAACACCAAGGATACTTCCACTAATTAAAATTAACCAAAATTTCATGAAAACCAACAAGTAAACAGAAAAGAATACAGTAACATGCTCTCAGCAGTTCTTAGTACTGAGCAACGAGCTTATAAATCTTTAGTTCAAATTAAAGATCCTTCAAGAAGCTAAGAAGCCAGGTGGTGGTGCATGCCTTTAATCCCAGCACTCGAGAGGCAGAAGCAGATGGATCTCTGTGAGTTCAAGGCCACTCTGGTCTACAGAGTGAGTCAGCCGAGAACAGCCAGGGCTACACAGAGAAGCCCTGTCTCTAAAAGCAAAACAAACAAGCAAGAGAAGCTAATAATACCCTTCCAATTTACATGGAATTACAGCCTAGGACTACAGCAGGGACGCAAACAGGTGTGCACAACTGGAGAGCAATCCAGCATGTCCACATGCTGCACAAGGACCCCATTTCAGGTAGATGGTTATGCAACCCCCTAACAGTCCACATTGGTAGCGCTTGCTGACAGGCCATCTCCTTCTGACTGGACTGATTAAACTGTGTTGTGCGCTATACAACACACAAGAATCTAGTAAGTTTTGTGTTAACATTCCCTTCCAACTTAACACATTATTGGTTGCATAATACTTGGTGGCTCGGATCTTTTTATACCATGAAGGTATAAAATCTGATGTGGGCTAAGTCACAAAATAGAAAAATAACTTCTTCATAGGGTTATTCTGAAAATTCAGAAAAATTCATACAAAAATACCTGGCATCTAACAGATACTGAGTTATTACTGAACAAGCTGTAGAGTGAACACAAACTTTACCATTCCACCTTTAGTTTTAGAAAGACTTTCCAGCAATAAGCAAAACTGCTGGATGCCTTTTAATCCCAGCACTCGGGAAGCAAAATCTCTGTGAGCTAGAGGCCACCTGGCCCACCCAGTGAGTTCCAGGTCAAACAGAACTACAGAGTGAGAACCTCCCTTTCTCAAACAAACAAACAAACAAACAAATAAATTTACTTTTCAAAAAAAAGGGGAAACCAAGTAGAAAAAGAAAATGTACTGAAAGCCTCTCAAAGATACCAATTACTCTTACTAGCCTTTAGGCAAGAATCAATTAGGTACCAGTATCTTGTTCTTCATGTCAATTATTCTTTCTTAAAGTTAAAAATAAAAAAGAACACAGGACTCTGTGGCTACTAAAACTGTAATCGCAGACTTGAAAAGTGGAAGCAGGAAGATCAAGAGCTCAAAGCCAAGCCAGACTCAGTGGTATACACCTGTAGTCCAGCACTTGGGACAGAGGCAGGTAGAACTATGAGCCTGAGGCCAGCCTGGTCTTTAGAGATCTTCCAGGACCACACAGAGAAACCCTGTGTGGAAACAAACAAACAAAAAACCACCAACAAAGAAAAAAAACAAAAACAAAACTTGAGACACCAACTGTACAAAACAGACAGTCTACAACCTGTATATTACTTTTGCTAAGGAAGCATTAAAGAATGTTGACAGATTAACAAACTCCAAATTATGTAACCCCATAATACCATCTACTCCTGGGGGGTGGGGAGGGGTGGAATCCTAACACCAAGAAGAGTTGGAAAAAATAGAAAGTGACAGGAAATTTTCAGTATCTGGAACTATGAGAGCTGGATGTAGTACTGAATGTCTGTAACTCCAATGCTCAAAAGAAGATCAGGTAGGTCATCAGTCTGGACTTCTGAGACCTTATCTTGCAAAACCAAAAGAGCAAATATGAGAACCATAACTGTGTTTGATAATACTTATTAAAATCTTAAGAACTTAATACTTTGGCCCCAATAAGGCTAGTTATGTTCTATGACTTAATCTTATGCAAACTTTATAAACAAGCCCATGAATTATTTTATAAGACAAGCAATTTATCCAATGATTTAGCACACAATCATTAAAATGAAGTACCTTCCAAATAAATTTTCTTGACAAGATTCACAACATACTTTATAAGAAACAGGAAGAGGAAGAAGCAATTAAAACTTGGGTGCAGTAGGCATATACCTGTAGCTACAGCCCAGGAAAATGAATAGAAAGCAAGATCCCATCTCAAAAGAAATCTTAAGCTTTTTAAACCTAAAGTTGCAAGGT
>CM053750.1:4914562-4945938 GCA_028658305.1 Pachyuromys duprasi
TCCCAAGAGTGTTTTAAGTCTGTTCTCATGTGAACTACGATTAACTAACTTAAGAAATAATAATAAAATAAAAAATACCCCAGATTTCCTGGATACCAATGTTTTACAATATGCTTGTGTTTATTTCCCTGAAGCAAAAACCAGACCTGAGTTAAAACAAACAAAAACCCCACAACTCTAGGTGATATTTCATGTGAGCCGACTTCCACCCCCAATAAAAGTACTTTAAATTGTAACACTGTGTCCCACCCAGTAGTTTCTCCACTCCTACCTGTTCTACCATCTTTATTCTGCATCAAAACAGAAGGAAAACGAGGGAAAATGACAAAGTATTTTTAGGTTTTATATTCGTTGTCCTCCGACAATCTCACACTGCCTAGTTACTCACCCTCACATCTCTCATTCTTCTCAACGCCCTCCTTCTTCCATATTCACGCCTCTCTTTTGTGACCTATCCTTTGAAACCATGTACCAGAGCTTCATGGGCTCACAAGGACTACACCTTTCCCAGAATATCTTAAAAGCCAATAGTTCAGCAGGTAGTGGGACCCCGGAACGCCTCCAATGGGTCCACAAATGAAGATAATCATTACACCTCTCCCAGAATATTTCAGAAGCCACAGTTCAGTCGGACCTTCCTCCGCATATGACAGACTTTACAGGAGCAGTCTGTTGGTGTCCCAGGACAGGTGAATTCAACGACCATCGTATGTCCAAAAATTGCATTTGGAAGCCCTTCTCACTAGCTTCCAGTGCTTACTTACACTCTTCCTATCTGCTCTTCTGCGATGTCTCCTGAACTTTTAGAGAGGGTGGTACAGGTGTCTTATCTGGGCTCTGCACTTCGCTACCTCTCATTCTCAGAACCATGAGCAAAGCAAAAGCTTTGGTTTTGTTGTTGCCTTGGAGCGTCACTGGCCTTTTACTTTTAACTAACACAAAGCAAATAATTTAACTGGACAATCTGTTTAATTATTTCAAGTTGGTAGCTTTATGAAGTTAATATTTCAGACTTTTAAATTATCAGAAATTATTAGCCAGATGTCTTGGTTCATGCCTTTAATTAATCCCAGCACTCAGTGGGTAGAACAAGGAGATATCACTGAGTTCCACGGCAGCCTGGTTTCCACAGTGAGTTCCAGGCCATCCCGAGATACAACAGGGAGACCGTCTGAGAACATTCAGATCTTACAGCAATGTGAACTCTGGTAGAGGCTGCTCAACTGGCAAAACAAAGCAAACACCCCAGAGCCCCAAGGGGTATGTAATTTGTATGTAGAAGCCAAGAAATACAATGAACTAAATTAAACGCACTCACCGCCAGCCACAGTCTCTAACATGCCAGTCACTGTCTTAGCTATTCTATCCACTTCCACCTTTGAACTCATAATTATTTTTTATAATATTCCAGACACGGCTTAGAAACACACTGCACTTACATCTGAAGCTGGATAAAAACTGTTGGTTATACTGGAAGATGTCAGTGGCCTCTCACAATCAAACACCAGAGCACATAATAAAAATAAAACCTAAAACTCAAGAACCATAAAGACTTTATGAAACACAGTTCCTAGAACCATGGGGGGAATAATCCTAAAACAGACCCAGATCCCAAATACTTTCAAAGACTGTTGGTGAAGGAAATCCAGTCTTCACTCACTGAAAAAGAACTTCAATTCTTTTCTCCCAGTATTACCAATCTTCCACAGTTAAGACACAAAGCACTTTAGTTTGGACTAAATAGGAGAGGCAGGTTTAGGGAGCCAACAATCTCACTTAATTTCTGTATCTCATTAACTCTTTTCAACTGAAATTTTTCTCTAAGGAAACTTTTTTTTTTTTATCCCATTTTACTACATCTGTTTTTTTCCGCTTGGTTTTAAACAGAAAACTGCTAGCACACTCCATTCTTTTCACCAATGCCAAGAGCTGGCGATCCTTAAAGAGGATACATAAGTATAAGAAAATAATCTATAGAGTCTGAGTTTGTGCCCCCAAACTACAAATGTACCACAGTCCCCAAACCTGAAGTCAGAATAATGGCATTCTTTAACATGGAGATGCCTGAGGAGAATCAGAGCCTCACAGACACAAACAGTACTTCTCAAACTTAAAAGAAAACGTATAAAACCAAGGCTCCTCCTCCCCAAACAAGGAACATTTCATAAAACACCAACTCATTTCAGCCTTTCATTTAAACAACCTGCTAGCTATGGCCATGGTAGAAGGTAGGGTCTTAAACCTGTGTGTGGTGTGCTGTCAGGGGCAGCTTCTCTGAAGACAGCTGTCTGCGCCTGTGGTGAGACGTTGGCATGTACTCACCAAATGGCCAGTTGTATGCCGAGACTTATGCCAGTTACTATTTTACTTCACTATTACAAAAACAACTCAATCCCTGAAAACAAGGTGTATACTGAAGACTTAAAGAAACCAAACCCTGCTACAGGCAGATATAACGAAGGCTGGTACTGGAAAGCGTAAATAGTAAAAATTTAGACTCCTATACTTAAGATAGATGCCATAGAACAAGACTTTCTGTACCTGTTAGAGTGACCCCAAAATGACCCAAGGCATTACAGACAATACGGAATCCTGATGTATGAGTCCTCACAGAAAAGGCAGAGGTCCTAATGTCAACCTTTGATGCCCCATTCTGAACATTTGATTAACTGGCAACCATTGTCCTTGGCCTCAGTGGGTTCCAAAGCCTTTACTCTAAAGGCGAATGATATACATAAGGATTTAAAAGGCAATGCTGTCCATCACAACTTAAAATGGATAAATAAAAACTGCTACAAAAATAGCATCCTATTTCTAAAAATAATCAAGTAGGAAAAGTACAAGAAAAGTTTCTGTAACATAACTTACCAACAGTGGCTCTGATCAGAGGAGAGGAGTCACCAATGTTATTTAGACATTCACTTTTGATAAAGTCTGTCACACCATTTGGGAAGTTCTGAAAATGAGCTTTCACATTATTCTTCAAGATCAGACCACTCAATGATCTTGTGGGCTCATCTGTAAAAAAGCAGTAACAGTACTAAGTTTTAAAGTAATCCTACTTCAAAGTGTACCAATGACAGTCACTTTTGGTTGTTTGCTTTTTTTGAGACAGGGTTTCTCTGTGTAGCCCTGGCTGTTCTTGAACTCAGAGATCCTGTCTCTGAGTTACAACCTGGCTCTGACAACAGTCATTTAAAAACCATTTTTATTAAAGGATTGATTCCAACGTTCCAAATTTTTTTTTTTGCTGTTAACTATATAAAAAAAAATCACAAATTATCAAAAGTCAGCTCTATTAGTCATAGATACCAGTGGCACCCATTCAGACTATGGCAATCTAAAATATTTTTAGATGTCAAATGTTACCCTGAGAGGAAACTGCTCTGAGGGGGGAAAAATTCTTCCAGGTTGGACAACAACCACCACCAAGCAAATATATAGGAATGCTTTCCTACAATACGACTGCTATGTGCTTCACTGGGGCTGTGGGAGTGGGCAGTGAAACAAAAATCTCCAAAGTATTAAAAACAAATTGACTTTAAAGTTGTTCAAGGCAGAGCCAGAGAGACAACTCAGCTGTTCAAGGCTCATACCTGTGTTCTACAATGCACTTACTTCATTGCAAGTGCTGACAAATGACACTAGAATGGCTGACATCTTATAAATGCTTGTTATGCCCCAGCACTCTGACAAATATTATTGTATTTAATCCTACCCTGTCAAGATGGGTAATAACCCAATACACAGGCTAAGAAATTAGAACCTGAGTAAAAAAAACTTAACACAGGCCAAGCGCTATAACGTATAACTTTATTTCCTGTTGATGGCTTTGTTTTATCTAGTATTTATTTCAGACTTTTAAATTATATGAAATTATCAGCCAGGTGTGGTGGCACAATCCTGTCTCAAAAAAACAAACACTGCTATGAAATAAATATCTAAAATAAAACACCCTGTTAGCTAAATAATTTAGTAATAATTATTTTAAGCGGTATGCATTTATTCACAGAAAATATGCTGTTTTTTACAATGAATGTTTGAAATGAAGAGTTTTAATAAACCGCAACAGAAGGTAAAACAATTTAAAATACATCTCCTGGGTCCAAACTCCATTAAAAAGCGACCAATGAATTGCTTTCCACCCATTAAAATAAGACTTTATAGCACAAGACCTTGACTGCTCATCTGTAAAGGAACAGAACAGCTCAGTCTACAGCTTCTTCTTAAACCTCAAAATCTTCCTCAGGTCAGGGTAAAGCATGCCTGTAATGCCAACACCTGGGAGGCAGAGGCTTCTCTTCTGAGTTCAAGGCCAGCCTGACATACACAGTGTGTTCCAGGGCAGCCAGGGCTATGCAGTGAGACCCAGCCAGATAGATGGCTAGATGGACGGACGGATGTTTAAGAGCATTTGCTGCTCTTCCGAGAGGACCTGGCTGGTCTCCCAGCACCCACAGGGTGTCTCACACTCAGGAGACTGATGTCCTCTCCTGGTTGCCACAGGCACTGCATGCATGTGGTATACACAGACATTCAGGCAAAACAATCAGACAAAAAATAAAAATTAAAAAAAAAAAAAGCATTTTCATTAAAAGAGACAGCCATGCTCCTTCTCTATGGATGGCCATAATGAGAACTACAGACACGGGCGCGCTCTCCTCTGAAAAACCAGGTATTAACCCGTGCACTCTCTATTCTTTTTTTTACCCTAGTTCCAAATAAGCTGTTACAGTGTTATAGTTTATTTGCTAAGACATTCATGGCATATAAAGATGCTAACGAATATCTTTTTAGGATATTTTAAGAGACCGCTAACTCCCTCCCCCCTCATAGACCTGTTAAATTATAAACCCACCAGATATTCACATTTTCTTGACCTAACGCTTATTTTGTCTACTTCTCATTTCCCTTCGGCCCAGAAGACTGTCTCAGAACTTATTTAAGTGTCTGCAGTGATCCAGAGACACTCATCGCTCAAATGCTATGAACAACACTCTTCACTATTTTGTCAGCTCAGGGAGGGCAATGACCATATTTGTTTTATTCATACTTATTTCCCACGACCTGCAAATTGTCTGACAAAGAAGCAATGCTAGCGAATAAATAATCTGTGAAATAAAGTCCAGAAGGACATATGACATGTATTAGAACAATCAAAGGCCATGTCATTTTAAAAGCAGACTAGTTAGCTTTAAAGTACTGTAGGAGTAATTTAAAATGAAAACTGTAATAGTTAATGACGCCATCATTTGTTAATAACTTTGAATAGTCACGTTAGAATAAAGTTCAGAAACAACAATTACCTGACGGTGTTAAGTGTTTTCATTTTGACTATACGGCTTTTCATGTTTTCTCTACAATGAACATGTACACCCAGGTGATTATTAAACCTTGCATTCAATTTGCATATCATTTTAAAAGTCAATCTTTATTATACTCATGTATAAACACTGGAGTTAAACACCAGACTGTGCAGCACATTTTTCATTTGCAAATACCACAGGGACTTGTATCAATCACTACCTAGTCACCAAGAGACTGCTTCTTATCCACCTGTAAGAACTCCCAGAGGCACATCTGACATCCATCAATCAGATGGCAAAATGAAACCCTTTGAAATTAGTATTTTACAGTATAAAGATCTCAATAGTGCTAAAGATGTTTTAGTTAAGTATCTACACAAGCTTTACTTACCTTCAGATTTCAGTTTTGTAAGAACAAAAATCAAGTAGTTGTTAAAATCTGGGTATTGATTAAGCTGTTCCAGTTTCTAGAGCAAACAGTGGTTAAGGAAACTTCTCTGTATAATCGAATAATAATATTTGTTTATTAAATCAAACTTGATGTTATTTACAACACACTAGTTAGTACTTGTTCCAGTTCTTTCTGGCTGAAATACTGCATCAAGTATAGTCAAGTATAGACATAGGTGAAGGCAAGACTCTTCATGCTAATAAGACAAATGAATTTTTAAGAAGGAGCTGACAACTTTAAAACCTCCTAACCTAAAATGTACTTAATAAATGACAAAAAATAAATAAATAAAAGCATCCTAAAAAAAAAAATAAATAAACCAAACTTTTCGAACTCAAGAGCTTTTGAAGAAATTAGCAAGATGGCCCCCTTTGACTCATTTGTTCTCTAGAATTTAAAAAAGACAAGATGCCACAAGTTGGTGATGGCCATGCCTCCACACCAACTCCTTCCCAGATACAGTGTCAGTCAGATCAACCCATCACTCCAAGACATGGCCAAAGCGAGAACACACAGTGGCAGGAACAGGAAGACGATATTCTAAACCTTTCAGGGCCTGACTCTCCATCTGTAACATGCTTGCCAAGGCTATTTTACCTGCACAGAGATTAAAATGATTTTACTAATGAAATCTAAATTATTAAATACACTAGGGACACTAAAAAAGCAGTGTCATATTCAATCATCTATTGGAGGGCTGAGGTTACAGCAATGCAGTACTTCTCTGAAACCCTCTATAATAACTTCACGTCTGTGGTGTTTTACATGAAATAAGCTCAACACCAGGTGCTTGTTTACTCAATTCCCTATCAGGTGATTTTGCTGCTCACTGGAAACAATAACAAGAGAATCAAGCTCTTAAAAGAACGAAGCTGCTCGGCCTCGGAGGGTAACGGGTTGCGACGTGCGCGCTGGTTCCCTGCAAGTGCACTACCTTGCTCTCCCGCTGTGGCCGGAGGACCGCTCCAGCAGCGCTCGGCACACAGTGAGCCCTGGGCAGGCCAAAGCCGGAGCAGGCCAAGCTCCCAGGAGCGCCGGGGAGCCCGCAACAGGTGGGAGGCGAGCGCCGCGGAGCCCCGGCCTCCCGGCAGTTCAAACCCCGCGCCAGCTCCACCCCCGGCCGCGCCGCCCGCCCGGCCCGGCTCGCAGGCCCGCCGCCCCCGCCCCGCCGAGCACCGCGGGCCCCGGCGCTCCCGCTCGGCGGCGCGGACGTGGCGGCCCGGCACGTGCGGCCTCCGCGGCGGCGGCCCGGAAGCGGCGGCCGAGCCCCCACGCGGCGGCGGCGGCGGGCCTGGCGGGCTGCGGCCGCGTGCGCGAGGCCGGGCGGGGGCCGCGGCCGGGCCGGGCGGGCGGCGCGAGGCCGGGCCCGCACGGCAAGGATACTTGTTGCACGGTCCTCTGGATGGTGGTGTCGGGGGACTGGGACTCCTTGAGCAGCTGCAGGATCTGCTGAAGCCCTTGCTCGTCAGGTTTCCACTCATACTCCATCTTGGTTTGCTGCACAGAAAGCCAGACACAGGAAGAGACAGATGTTAGTCCCGCGCACAGGCCGCCGCGCGCCCGCGCCCCCGCCCGGCCCGGCCCGGCCCGGCCCCCACCCAGCTCGGACCCGAAGCCCGGCCGGACCGCTCCGCAGCTCCGCGCCAACGTCCGCTGTGCCCGTGCCGCCGCGGCCGCCTCGAGCGCCAGGAGCCGACCAGACTGAGTCACCGCGAATTTGCAATCTGGCCCCAAGATCCGCTCACGGGAGCCCCCTGGGTCCTAGTGCCACGGAGCGCTCCCAGACCAGCCCAACTCCTGCAGCCAGGCGGCCGACACGCAAGGCTGCTCCAAAGCAAGCCCTTCCGAACCCCGGAGAAATCCGATTCGGGTCATTATTTTAAATAAGCGTGGCGGAATAACGACAGCGAGACTTTAGGAACGGGGAAAACGCTGGTAACTCCCCTGACAGCTCAACAGTGAAAATAAAAACGCTTGAGCTTTAATTTAATATACAATGCTATTAGTCGTTCGAATAAAATACTAAGGGCGCGTTGCAATCATATCTACACCTCAAAAAAACATTAAATGCAACCTTTGTAGAACCCGAATGGAAAAAATTCACCCTTTCATAAACTTCAACTTATGAAGTCAGCAACTGAAATAAATTCCACCACGAAATAACTCCCTTCCACTAAGGGCTGTGGAATGAAGGAAAAACAAGAAAAATCATGCAGTTTACAGTGGGGTGGTGTTTAATTTTGTTAAAGTACTCTTGTTCCTCCACCCGTCCGATTCTGAAACCTAGTGAGGTGTATTATTTGCCCTCACTAAAGCGGAACATAGCGCTGAACACATCACTGCAAACGGTAGATCGGTGGAGACAGAATTAAAGTGCATTGCATCTGCTAAACTAAAGGGAGGCTACCATATTAATGACACAGTTTCATTAAAACTAAATTCGTGAACAGAACTAATAAAGCTGAAGCATTAGCTGTGAGTTATTTTCAATAACCAAATCTATGAGAGGCTTGGTGAAGGAGAGGATTTTTAATCGGCTCTACCACTATATAATGGTTTAACAGCTTTAGTTAGTAAAAGCCTTTCCTAGCAGGTTTTTTTCCCCTTGGTCTTATTATAATCCTCTAATTGACCTTGCCCCCCTTCATTAAAAAAAAATGTTTTCACCTCCTCTCCTTCACTGTTTTGTACCTCCTATCTGTAACATGACTTTGCTTAACATCTTCTATTGTCTCCCTAAACAGGGCAAACACAATCAACTGTGCTTACAAAACGATCACCAAAAATAAGCACCCAACCAAGCAACTACACCAAACCCACAACTCTCAACTGGACATTATTGCTATTATTACAGCAAATACTGCTGTCGTAATGTTTTTATTCTAATTTTCCTGATATCCATTGGTACTGTTACGTTTTACGTACAGTGCATTTTTGACATTATGTAATAGTGGGAATTATCATTTCTTCCCTGGCTTTACGTAGTTTAAAAAGATATTTTAAAACATAGTATTCCATTATATTATTGTGCTATATTTTTTAAACTTTTGACAGTCACAGAATTATACAAATTATAAGCACATAAGCAGATGGACTTTTACAAGTGAACACACCCTGTTCAAGATGGAGGTCTCTTGTGCTCAGTACCACAATAAACCCTAGTAGAATTTCTATCATTAAAGATTGAATTCTTTTCTTGTTCTAATTTCAAAAGCTTTCTAAAATTGCAAGAACTATATTATAGTAAAACAACATGGTTATACAAGTAAAGCTGATTCAATCCTACCACCAAGCTTATCTCTTTGAGATATTAAATTTGATATATTTTTACAGTGCCCTCTAATCACAATGATATACACTGTTATGGCTAGACTATAAAATGTCCTGCATAGGTTTATGTGTTTGAACCCTTGATTTTTAGATGGTGACTCTATTGAGGGAAGTGGTGACCTTAGGAGGTAGCACCTCCCTGGAGGAAATGGATCACTAGGGGTGGCCCTTGAGATTTTATATCCCTCTAGACTTGTATCTGGTCTCTGCTTCCTGTTCCTTTGAGATGTGAGGAGGAGACAAGTTCCAGCCACAAATGTGTAGGACCATGGAACCTCAAGATGCTATGGCTTGTCCACCATAATGGGCAGCCTTTCCATCATAACAGACTGGATGCCCCAGTGAACTGTGACCCAATCAACTTTGCTCCTTTGTGTTGCTTCTCTCCAAAACTGTATCACAGCAAGAAAAAAATTGGCTAAAAAAATACATATAGTCTTTGTTAGATAACCTGATATTAACTCTACAACCTTTCATATAAAATACAGCATGACCATCATCCAGGCCAATGCATGCAGTCAACACGGGCTGAAATAACCCACTTATGCCCTCATGGCCCACTGAGAAACCAAAGCCAGGGCTAGCCAACAGTCCCCCAGTAAGAAAAAGCACAGTCATCACACTCATTCTAAAAGTGGTTGTCAAAAGACACAATATATTATCAGAATATTACCACACTTCCTTCTTTAGCCCCGAATCCAAATAAACGGCATCCAACCATCCATCCATCTATCTCCCGAGGCAAGGTCTCACTGTCCTCAGACTCAAAGCTAGGCTGAGAGATGAGCTCAAAGCTATGCTCCACTATGCCCTACTCTATTTTTTCCTTCAATTTAGTATTAAAAATTTTTAATTCGAATCAGCACACATCTTTGATCCCAGCCCTCAGGGAGGCAGAGGCAGGTAGATCTCTGTGAGTTCAAGGCCTGCCTAGTCTACAGAGTTGAGTTCCAGGTCAGCCAGGGCTACACAGAGAAACCCTCTCACTAGATCTAATTTGATCAGATAAAGATAAAAAGTGCTCCCAATACCTTATTACAGTTATTTGTAACAAAAGGTTCTCAAAAATATTTGATTGTTAATTTTCATTTTGAACTAATGAATAACACTTTCTTAAAAACTGTGGCAAAGCAAGGCATGGTGGTGGATTAGTCAAGAGGCTCAAGTTCAAAGCCAGCCTCGGCTCTCTACAACCTGCCATTAATAAGGAAGCATAACACTCTAAAAATAAAACGTAAAATTTAACACTGTAACCACTCTTTTTTTTTTTTTTGGAGACAGGGTTTTCTCTGTGTAACCTTAGCTGTCCTGTAGACCAGGCTGTCTGTAAACTCACAGAGATTCCCCTGCCTCTGCCTCCCTAAGGGCTGGGATTGCAGGCGTGTGCCACAGCGCCCACTCTGAATGCACACTCTGGCAGCACTGAGCTGCCCTCAGGATTGCACGGTCACTCCACTGTCGTCTCCAGGGCCTCTCTCGGCGCAACAGCAATTCAGATCAGAAGAAACTTGATCTCAGAGTAGACAGAACCATTTCAGAGTCAATTAGACAAGACAACAAAGCATGCCAGCTTTATATGTGGTAGAAACCACTTATGTAAACAACACTTGTGTTAATTAAATAGAATATCAAAAACAATAAAGATTTTCTTCTAACATTTAAATAATTACTGGTTGACTACTTTTTTTCATAGTTGAAGACACAGACCTAAATATCTCAAAAACAAAAAACAAAAAACCCCAATGATAAATAAAAACCCCAAAGAGCTCTTGGAGAGCTTATAGAGGGGCTGGGAGATGGCTCAGTATTTTAGAACAGCTGCTTCTGTTTACACAGGTCCAATTCTCAGCACCCACATGGCAGCTCACAACCATCTTTTTTTTTAATTTATTTTTATTTTATTTTGTGTGCATCAGTGTGAAGGTGTCAGATCCCTTTGAACTGGGGTTACAGGCAGTTGTGAGTTGCCATGTGGGTGCTGGGAATTGAACCCCGGTCCATTTGGAAGAGTAGACAGTGCTCTTAACTACTGAGCCATCTCTCCAGCCCCTCACAACCATCTTAAATCCAAATCCTACGCCCTTTTTTGGCTTCTCTGAGCTCCAGGCAGACACAGATGCAGGCAAAACACCCATACATGTAAAATAAAAATAAATAAATCTAGTCGAACATTTATGTTCCATTTATGAACATACAAATGGCACTGGAATTGAAAGCAACTTGTAAGGTTTAAGTTGTTGTGATACTTCCTTCAGAAGACAAAAACAAGTCAGCCCTAAATTCTTAAATTCACATGTAACTTTCCAGTGATTGAAAACAGGGTGAACTGTCACTTCTTACCCACGAAAGAGCTGTTAACTAGTTTAAAAAGCAGACGGGAGGACCAGCAAGATTGCTCAGAAATGTAAAGGTCCTTGTTGCACAAGCCTGAATTTTATCCCTGCCAACTCCACACACTTATAGTCTGACATCCACACGTGCACCATGTCATGTCACACACATACACCACTCTAGCAGTTATGAAAATCAACGAAAGCAAATTAATTCCCTCTGAACCTTAATCTCCTAACTAAAATAGGACTATACCAACTCCAAATTATATTATGATACCTACCACAGAATGTGAATGAATTAACCAAGGAGCTGGGCATGGTGGCATACTTCTTTAGTCCCAGCACTCGGGAGGCAGAGGCAAGTGGATCTCTGTGAGTTCAAGGCCAGCCTGGTCTACAAAGTGAGTTCCAGGACAGCCGGGGCTATACACAGAGACTCTTGGGTCTGTATGGAAGTATCACCTGTCAGTAAAAAGCAGAAAGTAGGAGTGCTGGAGGAGTGGGGGTGGGGCATAGAAGCTGGAGATTTGCTCAGGGATTCTGAAGAAGAAGGTATGAAACAGAACAGAGGTAACCAGCCACATGGCAGAACTAAGGATAGAATAGATGGGACATTAGTTATGAGCAAGTCAGGGAGCATGCCTAGCTATACTGGCCTAGGCGTTTGTAAATATATTTAAGCCTCAGAAGCATTATTTTGGGAGCTGGGTGCAGGAGGAAAACATGCATTTACAAGCTGCTCTTCGAAGGATCCACGTTCCATTCCCAGCACCCACAGCTCACAGCAAGCTGCATAGTGAGTTTTATGACAGCTGGAGCTACTTAGGGAAACTTGGCACCAAAAAAAAAAAAAAAAAAGTTAACAAGTAATGCTGGAGAGACGGCTTTCTGCGCACCAGCTGCTCTTCTAGAGGCCTGAGACCGGAACCCGAGGCAGGTCACAGTTACCTGTAATCCAGTGCCCTGGGGTCCAGCGCCCTCTGCTGGCTTCTGCACCAAGCACACATGTGGGACATGGCGTCTGAGTTAACAAATAGTTCTTAAATACTATTGTTTCGATGTTAATTCAATAGAACAAATATGAAGTTGAGCAATTATTGCGTGCTTACCAAGCACTGGAAATTCAAAGGTAAATAAAATACAGCCCTCACTTAGTAAAAGGGATGGATGCATTGTCAACTAAGAGTGATAAGAAAGGGCAAATACACTCTGCTAGGTGAGAGAGAGAAAACGTTTCCCTCATCTGCTTCAAAGTTCTTCCCTTATTCACTTAAATGCAAATAACTATTAGCCAAAAGACTTCCCACTTACATGTTGCATCAGGTGATAGATGTTGCCATCAGTGACAGAACCTCCCCAAAGGTAAATAAGGTTTGGTGGAGTGCCAAAGGAGACAAGACACTTCGGTACCACTGCAGTTTTACTCTAGCAGAGAGTGAGTGCATGTGCACATACAAATTACATATAACTTAGATTGAGGACCTCTCAATCAAATCCTTCCTAGTCAGCAGCACTGCCGCAGTGCAGGAAGGCTACAGCAAGGTAAGACTAAACGACAAGACAACAGAACAGTATCCCAGTTAGGAGGTCTGGAGGGATCTTCCTTGAAAAATTGACTTTTCACTGGAGATCAAACAGATCAAAAGCAAATGTGAGGAAGGTGGAGACTTGGGCCGGGGGTGCCTTTAAGACCCAGTGGCTGCTAGTGGACACGTTGTGAAGGGGGGATGAAAGGCATCATCACTCAAAACTAAAAGGCAAACCTTCCCTACCAAGGAGAACTGAGTACAGGCCATGTCCCTCCTCTGCTCTAGACTTCAGTGCTCTTAGGCTAATTTTTACAGTGATTTTGAAAACCCCTCAAGCCACAATGACAGGAGAAGCCACAGAAAACATAACTGTCAAATGTCACCTAAAGTAAAGTTCCAGTGTTAAAAGAGGGTAGTCTTGCTTCCCAGATGACAAAGATACTAGGTGCTAGTCTTTATTCCCAACACTAAGGAGGCAGAGGCAGAGCCTGGTCTACATAGTGAGTTTAAAGCCAGCCAAGGCTACATAGTAAGACTCTATCTAAAACAACAATAAAAACCCAATGTAGCATTATATCAATAATCATGGCCACTAATATTTTTTCAGAGCCAAGCAGTCTTCTAGAGCACTTACACATGATAACTAATTTAATTTCTCCACTTTGTGACATGGTATTGACAGTGACCACATGCAACACAAGAACACTGAGTCATAGGGAAGTTACTATGTGGTTACTCAGTAAGTATATGACAAGACTATGACTCACCAAACTAACCTGGCTCTGGAGCACACTCTTGCCAGAAGAGTGTGAGGGAGACCAAGTTCAAGATCTGTCTCAAACCACCAAAACTACAACAAACCAAAGACCATCCACCAGTTGCTCTGATATCAAATCAGTCCCTGGATATGTTGCCTTTCCAACAGAAACATCAGTCTGTAATCTGGGAAACTAATTGTAAGACACACATACAAGAAAGAAAATCAGTCTATAGTCTGAAAATGTGAACGGTACTTTGACAGTCCTGAGCTAAAACCTTCTAAGTTGTCGCTGAGCCGCCCTGTCGCACATACACACCATGTATCTCTTTCCTCTAAGGAGCAGAGCTTAGAATTGTGCTGAGTCATTCAGTAATTGGAGACCTAGACTTCCGCAGTAAACGTCTCTTTGGTTTTTCATTGGGGAGGTGGGGGAGTGGCTACAAGAGAGAAAAACAGATATCCATGGGTTGAGACAGGAACATCCACTAGGGGAAGGGAGTCACTATGTGAAGGAGAACTAAGACTTGAACCTAACCCAGGTCAGGAGCCGAGCTCAATCAGACAGGAAGGCAACAAAGACAGCAGTACTGGAAGGGGAGGGCTGAACAGAGGGCTTTACACATCTTAGGCAAGTACTGTACCACTGAGCTATAGACACTCTTGATTGGTTGACTGCTTAGGGTAAAGCGGTTCAGTTAGGTACTTGGAAAACATATATTAACAAGTTAAGTTTTTAATTTTCTAGCATTATAAACTTATTGCTGTTAACGGGCTGGAAGATAGACAGAACAGAAAGAAAACGAAGGGAATTTTAAATACATGCATTCTTAGCATACAGGAAGACTTTTGGCAAATATGCTACTGAAATGCAAAAGTTAGATATCAACATTAAGAGGTATGGTATCTTCGTGACTGAATGATTAGGGAGAAAGGCTTGATCCAAAATTCCACCTCATCTATAACCAGGCACTTCTAAGACTTCAGTTTATTCAACATTCACAACAGTTTATTCAACATCCACTACAAAATAGGCAGAAGTTGGGAGAAATTATGCAGCTTATGTGTTCAGCTTGCATGTGACAGAGGGGTCATTAAACACCAGCATATGATCCCCAAATCTATACAGAGAGGAATAATAACAGATTTTATGTTGCTGTTTACATGCACCTCATTTAATTCTACACATATATACTATTATTATCTCTACTTTCCATGTCTAAGAGAATGAAAGCAATGTGTTCACAGTCTTAGACAGTATAAACAGAAAGCCAGGATTCCAACCCAGGTTTGCCTGACTAGGGCCAACATCCTATCACCCTACCTTATTCCCTCTGTCCCTCCATACATGTGACTAGTTAGTCACAGAACTTAACAGTGGGTAAACAATGAACACTCTTGGGTACACTCCTTTCCCCCTATCATATGTATCACCAAGAACTTGGCAGCCCTCTTGTTCCTTGGGGCACTTGTGTGTGTGAAGGTCAGAGGCCAAACTCAGGGGTCATTCCTCAGGTATTGTCCGATTTATGGGGCAGGGCCACTCACTGGCCTAGAGCTCACTATTAAACTGGGCTGGCTGGGCTCCCTCGGCCTCCCCAGTGCTGGGATTATAGGCATGGACCATCATGCCTGGCTTTTTGTTTTTTTAATGTAGGGGCTGGAGATCTAACATGTCTTTATGTTGACAGAGCAAACTCTTTACCAGGGCTATCTCACTGGCCCCATTTTTTAGTGTAACCTTTCACCTTTAATCAGTAAGGCGGACAGGACTGGTATCTCTTTATATTTAACTTTTGGGAACAATTGTCATTTAAAAAACAGCAACTCCTTGTTGAGTTCTGTAACAATTTAATCATCACAGTGGGTCTCCATCTTCACGCATCTTTAAGCAGCTTAAGCCAGTGATTTCTAAACCGCAACCACATATTATAATCACTAGAGCCTGACAACTAGAGGAGCAGCAGCCTAACTCAACATGCCTGCTCCTAGAAATGTTCACTGCACCTCACTCTAGGCAGCAATTTCTGAAATAAAAAAGGACAAACACAAAAACAAAACAAAACAAAACAAAAAAACAGAAGAAAGGAATAGAATGCAGACTTAAGGTTAGCTGACAGAAGTCTGATGAAAACTAAAACCTAAGAACATACACTTCAAAGTTACTTAATCTGCCCAGAGCTGGAGAGCTGGGGCTGCTTAACAGTGGATACTACTCCTGCAGCCACAGGGGGCTCAGGACCACCTGCAACTCCAGCTTCTGGGGGATCCCATGCCTTCTGGCCTCCCAGGGAACCATACTTTAGTGTACATACATGTACACAGATACACAGAGAGAGCAGGAAAGAGAGAATAAATGTGAAGGAATAATTTGTATTTCACAGCAAGGACATGCCAGGCCTTGCCACTTAACGGTGTCAGAGATTTGCACTTAAGCCTAACAGCAGAAAAGAAAATGTAGAAGAGTTCAATCTGGGTGGAAGAACAAAAGTACTTATCTCCAATAAATTTTAAGTAGAACAAATGAAAGTAAAATTTTGGCCCTTGATTGACAATTTACCCTGTGAACGACAGATCTTTAGGCCATCCATAACACCAGTAGTAAAACAGTAAGTTCCTACCATCAACGCAGCACCTACCATCACTCGGCTTTACTGGTGCACATCCATGGCTGCATCACAGCGCTACTTGTGAATTGTGCCATTCCTCACTAGGACTTTTCATTTCTGGGACATGGATTTAAGGGAAAAGCTCTTTTAAAGTCTCCTTTTTTACAGCATAATTATCAATTTTTATTTCAGCACATTGGTTGATTATTGCCAAGAGGTTTTAATATAGTATTTAACAATTTTAAAATACTTTTTGTATTTTATTTTTCAAATTCCCACTTGAATGTAAGAACTAGTTTTAGTGATGTTAACTAAGTCACTAAAAGTCACTTAGCTACTCAAGGTTGAGTGAGCTGGGAGACCAGAGAGATTCAGCAGTTAAAGAGTACTCTCTGCTCTTGTAGAAGATCAGGGCTTGGTGGGCAGAAGCCACACGGAGGCTCACAACTGTTAACTCCAGGGCCAGCAGCACCCTCTCTGGACTTTAAGAGTACTAGACACACATCATGCACATGCACACATACATGGAGTCAAAACATCCATGCACATAAGTAAAAATAAACATTAACAAAGAATTGAGCCAGAATGCCTTCCTATTTTGGGTTCAATGTTTTACAACTCTAAACTGCTTTGGTTCATTGCTTAATTATGTAATCACAATCAATAAAAACTGTAGACTGTTGTTTGATTTTGAACCCACGGGTTTAAATGCTGGCATGCAGGACTGATGGGGACAGACCTATACCCATCGCGCAAGACTGATGGTGTGTAACGTAAGGAGAACACTGGTCTCGCCTGACTAGATACGCGCCGGCATCAGGCAAGCTGCTGCTCTCACTGAATGGAAGGAACTGGGAAAACAGGAGGAGGATGAAAACAGCCAAATATTCTTCCCGTGAAACAGCTGAAATTGCTACCTCAGTAAAAGGAATGGTCCAGCACCTCAGGCTCTGCATATTTATAAAATGAGCCAGGCTAGTGCAGGCAATAGGAGACCAAGCTGATTTCTAAGAAAACTAGATAGCACAAGGGGATAAGGACTAGACACTACTTTGTTACACGCATGCTGCTCCACTGTCAGATTGCTCTAAGTTCTAACGCTAACAGCCCTGTTATTTCTCACTTATGTCCCAAACTATCCTCAAGTTCAATGTATTGATTTGGTATCTTAATGTTTCAAGAAAAGGAGCACAGTGCATTTATTCTCAAAAACAAAATTAAAATTGGCCAGAGCAGTTTCTAGAGTAAAATAAAATGGTTGTAACGAACAGTAAACAGTTGGAAATGCAATTAGCAGTGGTGTTTACCTAGTCTGCCATTTGTTCACTGAAAGCCCACTCACAGGTTAACAGGGGCGCATCTCAATAACCATTCAGCTACAGGAGGACAGATGCAGCAGAAAAACACAGCAAAGGAAATTATTTCAAAAAGGTTTCTTACACTTCTTGTTTGTGTATAGTGTTTCTATCTGCATGTGTGTACATTTACCACATGAGTGCCTGGTGCCCAGGGAGATGAGAAAAGGGTATAAAATGCCCTGAAACTGGAGATAGAGTCATGAGGCCCATGGGGGTCTGGGAACTGAACCCAGGTTCTCCATAGAAACAGCAAGTGCTGTTAAACTGCTAAGCCATCTCCTGGGCCCGGAAAGCAACTGAACACTGTGCTGTATCCTCTTCTGCTGTCAAGTATAATCCCAGCTATCTTGATTTCACTTTTTCAGTAAACTTTCTGAGCAACAGTTTAGTTATCTATAAAATGGAGCCAATGAAAAGATCAGATGAGGACACAGAGTGCGACAATGGTGTTCATTCCCTCACAAACTCGTCATTAAACTGCCACTAAGACCAAAGACTTACTTATGGCAATCTCACCAGCAGACGACAGGAAAATAAACAGTATATACATTAGTCGTGTGTTATCAAAGTATATTTACAAAAATGGGCTGTCATTAAATGGGGGGTGTTGCTGGGGTGTGAACGTCACACGAAACATACTTTCCAGGGGACAGTAAGAAGTGGGGCCTCTGCAGGGTGGAAACGTCCTTAGAGAAGAAGTGGGGTGGAATGTTGCCCTTCCACCCTTTTGTTAGACAGGGTTTCCCTGCGTAGCCTATCTCACCTGCCTCTGCCTCCTTTCCACTCTTATTTGGCTACGTGCTATACCCACATGAAGATCAGCAAAAAGGCACCATGTAGAAACCGAGAACCCCACCCAGTCTCATGCATTTTATTACAGTGGCAGGAACAGACTCAGAACCAGAAAACCTGAAAAAAAAATATCAGAGGAATATGAGACACAAACAGAAGATAGGGAAATCAAGTGGTGGATATTAAATCAGATAGGAATTTAATAAGCCTGCAAAAATTATGTTAGAAAAAAGTTATTTGGCTGATGGCGATCTTCATAGTCCTCAGGGACAGATAAAATATCACAAGAAAACTTTCCTGACAGTCAAACTGACAAAATGTGCAGGAAATGTCAAATGAAAGATGCTACCACATAACTATAAGTTTTAATACAAAAAGCAATACTATATAGTATTGTGTTTATAATATAAATTATATTTATATAAAAAGCAATACTATATGGTCTATGAATGTTCAGGTGGTTTTTTAAAAAAAAATTTATAGTCAACACCCTAACATTATTAGTTTGACAAAGTAAAATGTGCATGCTTCCATCACTGTAATACAGTGGCTCACATACCCCCTTCTTATGATGTGCCAACATTTTGCATCTATATATAAATATTTGATTTGAAAACAAAAAATAGGTCTTGGTTTTCTTTCTTATTTCCTCTCTTGTCTTCCATTCTCTGAAGACTTATTCTCCTAACTGTTGTCAGACTGACTTGCAGCACACCTGAATAGTGTGGAGGACAGCAGAAAATCAAGTAAGATTTACCGTCGCTAAGGCATGAATACGAAGCCCAACTTTGGCTAATGTCATTGAGAACAACTTGGAGGGGTTGGGGATTTAGCTCAGTGGTAGAACGCTTGCCTAGCAAGTGCAAGGCCCTGGGTTCAATCCTCAGCTCTGTTAAAAAGAAAGAGAGAGAGAGAGAACAACTTGGAACCACGAACAGAGATAGTCTGCTTTCCTTTTAATGTAATAAAAAATAATGAAGCTTACTGAAAAATATAAAATTAATAAACCTACTGCCGTTTCTTTCACAAGCTGAGAGGTTGATTTAACAACCACAGACTACCTCACTCCTGCCCTCATCCCGTAACACTGGAACTCATCAATTAAAATGTAACTGTAGGTAGAGAATGACAACAGCATTTAACCATGAGACTATAAAAAGTACCAGACAGCAGTTAGCCAGCCTTTTTATTTGAAAATAAGACTCAGAAATCAGAATTACAAAAAGAGAAAGAATTTTATTTCTGATTTTAAAAACAGCATCTAGTTTGATAAGCCCTTCCTACTTCCATGTTTGAATGGTACACTGACATCTAATGAAACATCTCAGGAGAACCACCGCCCTTCCATAAGCAATTAGTAGCTCATAGCCCATAAACACAAAGGATGAAAGTTCACTGTGATAAGTCCTAGCATGAAAAGATGAGCTCAATCTATTGAATTTCCTTTCCCGAGAAGACAAGCAGAAGTGCTAAGAGATTTACCATTTGCCAGTTCTAAAAGCTCAAGCTAAAAGGTCACCACTGATCGGCAGGTAGCCACACCCACATTACATAGATCAGAAATTCTAAGCAGAGGACTGTGAAGTACTGAGCAAAATCACGTGGACTGCCCCGCTTCCTGTTTCATAATTCTAATCCATGAATGATTTAAATGGACCTCACCCTTTTCTCTGAGAAAACTTGAGCCAAAGCTGGGCCTGGTGGCACAAACCTTTAATCCCAGCACACTGAAGGCAGAGGCAGGTGGATCTCTGTGAGTTTGAAGACAGCATGGTCTATAAAGCAAGCTCCAGGACGGATACAACTACATAGGGATCCTGTCTCAAAAACAATAAAAAAGAAGAAAAAGGAGCTTAGCTAGAAAGAAATATCAAATAAATATTCAAATATCTATCACATAATTATAGATATTGTGACTACATAACATTATGAGCAAAAAAAACTTGCCCAAATATTCCTGCTTCCACGAATATGCAGTTTTCTGGGAACCGTTGGTACAATGATGGATCATGACGACTTTGGGAACGCAGTTCCTTAGCTTGCACACCAGCATGAGTTTGCAAGCGAACATCAAAGTCTCTGAGAGATACTAGGCATAATGAGTAAATCCAGAAGACAGGAAGGAGACTGAGAGTAGGAGAAAAATGTGAGTAGCCAATAAAAGACACTCTCTTTACTTAATTCTTGTTTTCCACCTACCTTCCTTCCTTTCTTTTGTGTGTATGTGAGTGCGTGTGGATATGTGGGCATGCATGTTTGCAAGTATATATGATGGCCAAGGACAATAAGCACTCCTCACGAACCATTCACCTTTACTGTGCATTTTTAGAAAACAGACTCTCAGTGACCTAGAGCTTGAAGTCAGATAGGGATCCTCCTGTCCCTGCCTCCACTGGGCTGGCACATCCCATGCCATTATGCCCAAGGTTATCTCCTCAGTTCCCATCTTCTATCTCCACTTTGAGGAAAGGCAACCGCCTCATCATACTCACTTTCTAACACGTTAGTCATGTAGGACAGTGGTGCTTCTCCCCACTATGATGCCAGGTTTGGAGCACTGCTTGTTTCCCAAGATCCTGCGTGTCTTCTGAATTTCCTGGGCTAGCACTTTGTGCAAGTTGGTACACAAATACATGCTTTATTTGGACAAATGAAAAAGGGACTACAGCACAGTTTATCAGTACAAACTGATAAGATTTCATAAGAGTAACACATAAATAACTATTTTTATACAGCAATGAATTAACTTTTTAGTATAGTTTGGCAGTAATGTCCTATGGAGCCAAGGGTGTGATAAATTTGTTAACCATGGTAGAATAAAACTAACACAATCTGCCAGAAGTACATTCAATGTGTATGAGCCTTAGACATTCTAATGCTCTCTCCCCTCGTGGTTATCATTCTAAGCTTGTATTCTGGGAGCATTAAATACAGAAAAGGGTTAACAGGATTCCAGGATTGTTTCTGATCTCACTTAATATATGGAAAAGTAGCATAACATTTAACTGATGAGCTATGACACAGCCATCAAAAAGTGGTAGTTTCTGTGATGACATGAAAAGTGTTTGTGCCTAAGAAGTAAAAAGAAAAGAGAAGTTGCATCCAGAGTATAATCACAAATATACATTAAAATAATTGTATGAACTGAGATGTTCTCAAAACAGTAATACATTAAATAACTTTATCTGGAAAACTAATTTAGAACCAAAGACAATACATAAAAGAAAATTCATAAGAAAAACTCGAACATTAGATACACACATGCACATGCGCGCACATGCAAAGGGGTGTGGGATATAATTAAATGAAAAGAACCTGATAGTAACAACAAAAAGTTAGATTATCCAAGTGTTGGTGTCATAAGCTATTTCTTCTTTAAAAATTTTAATACTGTAGTTTGCAATGACTGTAATGAAAAAAAAATCGATCTTTCCACAGTGTAGTTGTTGGAAGTCATATACAACAAGGACATAGAGACCACCCCCCATGTCCCTACCCTGAGAAAGTTCTAGTGCATGATACAGTATTGCCATTCAAAGCTCAGACTTACATCACAGAGCTTAAGTTACACTTTGAAAACGTTTAAGCAGGGCTGGGGTGCCTAGCAGTTGAACAATGGCTGCTCTCAGAAAACCCAGGTGCAATTCCCAGCACCACCTGGTAGCTTGCTCACAACTATAACTCTAGCTCCAAGAGATTCAACACCCTCACAGAGAAAGACATACATGCAAGAAAAACACCAATTTAAAGAAATCATTTTTTAAAATGTGTTAAGGCACAGAAGTGGAGCTGGAGAGCTGCCAGCCACTGAGAACAAGGATCAGGTTTTGACTTCCAGCACTCACACAGTAGCTCACAAGCCTGTGTGTGTAACTCCAGCTCCAGAAATCCAACACCCTCTTCTGGCCTCCACCAACACCAGGCACACACATGGTATGTAGGCAGAACACTCAGACACAGGAAAATATAAAAATAGAAGGAAAATTTTAAATAATTTTTAAAAAGACAACATAAAACTTTTTCAAAGGCATAAAAGCATGAAATGTAGTTTAAGTACAGGAAATATGTTGAAGGTCACACTTGGTAAGTTTTGGGGACCAGTGAGATGGCTCATCTGTTAAGAGTATCATTGCAGAAGACCAAGTTTAGATTCCTAACACCCACACGTGGCTTCAAGCATCCTAACTGCAGTTCTAGAGAATCTGGTGCCTTCTTCTGACATCTATAGGCACCAGACACACATGCATGCAAAACATTCATACACATAAAAGAGGAATGAATAAATAAAAAACAAAAATAAGCCACTGATTCGGTTCTCGCAAACAGCTGGAATTATATCAGAAAAGCTGTTTACAGTTCCAGAGTCCTGGCCAGAGAGGGGCTGACCCGAATATCAGAGGACAGAACTTTTATTTTTCCTTAGAGAACAAAATAAATCAGAAGCTCACTGTGATAATCACTCCAACTCTGAATGGAGGCCATTTTAACAGTAGTCCCAGGAAGTGATTACTGTTCAGACTGACTTGAATGCAAAACACAAAGTGAAGTCCCAGAGAAGAGTATCGCTGGTCAAAACTTAACACAAGAACTAACGCCACCATCTTGCTGAATTTCAAAAGAAATAACTTAGGACACATCTTTCAGTAGTTCCCTACCTTTTCAAGACATTGATGCATAATTGTGAAAATGCCACACAGAAAAAACACCAACAAATAACTCAAACAACATGGACAAATATCCTAAAACATGAAAGCCAAAAACAATACAAAAAAAACTACCCAGAAAAGAAAGTCTGCAATTGTTTTTGAGGCCGTAATAGTAAGTACAACAGATTTTCAAAACATCACAACTCTAGACAGCTGAAGACAGCTTGCATAGTTAGGAGTTACAAGAAACTAACTGGGCACATCTTCAAATAACAAATGGTCAGTGTATGCTACACTGAAAGGGCTAATGTCATACTTGCTATGAAAAAAGTTCATAGGAAATTGAAATAATTTTTTAAAACTTTTGAAAATAGCAAATGAAGTTGTTTACAATTTAGAAAGAGGCGCTGAGGATCCTGCTCAAGGAAGCCAGTTGGGTAACAAGGGATGGAAGGGAACTCACGCTGTTCCCGGGTTAGAATTCCGGGCATAGTTCTGGTGTCTATGAGACTACATATACTTAACAAGCCACAAAAGAAAAAACACTCTAAGTATCTTCCAATAATTTCCTAAGTTTTCAAGACACTGATGCCTAATCGTAAAAATGCCATGCAGGAAAACACATGGAGACAGACACATGGAGTCTATTGAGATGCCTGGAAATCACACCAAACTGATTGCTAAAGTCAGAACTGTACTTCTTACCAATTAAATTCCTAAACCTTTCCCTAGAGAAGGTGGGGGCATGGACAATGAGTATCTATTGAAATCATTGTGAAGTGATCCTTCAGTTTAAAAAGTAACTGCAGGCAGCAACCAATCCACATAACTTAGAGCTAACAAAATACATGTATCTTTTTAACTTCTCTCTTTTTTTTACATGAGCCCTTGCTATCTCACAATGTTGCCTAGGCTGGCCTTGAACGCAAAGGCTCATTATCTTCCTGTCTCAACCTCCTGGAGCAGCTGGCACAAGCAGCAAACTGTGCGTGCCTTGGCTCACAGAACCCTATGAAGTAAGTTAGGATTCTCTTGAGCGCTCTCCCTTTTATGCTTCCTCCTTTCATCCCCTTCTGCTAAACTCTGACATGGAAGTACTATGTCCCTTGATTCTGCCCTATCTAGGACAAAAAAAGATTCCAGAGCAATTTGCTACCTTTATGGTACTGTACTATTTCATACCCTTTATTTATTTGAGCAAAGGATTTGGGCCAAAGGAATGGTATTGGCACAGTGATCCAAACTCCACACTGGAGCCTGCCTGGAGTTTTAACACAAGCTCCCTCCCTCCAATGGTCTCCAAGTCTTCTGTGCCCTGGAGAGCTTAAAAATTAAATAAAAAAAAAGGGACAGGCATTAGAAATGTCAGGCTCTACTCTCAATTCTCTGCTATTTAACTGCTTTGGTTTATTTCTTCACCTAAGAAGCAAGTAAAAACCATATTCCTCTCAGCTTCTAAAATAAAACATTCTGCTGACTGTAATAATGAACATGGTTATAACACTCTCCAATTCTCCAAATCCTCCAACCTTTCAGAAAGTGCTGTTCTACCCAATCGAGCAAGTGATGCTCTGGGAGGACTGAGCTACTGAGCTACCTGTCACTTGGTTCTACTTAGAACTGTGTGGGATCCTCTGGAAGACAGAGGGCTATGCTTGCCTTGGGTCATTTCCTAATACAAGTCTCATTCAGCAGAAAGAATGATGGGAGCTTGGCATGCTGGCTCAGGGTTTTAATCCCAGGCTCAGGAAGCAGAAGCAGGAGGATCTCTGGGAGTTCCAGGCTAGACCAGTGTACACAGTGAGTGTTTACAGGACAGCCAGGACTACACGGTGAGACCCTGTTTCAAAGACAAACCAGGACTACACAGTGAGAGCCTGTCTCAAAGACAAAAAGGAGAAAAGTACTTTTTGAGCTGAAACAAACTGCAACAGATCAAGCAGTTTCTCTTTATTGGTTTGGTTTTTCTATTTGTCTGGTTTTATTCTGGAGACAAGTTCTCTCTCTCTGTCTCTCTGTCTCTCTCTGTCTCTCTGTCTCTCTCTCCCTCTCTCTCTCTGTAGCCCTGGCTGGATGGAATTTACAGAGATCTCCCTGTCTCTAGCTACTGAGTGCTGGGATTAAAGGCCCGCACTAGTAGGCCTGTTTCAAATCCAGTGTTTTAGTTTTGTTCAGATACTACTAACTGACCTTAGCACAAGAGGATTAATCTAAGTTCTTTATTTACAGAAATTTCTAAACAATTAGTATCAACAACTGGTATTATGGTATAAACTGGTATCAACAATAGGTATTATGTTCGAGTCTGGCATTTTGGCACATGAATTTTAAATACCTGCACTTTCCTTGCTATCAGTCGTCTGTTGGCAGTGCTATGGTGGAGCAATGGCTCAGGGGTTAGGGGTACTTGCTGCTCTTGCAGAGCACCCCTCCACAACCAGTTCCAGATCAGACACCAGAAGCATACAGTGTACATACATACATGTACTCAGACACGTAAAAACAAATAAATGTAAAAAAAGTTAGCATGTCCCCTTGGCTGTGGCACCATGTCTCCACTGTTCCCTCCCTTCCCCTTAGTGCTTGCTCTGTTAGTCTCCTCTGATGACTCACCACCCCTAATCACTTGAGGGTCTCATCTTTTTCCATGTCCATAATTTCTAAATAGCAATCTGAATTCTAGACTCAAATATCCAATGTAAGACATACCCATTTTCCTGTTAGCAGCCATCTCGTGCTTAGCTGGGTGAAACAGGGATCTCTTATCTGTCTTTGGACAGTCCTGTATCTCTGATGGCTTGGAACTTGCAATCTGCTTACAAGACCTACCACTCCAAACTAGCAGTGAATGAGAACTCCTGACTCCCCTCCTCTCCAAACCACTCAGATCCACTCCCATCCACTGCCTGTTAGCACTAAATGCCACTAGTTTTTAACCAGTTGTTCAGATCAAAATATCAAAAGGTCCTCCTTGGTTTTCTGATTGTGTCCAAATCTAAAATAGTGTGAGTGCTTGCTGTCCAAATATACCTTCAAATGTGCTCTGCATCACACCCAAATTCAGGGAAGCACAGACACCATGCTTTCTAAGAACATGACCCGCTACAATTTCCAGGCCTCTTTTGTTCCCTTACAAGCTGCTTGAGATAAAGAAGCAAAGACAACCTGGTAAAGCCTGTAATTAACCATGGACAGAGCTTATAGTCCTATTACAGCCTTCAAAGTGTTACCTAATCTGGGCCTGTACTTCTCCAAGTGTGTTACTGCTTACCTTGTTTACCATGTTTCAGTCACATCTGTTTTCTTGTGGTTCCTTGCTGTGCTCATGTACTGGCCTTTACTTTTGCAATTGCTCTTCCCAAATTTTCACAGTTCCTCCTTTCCTTAATTTCTGACCACTCTGACATTTTAAAAAGGAAATGTCCAATGTCCTTCTCTCTCCCTCTGCTTCTGATTTCATATCTATTTCATTATTCCTTTTACTTCATCAAGGAATCCTTGAATGAAAAATTAATGACTCTTTTCACTGTCAGAAAATAAAAATAAAAAACAGTAATTCTGGTTCCCTTCCCAGAAGTACTCTGGGACGTACTTTTGTATTATCTGTGTAGAGTTCTTTTCTGTGCATCTAGATATGTAGAAACAATAAAACATTTCATTTCTGCTCTCTAACAAATCATTCAAAATGTGCCTTTGCTTCCCTAATCATTGTATATACAGTGACAGTATAGTTCATAGGTTGAATGACCTACAGTATAGTTCATAGATGAACACTTTACCTATTAAGAGTTTTGAACTATTGCAAACTGTTTACTTAGCTATTTTACTGGTTTCCTACACATTTTAGGGTTCCTAGAGTTCTGTATTTTAAAAGCAGACTGAAAAGGGACAGAGCAATTGGAAAGGCCTGGGACTATGCGATGGAGCTTACCAACCAAGTGCAAGACCTTGGGTTCACTCTCCAGCACAGCAAAAGAAAACAATAAAAATTAACACTACTTCGGGTGGAGAAATGGCTCAGTGGATAAGAACACTGTCTGCTGTTCCAGAGGTCCTCGGTTCAATTTCCAGCACCAACATGGTGGCCCACAACTATCTGTACTGGAATCTGATGTCCTCTTCTGGCATGCAGGTATACATGCAGACAGAGCACTCATACACATTAAATAAATACATGAAAAACAAAACAAAAAGATGTAACACTGCCACCAATACCAAAGAAGACAAAGACACTTTAGGCTCCGCACTCCACAGTTGCCTTGTGTGGTCTTTGTTTTTCAACCCTTTAGAAAATAAGATCTGAACAAAGACTTGGAGAAGTCACTGAGCCAAGCAGGTATCTGAGATGTTACAGACACTGCAGACGGTGTAGACAGAGCAAGGTAAGAAGGGGGCAAAGTGGCTCTAGGAACTGAGGGCCAAGGGTCTAAGGAAATGGAAAAAGAACTGGCTGAACAGATCAGGCAGAATTTCACGGGTCAGCATCCGCTGAGCTTTTCTCTGAGCATCACTTAGGAATGTTTTAGTATGCACAGGCTTCTATAATGGAATATCACGAACTAGCTAACTTGAAAACAGTGGCAGTCTCTCACCATCTGAGGGTTGGGAAGTCCTTGGTCAAAGGATCAAAGGACCATTGGAATATGGTCAGGACCTTCTTTCTGGCTCACAGATAGCTCCTTTCTGCTGTCAAAGGGAAAAGAGGCATCTCTCTGTCAGGTCTCTTTTAACAAGTGCACTACCCCTATTCATGAAGACCTGACTCAGCTAATTTAATCACTATCACCTTGGGAGTAGGGTCCCTTCATGAGTTTTGGGAGGACATGTGTTTTGAGACCACAACAGAAACTTCCATAGATGGAATAGAAAAGTGGTGGCCTTCCTTTGGCTAATGATCTGAAAAAACAGACGGAGAGGCCAGGTAGAATGGACAGATCACACAGTAATATACTTCAGTAACAGCAGCACTGGCCAGGACCACAGCGAAGTGGTAGAAGTGTGGATAGATCTCCAATTTTCTGAAGATACAGACCTAAAAGATTGAATTGAAGAATAAAAGAAAAAAGGGAGGTCCAGAATAAGATCAAAATTTCAAAAGATGCATCTACTGTTTGTGAAAAAGGAAGTCTGTGGAGAGCACAAAATTTAGGAATAGAGCTTGAATACGTTCAGTTTAACAGCTATCATTAGACACGATGAACAGGCAGTTACATAAATAAGGCTGGACTAGAGAGGCTAAAGACATATATTTGGGCATCGCTGATATTTAGAAGAAATTTCAAACCAAAGAATTTAAGCTGAGTGAACTCCACAGAAAACAGACTGAAAAGAAGACAGCAAGTGGCAGGGAAAGAGGCAGGCGTTGGACAGGCCACAGGGGCCAGAAGCTGGCAGGGAAGAAGGCCTGGGAGTAAACTACAAAACCAGGTTAGGACAACATGGAATAGTAACTACAGAAGTGAAAAGGATTGGTGGATCTAATGTAGAAAATTATTCTAGGAGAGATGTCAGGGTATCAAAACAAGCCATTACACGTTTGTTGACTTCAATATACAAAGAACAGGTAGTGCTAAACACAAACAGGTATGTAGGCCTTTATGCTATAACCCAAGGCTGAGGATCTAGGGGAAGAATAGTCCAAACAAAGAAACAAAGACTTCAAGATGCTGTCCCCACTTCTAGAAGATATTATGGAAAATTACGCAAAAAACCATAAACTCAGACACAACTGTACAATAAAAAGGCAGGTTCCCAGTAACACAAGAAAGGTAACCAGGCATGGTGGTACATGGCAGGCAGGACGTAGAATTTTGAGTTTGCGAGCAGCCTGAGGTGCATAGGGAACCCCTAAACAACGAGGAGAAGGTAGATGGCTGGTAGGAGGGATGCCAATGGGGAAAGAAAAGAAGGGAATGTTTATGGGTACACTGAGGGGCTGGAGAATTATCATAGCGTTTAAGAGCGCTTGTTCTTGTAGAGGACCCAGGTTCAATTCTCAGCACCCACAGGGCAGTTTACAACCTTCTGTTATTCTAGTTTCAGAGGATCCGAAGCCCTTCCTGACCTTCCCTGTCACCAGGCATGCGTGGAGTACACATATATACACACAGGCAAAACACTCATATACATAAAATAAAATAAATCTAAGAAAATATTTGCAAACAGTATGCTGAAAGGGAGCTGGGGGGATGGCTCAGGGGCTGAGAGCACTTGCTGCTCTTACGGAGGATGCAGTTTCAGCACCCACATGGTCACTCATAATGATCCCTACTGCTGCCCCAGGGCTCTGATGTCCTCTTCTGGCTTCCCCAGGCACCAAGCATGTACAGTGCACATACACATATACAAACGAAACACTCATACATATGAAGTAAAAACCCTTTAAAAATTAAAATATTTTTATTTTTATTTTTTTGGTAGACGGACAGTAAGTCCCAGAGGATACAATACAAGGGTAAGAAGGGTTAAGATGGGGAGATGTGTGGGGGATGAGACTGTAAACATGTTTGTTACAAATCTTACCAATGAAATGCAGGAGAGGAAGGCTCTGCAGTTAGGGACAAGGCCATCCCAACACCTGATTTACCCATCCTATTAAGAAATGGAAGCTCCTATAACAAAAACGGCTTTACTTTAGAATATCTAAGTTGACTTGGGCATGGTGGAGTACACCTCTGACCCCAGTGTTTGGGAGGCAGAGGCCAGAGGGTCTCTGTGCTTTCCTGGCCAGCCTGGTTGACGTATACGTTTTAGGCCTGCCAGACTACACAGAGAACTTGTTACAAAAATAATAATAATAATAAATAAAGTAATTGAATTGAAAACCTTTTTTAAAATCTATTTTTATAATCTTAAAAAAACCATTCTGTTCATGATCATTTATGCAAGTAATGAGCACTTTTTATTTCAAAATTTCAATGGTTCATCCAGTGCAATTCAAGACCCAGCAGTTGTCCAATCATAACACTTGAGGCAAATCTGGTCACACCAGTTAGTACCTTCACTGTCTGAAACAGCTTTGCACTCCAATGGCAAGACTGAGACAGAGTAGAAAACACCTATAATCTACCATGGATAGAAAAGGCATGCATCTGACCCTATGCTGCTGAGGTCCCTGACCTGTTCAGTGGTCCAAGAACATAGTAGGCACTTACCTCTTCATACTCAGTGAAATGGGCTCCCGCTTCCCAAACGCTCCAGCCATTCTCCACTCTCTTCATGGACTCAACTCCTAGTCCTCCCTGGAGTCAGCAGAGACTTACGTCATAAACCCTGTGCTTACAGCCCTACACTGTGTCCACAGCTCTCTCCGGTCTAGAACGAAGCAGTGGCACACAGCCTTTTCCAGTTGAGAGCCTACTTCTAAGAGCTTATTGTGTTAACTCACTGACTTCTCAAAACTTGTTCTAGCCAACACAGCTTATTAAATATTTTTCCTTCTTTTTGAATATTGGGGTGACCCTTGTTTGCTGGCCCTCCCTTCTGCCTTGCTCCTGCTGAGTACATTAGGCTAGCTAGCCCACAGGTCTCCAGAGTCTCCTAGCCCTGCCTTGCATATCTCTGTAGGTGATTACAGGGCTCCTTGTTCTGGGCTCAGGTCATCACACTTTTGTGGCAGGCCACTGACCCACACTAAACCTCAGCACAGATATTTTTCAAAAATGTTAACACCTAGTGAAAGCACAAAGACAGTGGCTCTTTAACCTTGCGACCAATTTTAAAGATTTGATTGGCACCATCTGTTGCTAAGCATCTGTTTGTATAAATGCTACATAAGTTTAGCGTATTCAATTATTTCTCTTCTATAATTTCTTGTTAGTAAAGACAATACAGATAGAAAGAGCGTGTGTCCTCTCTAGGAAGTACTTCCAGTGGGAGTGATCTGTACTCCTAGAATAAAGAGATGCAATGTCATATCTCACTAATGTGTTAGTCAGCTGTAACCCACTCAATGCTTGTGTGTGGGAAGGGGGGGGGTTCTTTCCTTTCATTTTCAGCATAAAATCTTCTTCTACTGTTTTTCTGTTAAACAGCTCTAGTCTTTTTGGCTTATTTCTCCATTAACACTTTCATTTATTTCACAGTAATGGGCTTCATCAAGTGTATTTTTCAATTCAATTACTTAATGGGACTTTAAACTTCTCTTAGTCACCAAATTTAATTGAATTTGTAATTTCTCCTTTCCCATTTGTTTGAGAACATTACTAAGAATACTGAGCCCAAATATGTCTGCTGTCTTCTATTTAGAATCCACACACACACACA
>CM053750.1:4946038-4967007 GCA_028658305.1 Pachyuromys duprasi
ATTACATAGAAATGTACAAGTAATATCATCTTTTATTTAGACAGACTTAAAATCAGAGTCTGTTTTGCATACCTAGCCCTCCTGTAAAATGCATACCCATCTTTTCCCATCAATCAAAAGGAAATCATTTCCATGGAAAGCACAGGACTATGCTCATGAAAACCATATAATATATACCAAATGTCTACATACTCCTGACATACAATGGAAAAAGTGTTTACTGTCTCTCTTCCCCTTTAGCTCATTCCGTAACTGCATTAGCGTTACGCTGCTTCTGCTTATTTCAGGAACATTACTGAACTCCCTCAAGCAAGCCTAGCCTAGCAGTGAACATCTATTTTCTCAGCACTGGGATGGTGGCAGCAGAATCTGAGGCTAACCCTGAGCAAGGAAGGAGACGGTCCCAAAACAAACAAACAAGCCAGCGGGCCTAACAGTAGAGGCTTGTAAGCTTATGCTAAGGGAAGTGGATTAAAGTTTAAGGGGTTCCTGGACTAGAGTTAGCTCAAGGCCAGCCTTCATAATTTGCTGAGTCCCTTCTTGACATGTAGCCTTCACAAGGTCTGAGTTTGATCTTCAGCACTACTCACAAAGTCAGCAACAGCAATAACACCAAAGCATCACCCAGAGCATGAAGGGTAGAGAGGCCCCGCAACAATCCCAGCACTCAGAAGATAGAGGCAGGCCAGATCGAAGCCAGCCTGATCTATATAGTGTTTTGGTATAACCAGGGCTACATAGAAGATCTCTCTCAAAACACCACCAAGAAAAAAACTAGTCTTAAGCCACAGCAGCCTGGCAATATGAATCCAGAACCAGGAATGATAACCAGCACCATAATGAAACATCTAAAATGCAATTATTCTATGCAAAGATGTTTGTTGCAGTGTTTCTTATATAACTACAAAAAGTTAAAAACTCTTTAATTACGAGAAATTCACACAAACATTACAGTCATAAAAAGGCAGACAATATAACTAAGTAGCTTAAGAAAATGCTTATAACACTTTTTTTTTAAAAGCAGGAAATTACTTATGTAATAAAACCTCAACTGATGTATATGAATACATACAATAACACCAAAGGGCTTACAGAAATTACCATAAAGTCCTGAAATTGGCGATTTTATTTCATACACTGATGAGAACAGCAGCAATTTGTGGAGAACTCACTAGATGCCGGCCTGGTTCTGAGAGCTCATTGTGCCAACTCATTTAGTTCTCAGAATATAATCAGACAAAAATTTGAGACACTGTAACTTGCTTCAAGTTACACTGCAATCACAAAGGGCCTGACTTAGATCATCCACCCCCAGCACAACGGCTCTCTACCTTGTGTCATAAAGTAAGACATTAGAATGGCACCTATGGGTGACGCATGCCTCTAATCCCAGCACTCAGAGAGGCAGAGGCAGGCACACTTCTGTGAGTTAGAGGCCAGCAAGGTCCAAAGCAAGTTCAGGATGGCCATGGCTACACAGAGAAACCCTATCTTGAAAAATGAAACAAACAAACAAAGAACTGACACCTATGAATTCAAACTATATGGGCTTCACAGCAAAAGCAACCAGTGTGCTTCTGATACTGAGTTCACATAATTCCACTACCACCAACTGCCTTTTGGAAATAAGATGTAGCCACCATTCTTGTGCTGATTTTATCTCAGAAAAATTCAAAGGCAGCCAGGTGTGGTGGTGCATGCTTTTAATCCCAGCATAGGGTGGGGTGGGGGCAGGGAGCTGTGGATCTCTGAGTCTGGGACCAGCTTGGTTCACAAAGTGAGTTCCAGGCCAGCCAAGGCTACATACACAGTGGGCCTTTGTCTCAAAAAAACAAAAAACCAAAACAAGTCACAATTCCAGGACAAATCTCCCACCTCCGTTCCAGTTTTAATATTTCATTTCACCATGGAGATGCTTGAAAGCTAATATTCTTATCACATCAACTGACAGTACTTCCAAAAAGACTACCTAGTACAGAAGTCTCAGAACCACCCAAACTTTTTGAACCTCTCTTCACTAACCTCTACCTTAACCACAAACCACCCACGCTCAAAAACATCTGTCCAACAATTTTTTCACTCTCTCTAACGTGCTAGATCCTTACTAACACTAGCCAAGTAGGAACTTATCCTCTGACAAATTTCACTCCAACCTTTTCTTTTTTTAAGGGGCATTGTCCTCCACTCTAGTTGAGCTTTCTCAACCTTTGCAGGTAAGACAGTTTGGGAAGGGTGCCGGAGCTCTCAGGAGAGGGGCAAGTCTTTCTGGCATCCACACACCACATTTTTTTTCTTTCTTCTTTTTTGTTTCTTTGTTTTTTGGAGACTGGGTTTCTCTATGTAGCCCTGGCTGTCCTGGAACTCCCTCTGTAGATCAGGCTTGCCTTGAACTCAAGAGATCTGCCTGCCTCTGCCTACCAAGGCATTAAAGGTGTGTTCCATCACAGTCCAGCTGCAACATTCTTTATGCACTGCAAAGAAAAGCAATCCCCACACACTACTGCTGCATTCCTCTCTTCCATTTACACTGTTTTGTTGTTGTTGTTTTGGTTTTGTTTTTTTCGAGGCAGAGTTTCTCTGTATTGCCTTGGCTGTCCTGGGATAAAAGGCATGGTGCTATACTGGTTAAACTTACTCCATGTGTAACTTGATTTGGCTTTCTTATAATCTGATTTCTTTTCATAAAATAAGAACAACAACAAAACCCTGCCAATATGGTTAACAAATATTAAGAAATCCCTCTAAATACAGCATGTTCACATTTCAATGCAATTCATTCCGTTTTTAACAAAACTGAATGCACACAATTACTTTAACATTATATAAGTAAGGAATATCAGTCATGAAAACAATGACTATAACAAATACTGATACTGGAAATAGTCACAGCTGGGATACAGTTTTCAGCCAAAATTCTATTGTTCATGTTGTATAATGACAAAAAGGCTTTCAGGAATGGAGGTAGAAGTAAAAAAAAAAAAATTTTTTTATAGGTCTTTCAGTCGGAGGAATACAGTAATTCCTAACCAGGGTGACGATGGATGCACACAAGGCTAAGGATGGCGGAGGCCCCCTTTCAGAAGAGGAAAACAAAACACTCACACTTCAAGAGGCTTACACGGGCTCAAGTAAAACGCTGTATTGCCAAACCATTGTTCACACATTGCAAGTGCTAAGGATTTTAAAGAAACCTGCCACCTCTAAACTAGAATTTTTTCTTTGCAGTTGCAAGTTTTCACCTAGGACAGCCATTCCCTTGAACTGAGATGCAGGATGAGGGGCAGTGGAGACCATTACCTCTCCCCAAATACCAAACCCTGCACTACTTCATTAAGTACACTTCTTTTTTTCAAACCAGTCTTCGGTGAAAGTTTCTATAGGGAGACTTAAAACCCAGCAGGTACTTTCGGTATCCTAAAGATGAACACATCTGAACAGGCATACTGCAGGCAAGTCAGTTCCAAATCCTGATTTCACCAGTTTGCTTTCAAGAAGCGTCTTTTCTTCAGGGTGGAAAGGCCCTGCTTACATACTCACTGAAGCCATCACTGTTTTAGAGCAGGACAGACTAAGCTTCTTAATACAATCTCCCCAATTAGCCGGCAGCCTCCAACTCCGTTTCTACAGTTACAGCAGCTGACTTGCGACCCGCCCAACAAAGTGAAACTGTAAACAATCCCTGCAAACCCCACGTGATTTAAAAAATTATATATATATATATAAAAACACCGCGAGATCATTTCAAAGAGGAAAGCCTTTCTTGGACCGGTTTGGTCGCGGTGGCGGGTCTGGTTCCCGGGCAGCCGTTCCGCCGTGGCGGACAGCAGCACCCAGAGGCAGGGCGCGCCAAACCCACAAACCTAAGCGAGACCCGAGGTTACGAACAGTAAAATGAAGTAAACACGTCGCGAGGCCCGCGAGGCCCGCGGGGGGAGACGGATCGGCCGGCTGCTCACAGACCGAGCTGTGCGAGGCGCCGGGACAAAGACCGGCGACCGCGGGCCCTCGCACCGTGCGGCCTGGGCGGCACCGCACCGGCTCGCCCCCGCAGCCTCCCTCCCGCCCCGGGACCGGCCTCCCACCCCCGGGGCGCCGCCCGCCGCCGCTGCGGCTCCCGCAGGGCGCCCGGACGGCAGCTGTTGGCCGTAGAACCGCGCCGTCGCCGGCGGGCTCCAAACGGCCGGGGCCGGGGCCGGGAGGACGGGCAGCCGAGCGCGGTGGCCCCCGGCACGGCGGCGGCTCGGCGCTCGCTCGGCCGCTTCCGCCCCTCCGCCCCGGCCACGCACCCTCACGCCACCTACCCGGTCCCACACCATCCCAGAGGCCTCCGGCGCTCGGGCCTTCTGCCTAAGCGGCGCTGCCTCCCGTCCGGGGCCTGAAATGGCTGCGGAACAAAGAGAATCTGGGCTCGGGCGAGCGCCGGTCCGATTGGCCGGGGGGCGGAGCCCGGCGCGGGAATCTTCGGCGGCGGTCGCCTTGGCAACGGCGGCGGGGCGGCGGGGCGGCGACGGCGGCGGCCCGCGGCCCGAGGGCCTGTGCGGCGGCGCGCGCCAGCGGTTTCCCCGAGCGGCGGGGCTCCCGCGGGCTCCCGGGGCTCGGCCCTGCTCCCGCCTCGCCCGCCCAGGCGCCCGCCGCGCCTCCCCACCCAGCCCAGCCTAGGGCTCGGTCGCGACCGTGGCCGGCGGCCGCCCGGGAGTGGGAATGGCTGGGTGCAGGGCCCTTCCTGGAGGAGACGTGCCCCGGTGACCCTGGGGTCCCCCCACCCCCGCTGCACCCCCGAGCGACAGCTTTGCGACGCCGCTTATCCCACAGCCACACGGTTGCAGCTTCCCAGGGACAAGATGGGTGTGGGCGGACCGCTGTCCGCTTGATAGCAGCCAGGCTTATAGATGTAGCACCAAACTACCGTAGAAACCAAATGAAATTACTCAGGAAATTAAGTTTACTTCTCTGGGTATGTTTCTAATATAAAACTAGTTTCTTGAGGTGGACGACAATAAACTCTTCTCTCTTTATACAGCCACCATGAGACAAGTCCTGTAATTTCAAGCTGAAAATGTTCTATAATGGGAGAAGTAGACATTTAAACCCAGTTGTAATGATGGTAATGAATAGATACGAATTGTTCTCCTTCCCCGCCCGATTATTTTCACACAGATTTACTCTGTATCAATGTTTTAGACGTGTGTGGGAAAGTGGTCCAATTTCCTAAGGTGAGTTGCCAGTGAGAATTATCCTCACATAACCATTGTATATAAAATTATCAGCATTTTCAATTGCCTTATTGTTCCTTTTTGTTTAAGTAGTTATTGCTCTTCCTCATTTTATAGATACAATTATAATACCTAACTCTAGAAAATGCTAAATATTTGCAGCTTATTTGTTAAGAAACATAAGAATCTTCACCTGTAATACTAGTATTACAATTAGTTTAACTCAAAGTTTGAGACTAAAATGATTTTTATCATCAGAAAGTTGAACATTAAAAGGGAAAATATTTAAAATAAATGAAACATGGCTGGGCATGGTGACACACACCTTTAGTCTCAGCTCTTCGGAGGCAGAGGCAGGCAGATTGCTGAGACTACAGAGCGAGTTCCAGTACAGCCAAGACTGCAGAAACCTTGTCTCAATAAAATATAAAGTAAAATAACTAAAATATATATATATCAACATTATAATGTTAACAAAAGATGAAAAGAGTGTTCTTGGAAAGGAGTTTTCTAAGAAGAAATATGTTTCTAAGAAAAACGATTTAATGTAAACCTCTAGAGTAGTTTGGTGGGTCTGCAAGGAAAATGCAAACAAATTTTATTTTTAAATTATTATTATATTTCATTTACATTGATGTTATGCCTTCATGTATACCTGTGTGGGGTGTCAGCCCCCCTGGAACAGGAACTACATTTGTGAACTGCCGTGCAAGTGCTGGGATTTGAACCTGGGTCTTGTGGAAGAGCAACTATTGCTCTTAATCACTGAGCCATCTCTCCAGCCCCCAAATCTTATTTTTGTACTTAAAAGGTTGCATTGTAGAGTAAGGACTTGTATAGATCAGGGGATTATGGTAACTGAATTTTACATTGCTAGAGATTAAAAAATAAAATATTGTTAAAATCTGGAAGATTAGGGGCTGGAGAGATGTTTGGTTCAGTTAGTAAGAGCTCGTGTTTTTGCAGTGGACCTGTGGTCTTTGGTAGGTCATACCTGTTCATAATTCCAGCTCCAGGGACTCCAATGCCCTCTTCTGATCTCCTCAGACACCGGTCACACACGTGGTATACAGACATACATGTGAGCAAAACACTCCTACACATAAAATAAGTCAATCTAAAACGAATCTGAAAGGTTAGCAACTAATGATATTTATAAGACCTACCAAGCCAGCTAGTAGTGGCACACGCCCTTACTCCCATCACTGGGAAGGCAGAGGCCAGCTTGTGAGTTCAAGACCAGCCTGGTCTACAGAGTGAGCTCCAGGATAGCCAAGGCTACACAGAGAAACCCTGTCTGGAAAAACAAAAATAAACAAACAATCAAAAAGACCTACTAAGCAATTTATATGAATTCACCTAAATAATACTTGAGGAATAAGTGAAATTAATTGGAAGAAGAAAAGATTGAATATTAATTAGTATATGTTAGAGGATTTATTCCCTCGAATTCTTCTTAATGAAAAAAAATTGTTGGTTATCAGATGTTATCTTTTCGAGATGCAGTAAACCAAGAATCTACTCTTTCATAATACTGAAATGAGAATGTTACTATAAAGTGTCTCTAAGTACATTCAGAAATATGAAAATTATCTATAGGGCATTTCTTAAAGCAAACCCTTATAAAAGGCCTTAATTTATAAAATAATAAATTAGAGAGTTATTATTAACTGGGAAAGGATTAAGTTCTGAGTTCCTTGAGCTATTAATAACTCCTAGTAATTAAAATATAATTCTATTTATAAAAAGGGCCTACTCATTCTCCTGCTTCTGGGAAGATGAAGTAGACACACTGCTCACTGTACAGTGCAGCTAAACGTCCCGGACATCATGCTAGAACACAGACAGGCTAAGCAGGGACCTTGGAACTGAAGGAACAGAATAATGGTGAATTTTCTGGGTTTCCTTTGTCTTTACATATCTCAGACCAAAACAACAAAAATGTTCCATCAAAACACTGCTCTCTTTAGCTGAAGGGGCAGTATAGAATACAGAAAACTTTTGGACAAGCACTGGTTAAATCAGCAAAAAGTCAAAGGAAATTACAGTATATTCCACCCCACTGTCACGTCAACAAAGACCTAACAGGGAGCCTAGATTTCTACTCTTAGCCAGAGTGAGGTGCGTCCTCTCTTCTTCCCTAAGATAATGCCTACAACTTTATCACCTCTGATGCCTTTTCTCTTTAGTGTCAATGGAAAACACCGGGAGCTTGTACTTCTCTTCCAAACTGGCAGTTGTAGTGTGTGTCTGCCCTCCTCCACTCATCATGCCAGCATGCTCTCAGAAAAAGTCTTCCAAAAGAGAGGACTTAAAATATCCTGAATCTGGTAGCACAATACCCCAAATATCATGGATACAGCAGACAAGTATTCAAAAACTAAGGAAGCATGTAGGTGGTACGCATACATGCATGCAGGCAAAACACTTACATACATGAAACAAAATAAATAGATCTGTCTTAAAGAAGGAAGAGAAGGAAGAGGAAGAATACAGTGATATTAGAATTATCTGGGAGCTGGAGAGATGGCTCAGTGGTTAAGAGCACTGACTGCTCTTCAAGGAGACCTGGGTTCAATTCCGAGTACCCACATGGCAGCTCACAATTGTCTCTCTCTCTCCAAAATCTGACACCCTGACACAGATATAGATGCAGGCAAAATACCAATGCACATAAAAATGAAAATAAATAAATTATAGAATTATCTGACAAAGAGCCAGGCAGGCTGACCCACAACATGTAATTCCAGCATTCAGGAGACAGGCAGGTGGATCTCTGTGAATTCCAGGACCAGCAGGGAAATTTAGTCAGATGTTGTCTCCAAAAACCAGAAAGAAAGATAGAGCCTTAATGAAGAAATAGAAAAATGTAAGGAAAATTAACCAAAAATTGTAGAGCCAAAAAATACTAAAATATAGGGACAAATTTAACAACAGAATAGAGGATGGGGGGAGGGGACCACAAAGACCTTGTAAAGAAGTTCTTTAGTCTAACACAGGGAGAACAACCTGTAAAACAGAACCTAGAACTGGGTGATCATAGTCAATGGCCCAGTGGTGGAACCATCAGACTTCAGGAAGAAATAAAGAAGTGGTAAGGATTAAAAAATATAGTATAAGAAGTAATAGCAGAAAGCATCTGAGTCCTATCAAAAGATAGAAGCTTCAAGAAGCTTGAATACATTTGTACGAAGGTCTCAACATAGTTAAATGGAGGCACTATAGCTCTTTTAAAGACTGAGTAAACATGCCAGACAGTCAAGTTGATTCTGTACATCATTTTGTATCTAAAAAGTAACCCCAAAGTAATCATAGAGCTATTGCAATGCTGAAAGTTGAATATTCTTTCCTCCTCCTCCTGCTCCTTTGCTCTTCCTCCTCCTCCTTCTTCTCCTCCTCCTCCTCTTCTTCCTCCTATTCTTTTTCTGTTTTGGTTTTTCTGAGACAGGGTTTCCTGTGTACCCAGGATGTCCTGGAAGTAGCTTTGTAGAACACTCTGGCCTTGAACTCAGAGAGATGCACCCGCCTCTCCCTCCACCAGCACCCAGCTTGAGCATTCTTAGAAGAAAGAATGGAAGAGAAGACTTGACTTGAAAAGACTTGAGAAGAGAAGACTTCTTAGGCATGACCCCTCCCCCCAGAAAAAACCCATAAGAAACAATCGGGCTTCATCACCATTAAAGTCATGTGCTTCAGGGCTACAAGTGGTGGTATATGACTTTAATCCTAAAATTTGGAAGGCAGAGACAGGCAGACTTCCATGATTGTTGAGGCCAGCTTAATCTATATAGTGAATTCCAGTCCTGTAGGATTATATATAAGACCCTGTCTCAAAACAAACAAGCAAACAAAGTTGGGCTTCACAGACACCATTAAGAAAGTAAATGAGTTGTGTGGTGGTGGTGCACACAGTTACTTCCAGCGCTTTGGAGGCAGAGGCAGGCAGACCTCTGTGAGTTTAAGGCCAGCCAGGTTTACAGAGTATGTTCCAGGATAGCCAAGGCTACACAGAGAATCCCTGTCTGAAAGGAAGGAAGGAAAGAAAAAAAAAAAGGAAGGAAAGAAAGAGAAAGAAAAGGAGAGGAGAGAGGGAGGGAATGAGAATTCGAGTCTGGTTGCTAATATCTTTAATCAGCGCTCAGGAAAGAGAGAAGGAAAGAAAGGGAGGGAGGGAGAGAAGAAACAACTCACAGAATGGGGAAAACATTTGCAAATCTCATCTCTGGAGAATGTATACAATACATAAAGAACACTCCCACACCAATCACAAAACAATGACCTGATCAAAAAGTGGCCACTCTCTAGGTATTTCTCCAAAGAGGGTTTACTGCTCTTTCAGAAGATCTGGGTCAACTCCCAGCACACACAGGAGTGCTGATAACTTCAACTCAAGGGACAACACCCTCATGTCTTGCCAGTAAGGTTATAAAATACCATGGCTGCTTTTCCTCACACAGTTAAACCCATAGTTTCCCTGTCCCTCCACAGTTCTTAGCCAAAATTAGGCGGGACTGGGCAAGATGAGAGAGGGGGCTACAATCGAGATATAAAGTGAATAAATTATAAAAAATTTATATTGAAAATAAATGCAATCATCAAAAAAGAAATATCTATCAACTGACTAATGAGCAAACAATATATTACAACAGATTATAATTAGACCCCCCCCAAAAGAATACAGTATTTTTTTTCACCTATAAGTATGAACGAGAGCTGAAAAAATGCTAAGTAAAGGAAGCTAGTTTTTAAAAGCTCACATACTGAATGATCGTATTTATATGAAATGTCTGACATGGGCAACTGCATTAGTGGTTGCTAAAAGGAGTAGGTGGGGTTGGTAAGGTGAAGTGAGTACAGCAATTCTTTCTGAGCTGGCAAAAGGGTTCTAAAATTAGATAAAGGTTTCACAACACTGTAACTATATCAAAAGCTGCAGAACTGAACACCTTAACAGGCCAAATCCTATGCTATACAAATCTTATCTCAAGCTATTATTTAAAATAAAGCACACACAGCCTCAGTAGTATAAATGCAAAGAAATACATGCCATGGCCCTTTATCATTCAACTTCTAAGAATTAAAAACAAAGAAACTAATAGGCAAAGCAGAAATGCAAATGCTTTTCACTTCTCCCGTACCTTATTTAGCATATCCTCACCCTTAATCCTCACAGTCAAATGTCTATGGCAGCTTCTGCTTTCCTCGATGGAACTTTGTGATATATCACTGACCCCAAAATGGCTTTATCTCAGTGCCTAAAGCAATCAGCCCCTTCAGCCATGTCCTGTAAATGATTAGCATGTATGGGTATAGCTCTCCAGAATACAGACTCGAGACTATAGGAAAATGGCCAGGACAGAAGCCAGGCTCTACAGGGGAGAACAATCCAAATGACCGGGGATTTCAGAAACCCTAGAGGTCCAAAAAAGGCATGCCCCATTTTGCAAGTGCAGAAAGGAAAAAGCAAAACAAAAAAATCGTACTCTAAGGTAAACAAAACAAAAACAAACAACAACAAAAAACACTCAAATTCCAAACCCAGTAACAGAGTTCTTAGAAGGATGAATAAAGCAAAACTGTTATTGGTGGGCTTTTTCTGAAGAAGGAGGAGGAGAAAGCTAATGGGGAAATGATAGAAGCATTATAGGAACTATGGGCTCCAAGAAAGACATTAAGCAAAACATGGGTAAATGCAGTTATACACTATAAATGACCAGAGCCCACCCAACAGAAAGTAGATGTCTTGAGCCCTGAAACTATTTAGGAAATTGAAATCACAATTTAAATAATTCTTGAAAAGAAATCTCAGAGTTCAGGTGGCTTCACTGGAAATTTCTGCAAGAGTTGAGAATTAACACGATGATAATCACACAACCTTCTCCTAGAAAGCCAGAGAGGAGGGACAGAACTCACTTCAGATAGCCACTCTTCTGATGCAGAAATCAAAATATGAAAACTGTAGATCAATCATTTCATAAGAAAATTAGCTCAGGAAGTGGACATGGTGGTGTAGGCCTTTAATCCCAGCACTAAGGAGGCAGAAGCAGGTGGATCTCTGTGAGTTTGCACAAAACAGCCAAGGCTACACTGAGGAACCATCTTGAAAAAACAAAAAATAAAAATGAAAAAGAACTTAAAAAAAAAGAATAACAGAATTCAACAAGAATGCAAAAGAGTTATACACAATTAAGGTTGATTTATCTGAGGTTTTCATGGCCTGTTCAATAATAAGTCCCATCTGGTATCATGAACCGTTAGTTGAATGCAAATGAAATCAAAATGGCTTATCACTACATACCTACTGAAAAGTGGCTGGAATTAAATATATAACTACCAGTGGGAAAATTGCTATGATTTATACCCATACACAAGTACAGATGCCCATGACAGCCAGGACAAAAAGAGGGTGTTGTCCCTTGAGCTAGAGCTACAGACACTTGTGAGCTGTGCTTGTGTGTGTTCTGGGAACTGAACTCAGGTCTTCTGAAAGAACAGCACACCCTCTTAACCACTGGGCCGTCTTTCCAGGCCTGTTTTTGTATCCTGGTTGATCACTCACAATCATGGAGAAATACCTATGACACTTTGCCTTCTCGGAGATGCCAATCCACCTTGGAAAACCTCGGCTTCCTCATCTGTCCTATGAGAACAGTGGTGATTCTCACGTGGGTGGTGAGAGGCTTGGAAAGCGACTGTCACTTGGTAAGTGCCTGCAGTTATTCCTATGCTCCTAACGAGCGCTGCCTCACCAGCTGGACGTGGCACCGCTTCTCAGCTTACTAGCAGTAGACGTGGGGGGAACGCGGCTTCTGCAGCATTCACCGTCAGCAGGAGTCTTTCCCGTTTTTGTTTTTCTCTCATCTATAGACTTTCACTCTTTTTAAGCATGCCCGTTTCTGGGCTGTTCTTCCAAACACTTGCTGTTCTTCCAAAGGTCCTGAATTCAATTCCTAGCAAACACATGGTGGCTCATAACCACCTATAGTAAAATCTGGTGTACAGGCAGAATGTTGTATAAATAATAAATAAATATTTTTTAAAATGCTCGTTTCTACCATTTCCAGAAGATAGAAAACATGCCTAGCAGGCTAAATCAGAATTTTTGACATCAAGAAGATAGAAGACAACTCAGTGGTCAGGGGGACCTTGGTGATGACACAGTGCTCAAGCTTGCTCCTCCTGGGCTTTCTTCCCAGGGTGTTTGTGCTGCTTCCAGAGCCGCGGGGTCTTGGGCTGTGTGGGTGACACCCAGCTCTTCTCATGGCTGTGAACATCCCTCAGCCCTGCCTTCTTGGCTTTCAAGGCGTTTGCTTTGGCTTCGGCTTTGGGAGGGCAGGAGCTTCCTTCTATGCCTTCGGGGCCATCTTGACCAATCATTTCATTTCCAATTTGACTAAGACATAAACAAGTAGTGAGGTGTGTATAACTGAACTAAAATTGTTTTATTACATTCATTCAGTGTGCTTCTGTGTGCAACAGTGCTCTTGGAGGTCTGAGGATAACTCGCAGGAACTGTACCAAACTCTGCTTCTACCACATGCAGCCAGGGAACAGACTCAAGTTGTCAGATTTGGCAGCAAGCACCATTACCAGACATCTTGCTGGTCTTAGAACTGAATTAAAAAAAAAAAACCCTTCTTTTAAATTTATCTTATTTTATGCGTACATGTATGTATACCATGCGTGTACCGTGTGTGCCTGGTGCTGGAGGAGGCCAGAGAGGGCTTCAGCTCCTTTGGATCTGGAGTTACAGGTGGTTGTGAGCCACCATGTGGGTTCTAGATGCCAACCTGAGTCCTCTGCAAGATCACTCGGCGCTCTTAACCGCTGTGAAGTCATCTCTCCAGCTCCTGGCACTGATTTGTTGTTGTTGTTGTTGAGACAGGGTCTCTTTATCATGTAGCCCTGGCTGTCCTGGAACTTGCCCTACAGACCAGTATGGTCTAAGATTCACAGAGTTCCCCCTGCCGCTGCCTCTGCCTTATCTCTGGCTCTGTCTTCCATTACAAGTGTGTGCTAACCGGTCTGGCTCCTAGAGTTGAATTTCTGACATTATTGATAAAAGCCATAAGATAAGGTTCGGGACATGGTTTCATTTTTCAGTTTGACTAAGACAAAAAAGTGTTTTGATGCATGTAATTCTGAGATAGCAGGTCCACATTGGAAACATATTTTAAAATTGAATTTAAAATCAATTCCATTGATACTTTAAAAGTCGCTATTATTATTTTAATATAATTGATCTAAAATTACCGTATAATTTTCTCAGGTTTAAAAAAAATCTGTTTCAGTTTTTATTTTATGTGTATGCTTGTTTGCCTGAAATATGTTATCTGTGCAGCACATGCATGAAGTGCCTGTGGAGGCCAGAGGAGGACGTGAGGTTCCCTGGGGCCCCAGTTACAGTTGTGAGCTACCATCTAGGTGCTGAGAACTGAACCCTTAGTTCAGGACCTCAGGAAGCAGACCAGTGCTCTCATCCAGTGAGCCATCTCTCCAGCCCCTCATGTTTTGTTTTGGTAATTCTGCACAAAATTAATTATAAATGAAGCCGAAGGTTTCACAGAAGTGGAGTGTTTGTGTGGGTATGTGGTGTGTGTGTGCGCACGTGTGTATGGTGTATGTGTGTGCATTTATGTGTGTGCATGTATGCATGTGCATGCATGTGACTGTGTGTGTACATCTGTGGGGGGTTTGTGTGTGTGCATGTGTAGGATGTGTGTGTGCATGTGACTGTGTGTTTCTAGAAACAGAGCCTGACTTTGTGGCCTTGAGCTCAGAGAGCTCTGTCTGCCACTGCCTCCCAGTACTAGGATTAAAGGTGTGTTACCACACCTAGTTAGAAAGGTTTATATTTTTAAATGAGCATATTATGGCAAAATTTACAGATTAGAAACAAACAAACAAAAACAGAAAGCAAAGCTACGTACAGGCGTGGTAGTTATGACAAACCAGAGTTCGGGAAGAGAGCAAGCACAGACTGCAGGAAAGTGTATCCAAGATTAGGAGTTTTCCTTCAGAAATCCAGCCAGATAACCAAGCATCCCACACATTCCACAGAGCCATGAGGCCTTGCTGCTGTAAACATATGTGTCCAAGGCTTTTTCAACGATTAAAGGTTTCCTTGTGAAATGTTCCCCCGGGGGGTTAAAGTTGTGTATAAACTGGCTTCTCTCGTGCTGTGTGTGTGTGAGAGAGAGCGTGGGCAGAACTCACAGTGATCCCCTTGCTCTGCCTCCTGGCTGCCCGGACCGAAGCCCTGCGCCCTCACTCCCAGCCTCCCCCTGCATTTTTAGCTTGGTTTCCTACGCGTCTCAGCGGTCACTCTTGTCTTGCACTGTTGCCCTTCTTTTAGCAGTCAAGATTGGCAGTTTGCTAATTTGTGATGCGGGCATCCTGTGCTTTTCCTGGCGCTTCTCTCAGGGAAGGTTTAAAGGATTCAAATGGAGACAAGACTCTTCTGTAGCTGGCCTGAAGCTGAGGATAGGCTTTGCTCATACCAGTGGTCATTGCCCAGGGAGAGAAGTGAAAACCCTGCCCCATTTCACAGGCCTTGTGTTTGCCTAGAGGTATGGCGGCTCATGTTTTCTGAGGACTAGACAGAAGGAAAGCTCTCATACTTGCTCAGATAATTTTGTGTTCTTTCTCAGAAGCCTGATCTGATACTTGGTGTGTTTAATTACATTGACATATGCAGACATGACACCAGAATTCAGGCTGAGGAAACAGAATCTCATAATTCTTTTTTGTTTACTCCCCCCCTCCCCCCGACACAGTTTCTCTGTGTAGCTTAGGCTGTCTCAGACTCCCTTTGTAGACCAGGCTAGCCTCCAGCTCACAGAGATCCACCTGCCTCTGCCTCCCTGAGTGCTGGGATTACAAGCGTGTGCCACCACACCCAGCCCATAATTCTTTATATCTAAGGTTGGTTTTGTTTTGCTTTTTTTCTTTTACTTTGATTATTGTTTTTTTGAGGCAGGGTTTCTCTGTGTATTCATGGCTGTACTGAGTACTGGAATTAAAGTCATATGCCACCCCAAGCCCCCATCCCAGGCCTGTTTTCTTTTTATAGTAGTGAAGCCATCAAATCATCTTTGGAGAAGAATTTCTTTGTTTTGTGAAAATCACCAGAATGGACCTTTTAAATTACATAGGTGTTCAGTAAATAACTCCTGTTGTCTTTGGAGAAAATTGAAGTCTCTGGTAAACAGACAGTTTTGCTTAGAAGTGTAAGCTGGCTTTATTGCTTGATGTTTTTGCTTTGTTGTTATTGTTTTCGGGATCAGAGCAGAAAAGTATGTATATCTGGAATATGGATTTAGGTCCAAACTTTCCTTTCAAAGTCATTGATTTAAGGACAAAAAAGAAATAAGGGAGGGGAAGAGGGCAGGAAGGGAGAGGGAAAGGAAAGGAGAAAGAGAGGGAAGGAGGAAGGGAAGGAGAGAGGCTGAAACACCGCGATAAGGTTACATAGATCTTATCCTTGTCTGGAGATGAAGTATGTAAAAGGGATTCACCTGGAGCAGGGCTGTTGGAACACTAGATGGAACCGCTGCTATCTTTCACGTGGTTTTAAGACATAGCAACTCAGACCTGGGAAATATATCGCTAATGCGTTATCATTGACTTGTCTAAACAAAAATGGGAATCTCCACAGCCAATTTCATCTTTATAATGGCTTTCTGTCTCTCTTTTCTGTCTGTCTGTCAGTCTGATTCTTCTCTTACCACAACTCTTAGGTTTTTGGAGAGAGTGGAGATATCTGGAGAGTTTTGCTGGTGGGGTATGTGTGAACTGGCCACTGCATATTGGGTATTCCAATAGTTGCTGGCATCCATATTATATTTGTTTTTTTTGTACCCAAATCTCTAGGCGTGGTGACAGTGAAGGCCTTTAATCCCAGAACTTTGGAGACAAAGGCAAGTGGATTTTTGTGAGTTGAAGTCAAGCTTGGTCCACATAGGGAGCTCCAGGACAGCCAGAGCTACACAGCGAGACACTGTCTCAAAAACAAATGAAAACAAACAACAATAACAAAAATCTCCAGCACATTTTTGCCAATTGATCAATCAATCTATCACTTTTTGTGGTTCTGCTGGTCAAACCCAGTTCCCTTATACATATTACACAAGGACTCTATGGTTGAACTATATAGTTCAAGCCCTTAACTGCCTTATTCCAGCAATAGCTGCACCTTGAAGACTTAAGAGAAAGATCAAAGTCCATTCTTGGGAGAGACACTAATAGGTCAGAAGGACATTCTGGAGAAGCAGTTTCCAGATGTCAGGAGTGACCCTCTGGACCCAGTGATAGCAAAAGATCATAAGGACTGAATCAGTGGAACGAGTAATGGCGACATGGGAGGCTAATCCCATGGCAAAGCAGGCTCCTGAGAGGTCATGGCATGCAGCTGTGTGGTGTCCCTTACTGGCTATTCAAGGAATGTGGCCTTATTGTGAGCGTCTGTAGCCCGTGGGCTACTGTCTACTCCTTCCTTCGGTATTCACTCCACAACAGTTTATTGGCTGTTGATCCCATGCTGGAGGAAGGCTAGCTGCAAAGGTACAGTGATGATTAACAGTCTGCCCTCAAGGACAGAACTACAGGAAGTTAAATATTAACAGATCTAGTGGTTTAAAAAAAAAAAAAAGAAGAGGAGAGGGAAGAAGCAGCAGTGGAAAAAAATAGATGGAAACACGTGCTTCCTTAAACATTTAAACGCCTCTAAAGTGAAAACAATAAAAGAGGAAAAGAAAGAAAACAAGAGATGGGAGAATTTCCTTGAAGTGGAGCAATGGCATTTTGAATTTGTCAGACTTCAGAGAGCGCTAACAGCAATCGCTAGGGAACAAAAGGGCATCAAGAGCATGCAAAGAAGGAAACAGTCACCTGAAAGGGCTCCTTCCATAGTAATGGCATAAACTCACATAGAAAGCAACAGCAAAGCAATGGCTTACATTTAATATGCCTAAGGATAAGTCACAAAGTTTTGAAGAAGCCATGGAAAAACACTGAGGCATTACCACTGCCAAAACAGCTCAGTGCGATATAGTAATCAAGGCCATGACACTGTAAAGGCCCTGTTACAACTCAGAACGCGTTAAATCTCAGCCTCGGTGCTGCACCAGCTACCATCCAGGCACCTTTCCTTCGGGGAGGGTTAAGCGCTGGTCCTGGGGCTGGGGTTTGAGGTGCTGACCATGCCAGGCTTGCCACTGTCCCCCAGCCCTCTTTTCATGTTTTTGAGACAGTCTCATTGAGTTGCCCAGGCTGGACTTGAATTTGCTCCATCGCTGAGGCAGACCTTGAACTTGTGATCTTCTTGCCTCAGCCTTCTGCGTATCTGGGATGATAGGTCTATACCATTAGGCCAGTGTTACATTTTCTGTACATGAACATATGTGCGTATGAAATGACTTCATCTTCACAGCAGATGTGAAGTAGAACTTCCATTATCCCCAATTTACACAGGAGGAAACTGAGGCCCATGAAAGTTGAATAATCATTTTAAATCACATGGCCAGTCAAGGAAAGAGCTAGAATTTGAAACTTCTGGATTCATTAGTGCTGTACTGACTTGCTTCTGTAGAAGAAAAGACTATAAAAATTTTGATAGCATCAGCATTTATGTTTTGTAAAGATAATTCATTTAACTTTTATTTTGTGTGCATTAGTATGAAGGTGTCAGATCCCTTGGAATTGGTGTTACAGACAGTTGTGGGCAACCATGTGGATGCTGGGAATTAAACCCGGTCCTTTGGAAGAGCAGACAGTGCTTTTAACCACTAAGCCATCTCTCCAGCCCCTGCGTCAGCATTTACATTGTAAAAAATAAATCATGACTAAAAAAAGAACATCATATACATAATAAATAAATACATAAAATGTTTTTAAAAAGAAAAAGAAAAAAGAAAGCATGTGAGGACCACGTGTGTTTTATAGTACAAATGGTTAAATGGGTCATCATTTATTCGTTCCATAGGTAAAAGTTGCTTAGCCGCAGTTAGGTTAATCTTTCTTTCTCCTGGCTGCCAGAGTATGGGCCATACAGTTCTCAAAAGCATTACCTGTCCTTTTGGATCTTCTCTAGGTTTCTATGTGTTTGAGTGCTGGGAGGTCCGGTCCCAAGTGGACAGGTCACTTGTTATGCTACAGTTGCCTGTGACTTCCTATAGTATGTGATTGCTGAAGGGTGCTGGAATGAAAGGTCTTTCGGAGGATAAGGTACTTTCTTCCCTAGGTACTTACACATGCTTTTTGACCTCATATTTCCATTCTTATCTGTTACCAAGCATATTTCTTACAAAGGGCTGTGGAGATTTAAGTAGATTTCTTGCTGTATCTAAGAATTTGTATATCTAAGAATTTGTGTATCTAAGTATTTGTATTCTAAGTGTTAAAAGCGAAGTATCAAAAACTACAAGTAATTTTTATGTAGGAGCAAAACTGAAACAAGGGAAAAAAACCCACGTAAATGTATAGATTAGCATAATATCTCTCTATATCTTTTCCTCTAAAGTATACCCCATTTATTAGATATCTACCATGTGCCAAGAACTATGGCAAACTTGCTAGGTAATTTATTGTTTTTATGCTGTATACAGCCCTGTAAAGTCTGTACTATTTATTATTGTCATTTCATAGGTGAGAACACAGAAGCTTGAGAAGTTGAGCAATTTGCCTCAGAACTTAACCCAGATCTGTATGAGTCTAAAGGTCAGTTGTCAATCATAAGCACACTGCTTCCTTCCTCTCCTTTCCCCTGAAAAAAGGCTGAGGTACTTTCTCTAATGTTTACTTCTACGACAGTTCTAGCTTTGTGGCTTCAAATAGCATTATTGCCAGTTGCCTTAGAAATGAATTTTATCATAATTAAAGCTAGACATGGCTTACAGTATCGAATATGTAGTTCCTTAAAGAGAAACCTGCCACACTGATACCATAAGGAAGAAAACCAGTAAAAGAATAAGAAAGTAGAAAATAGAACACCCCCTCAAAAAAATTCACATTCATTTTTTTTCACAAATATCTTTCTGGAAAAGGAATGTTGTATACAAGAATGAATGTGGGTTTTTTGTTTGTTTGGTTGGTTGGTTTTTGCTTTGTTTTTGAGACAATGCTTCTCTGTGTAGCCTTTCTTGGCTGTCCTGTATCTCATTCAGTAGACCAGGCTGGCCTTGAACTCAAAGAGATCTGCCTGCTTTTGCCTCCCAGAGTGCTGGGGTCACAGGTGTGTGCTGCCACACGGAGCTTTCTCCCTGAACTTGAGAATTACAAAGAATGCTTACAAATACATAGGACTGTTGAAGCCATGGTAACAAGTAGCCGCCACAACTGGTTTGAGTCCTGGTCAACCAAACAACAACTCACACACAGTTTCACGAGGCAACCTCACTGTGGATCTGTCACTTCTGAAAGGCAGCCAGAGAGAAACAGGTACTCCCCAGTAAGCGTGCCGGTGGGCATTATGCAATCAATGGTGGTTTCACCTGAGCAGCCATACTTCAAGAGATGACGCCAACCTGCTTAAAATTATGAGAGGCGACTGATTCCCAAACCCCATGCTTCCTCAGAATGCAAATCGGCTCAGCCATTTGTTCTGGTTGGATGGACTGTGCCCAACTCACATCTCTTACTGGGACAAGCAACAGCTGCCTTTTCCTTTAAGATATTGCATAATGGTCTCTTTATCTTTTGACAGATTTTTTTTCTGAGGTCATTTTGAATACTCTTTAGTTGCTGGCATTGCAGATAACCATTAGGTCAGCAGCTGCTCTTGCTGAGCACCCTGTGCCCAAATTCTGCTTACTCTTGAGGTGGGCTGGCAAGTGATCTAGGCTCAATTACAATCTAATCTCTGCTGTTTCGGTGAGTTCTTGCTGCCAAACTCATTCTGTTATTCTAGGATTTGTAGACAAATAGGCCTTTGTTTAGATTTAGGCTTTGTATAAAGCCATCAGACTGTTTTGGGTTAATGGTGCACCATACAGTCAATAATTAGACCAAGGTCTTTGTGTAAGGCAAGCAGAACTTTCATTTTGGAGGTGAGCTGCTTGGTGATTTTTAGATGATTAACCTACTTCCTGCTTGCTGTCTCACCTTTGCTCCTGTCTGTCTCAACAGACAATCTTCACGAGGTTTGTTTTCTATTGTTTGTTTCTGCATAGTATATAAGGGATTGTTCTATAAGGAACATGTGGAAGTATGGGCCTGATAACTCTCCAAGCCAAACAAGCAAGCCTTGGGGGGCTAGTGATGAAAGTCATTAGACCAGTGATCAATCTCTAAGAAAGGGGAGGGGTCTTGGTCTGGGACCAACCATTACACTTTCAATGAAGGCTTCTTTTTATCTGGTAATTTAGGAAGAAAGCTCCAAGCTCCCTTTCCTTTACACATCCTAGGAGTCAAGGGTCATCAGATTGGCATCTGTATGGTGTTGGGAACAAGCAAAAGGAAGTTGTTCTAGGTACTACCATCCCATTTTCAGGCTCCATTTAATCATAGGGAAAAACTAACTTCAAGATCCCAGACTCTAGGGGAACTGGGAACTTCCCAATAGCTGAACAGCTTCTGTTGTAAGGAAACAGTTGTCTGAGTCCAGATACTTCAGGGACAGCTTGTAAGGAGACAGTTGTCTGAGTCCATCCATCTCTAGAACAACTTCTCCATCTTGCTGTCAGGGTCAAACAAGTTCATGTTCCCAGGCCCAGAGACCTACTACTACCCTGACTGATAGAAACTCCTTTGCTCACCTCC
>CM053750.1:4967507-5055760 GCA_028658305.1 Pachyuromys duprasi
ACACTTGGTGAAGGAGGAGAGCTGACCCCTTTAAGCTGTCTTCTGCTCTCCACCCATGCACAGCATGGCATGCATAAACTCCCACATACACACAACACAAATAAATAAATGTCATACATTGTTTAAAAAAATTCTTTACCATGTTGACAAATTAGTGGCTTAACTGTGATCTTCTTTGGGGCATTCAAGTTAGAAAAGATATAGGGTTAAAAAAGTATGCAAATGGAAGATATTCCCTTAAAACAACTTAACTATTTAAGCTGTGATAGGAAAAGAGATTTAAAAAGCTTAGGTATGAGCTGGGTGTGGTGGCATGCTCATTAATCCTAGTGTTTAGGAAGCAGAGACAATCAAGGCTATGTGTATTCCAGGCCAGCCTCATCCACATCGAGAGTTCTAGGCCAGACAGGGCTACACAGTGAGACCCTGTTTCAAGAACATAAAATAAGAGTCGGGCAGTGGTGGTGCATGCCTTTAGCCTCAGCACGTTTAATCCCAGCACTCTGGGAGGCAGAGGCAGCTGACCTCTGTTAGTTTGGGCCAGCCTGGTCGACAGAGTGAGTTCCAGGACAGCCAAGGTTACACAGAGAAACCCTGTTTCCAAAAAACAACAACAATAACAAAATAAAATCATGTTCTGTTTTAAAAATACATAGGCACATTAATTACCTGACGCCTTGATTGTGCCTAAAAATAACTGCTGTACTAAGGCAGTGGAAGAGAAAGTGATTCCAGATGTTAGCGTATAACACTGTAGGTAATAAAGACCTCAAAACTGCTTTTGGCATATTTTAGGGGCTGGGTGTCATGGCGCATACCTTTACTCTCAGTGCTTAGGAGGCATAGACACGTGGATCTTTGGGAGTTCAGGGTCAACTGGTCTATGTAGCAAGTTCTAGGACAGCCAGGGATAGAAGTCTTGTCGCAAAAAAAAAAAAAAAAAAAAAAAAAAAAAAGAATAGAAGTGCTTTGAAAGCATAGTGCATATTAACTAGATTGTCTAAACTCCTTAGATAAGAACTTCATAGAAACACTAGCACAATAATAAAAAATCCACAAGGGAACTTTATGAATTCCATAACAGGTACGCAAAATGTGGGTGCTCATATTCTTTTTTTAAAAAAATCTTATTTATTTAGTGTTTTAATTTTGGGGAATGGATCTCACTATGTAGCCTTGGCTGCCTGGCTTGGAACTCTCTGTGTAGATGAGGCTGGCCTCGAACTCATAAAAACCTGCCTGCCTCTGCCTCTCAGGTTTTTTTCTATCTTTACAGATTACTTCTAATTATATGTAGGTGTGTGTGTGAATGTGGGTATGTACACCTGCGTGCTGGTGCCCAAGGAGGATAGAGGTGATAGATCCCTTGGAGCCGGGATTGCAGATCATTATGAGAGGTCTGCCATGGGTGCGGGGAACTGAATTTAGGTCCTTCGGAAGAGCAGCACGTGCCGTCTCTCCACCCCCGGTTCTCACATTCTTTTTTTTTTTCTTGAGACAGGGTTTCTCTGTGTAGCTCTGGTTGTCCTGGACTTGCTTTGTAGACCAGGCTGACCTCGAACTCACAGAGATCTGCCTGCCTCTGCCTCCTTGAGTGCTGGGATTACAGGCGTGCGCCACCATGACCAGCTTAGTGCTCACAGTCTTAAAAGAATACTGAGAATCATTTGGTGATATGATGTACAGAGATGGGATCTGTCAGAATTAAACATGGCTCCACATGAAACTTCAAATTGATACCGGCCTAGCTTTCTCACGGGGCATCCCACAGTAGTAAGGACACGTTGCCAGAGTACTACACAATGTCTAGGAAACTTTTGTGTGGTAGGGGCCACAGCAAGTGCAAGCTTTAAATTGAGCCAAAAATACTGCCAATGTCAGAGATGGGTCCTTTCAGCTTTCCCAAATAGATTTATACAGCTCTGATCCTCAGTGGTTTATGAATGTGTACTGTTGAGACATTTATTTTCTGAATAGGCTGAATCATTTCTGCACCCCAAATCCTCAGAACACACAGGGGCGAAACAGAAGCACAATTAGATTGTGTGTTATTCTGCATATCCTACTTTCCTGTCCATTGATACAGAAGCACATTTAACCAGAATTCTTACTTGTCATGAAAGTTTTGGTTTCTTTGTATACTCAGTTATGTTATGCAAATGTGTTTTTGTTTTAATCCCAAGTGTGAGGTTTTAGTAGCTGTTATTTGTCTCGTGTGGGGCATGGCCTTTGACAGCTGGTAAAGGTCTTCCATCTTCAGCATGGAGAGGGGCATGGTCTAGGGCTCAGAAAGAGAAAGTGTGGCATTCGGTGATGGCGTGTGGCAAGCAGCAGTTTGGAGAGACCAGAGACAGACTCTGTGGTGGTTTGGAGCAGACAGACTGAGAGAGATTCTTCGGGATACAGCAGCGTGGAGGAGACTGCTGGCTGCATTTGCTGTTGACGGAGATTGGTACAGCCCTAAAAGAACCCATCCACCCTAAGCAGCTGGGAGAAGGAAAGGGGTCTGTGCCGCCTCTCCCCACCAACCTGTGGGGGTTGTGAGGTTGGAAGGGAAATAGGGGCCTAAACACCCCAAATAAAACAGAGTTTAAAAAACAAGCTCAGCACTTACTCATACAGTAAAACTGTGAAATCTTTCTCCCATCACTCACAAACATCATGTCTTTACCCCCAGTTTTTCTTTAAAAAAAAAAAAAGGAAGGCCCTGAAGCCAACTGAAAAAGTTATTCTGGTCAGATGTGAGAAATGGAGCGAGAGCCTCTGAAGAGGCTGCTGCTAACTCCAGACCATTCAGAGAACACTCTTGTATCTTTTCGGTCACACCTTTCTCCTGAATTGCTTTAAGTTGCTTCTGCCCTAGCTGTCCATATTCTGCTGGCAGCAATGAGCCGTGTGAGGCCAGAACAGAGGCTAGAACAGCCGTGTGATGATAAATTTGGCTGGCCATTCATTTTGATAAAGGAAGCATTTTATGCAACATATCCACAGCCATTAAAACAAAACAAACAAACAACCGAGTACATTGTCTGTGACTGCTGTTGTATACAGCAGCGGAGTTGAGAAAGAACACCAGAAGTGTTAGTGTCTTGTTCTGTATAGAGATAATTATCATCATAGCCCTATAATTCTGCTCTTCCAACATATTTAAACTTTTTATTTTGCATTACTTGTTGTGTGTGCTTTATATTGCACTGGGTATGTGTATGTAAGCATGCATGGTGAGCACATGGAGGTCAAAGGACAGCTTGCAGGAGCCAGATCTCTCCTTCTGCCGTGTTGGTGATGGAGACTGAACTCAAGTAGTCAGTCTTGGCAGCAAGTACCTTTACTCACTGAGCCATCCCACCAGCTCTTCTTTCAACCTATTTTTAGTTCTGTCATTTAAATAGATGGTGTAAAGTTATGTGCTGCTTCAGCTTAACAAGTAAGTGGAGTGAGTGTGTGTGTTATAGCAACTAAATAAATAGAAACCATGAATTTAAGAGAAAGCTAGGCAGTAGTGAGTGTGAAGAATTGGGACAAAGAAAGGGAAGAGGGAGAATAATGTAATTATCATTTCACAAATATCTTTAAAATTAAACGTTTTTTAAACAGTGCGTAAATGAAAAGGTTCTTGCATCAAGAAAATTAAAGTGCTAGCAATAACCATTTGCCATACCGTAGTCCCAAACAACTATATCTGCAGTTCCACTGAAGTTAAATGATATCTTCTTTTTCCCATGAAGAAACAAGCTTCGTCACTGGCAATGCAGCACCTAGGCTAATTGCTCCGCTGAGCTATTAGGCCATTCCTAGGGAATGATTTAGTGGCAGTCTGTCTCCAATTGGTCCCTGTGCTAGCTAGTTTCATGCCGACTTCCCCAAGCTTGAGTCACTGGACAGGAGGTAGACTCAGTTGAAAAAAATGTCTCTATAAGAGCAGGCTGTAGAAAAAATAAATTCAACGTAGCCGGGTGTGGTGGCACGTGCCTTTAATCCCAGCACTCAGGAGGCAAAGGCAGGCAGATCTATGTGAGCCCAAGGCCAGCCTAGTCTATAACGGGAGTTCTGGGACAGCTAAGGCTACACAAAGAAACCCTGTCTCCAAAAACAAACAAACAAAACAAAAAACAAAACCAACCAACCCAACAAAAAAACCCAAAACATAAGAGATTGGACTGTAAGCAATTTTGTAAGACCTTGTTTAAATTAGTGATTGATGGAGGAGGCCTGAGGGTCCTGCCCATTGTGGGTGGTGCAGTGCTCTCCTGGAACACTGGGTAGTCCTGGATTTTACAAGAAAGCCACGAGAACAAGCCAGCAAGCAGCACCCCCTCCATGGCTTCTGCATCATCAGCCTCCAGGTTCCTGCCTTGTTTAAGTTCCTGTCCTGATCCTGACTTCCAAACTGTGATGTAGAAGGATCAGCCAAATAAATCCTTTCCTCCCCAAGCGGCTCTGGTCACGGTGTTTCACCAGGGCAATGGTAATCGTGACTAAGGCAGTTCCTAATGACACTTGCCATTTGATTTTCTTGTCCCCGTTTCATCTACCACGTCCTACCTTGTACCACAGTTAGCCTGAGTGACCAATAGAATCTAATCTGGCAATACTGATGGCACGCACTCCCAAGGCTGTAGAAGAGTATGCGCTCTGCCTGCCTGCCTCTCTTACGATATTCACTGTACAGGAAGTGAGCTGTTGCAGTATGGGCAGCCTTAGGGAGAGGCTCATGGAGCAGGGAGCTGTGAGCAGGAACTGAGCTTCCAGTGAACAACCAGCTGAGTGAGCCTTCTCGGAAGCAGGCTCTATCCCCGTATTTAAGCCCTCAGAGAACTGCAGCCTCAGCTGTTACCTCCTGAGAGACACTGACTCAAAGCCTTTCAAGGAAGCCGCTCCCAGATTCATGACTCTCGGGAACTCTGAGCTAATATTCTTGTTTTCAAGCTGCTTGGTTTGGAATAGTTTGTTACAAAGCTGTAGATAACTAATACAATTCCCCAACATTCCAAATGGACTATATCTCTTTTTAAAAACAACTAAAATATAAATTTTGTGGGTTTTTTTTTAATTTGGATTAATTATTTTTTCACCCTGCCCTAGCCTCCATATAAATTTTGTCACGAGAAAATAATTTTGAAAAGAACAATTGAAGGGATGGACTAGCTTGAGAATGGTAGTCATGACTATGGCAGCCCTTGCCCTTCTCCTGCATTTCCTCTGCCTTGATAAAAACCATTAGATAACATTCCTACACCTAGCCACCAAGGTCTATTTCCTTATTTGACCACTTCCTTCTCCTGAGGCTGACCACCAAAGTCAAAGTATTGAAGTCCAGCAATCAAAAGGTCCCTTTGGCTCACCTAATTAAAATTAAACACCCCATCCTAACAGGGGGATTTCCCATTTACCTTTGTAAACCATCTTGTTCCTGTGGTCTGTATCTGTCTTTTCTCTATCCTTTGTCCTCCTGGGTAAATACCCCTCTCCCCCCTCCCTTGCTCCCTTTCCCTTCTCCCTCACCCTCTATTTTCTGTCTTTGTCTCTTATTCCCTGTGGTCTGTCCTTCTGGGCCAAATACATCTCCTTTGTGCTGAGAACTTGTTCTTGGCATATACTGGGCTGATACTTTTTCTTTCAATGATCACAGTCTACAGAAATGAAACCTCAGAGGCTCATTTTAAAACCTCATTCTAATCGACATAGTAAATAATACAGCCCAACCCCTGAGATTAAATTCCTTAAACAGCCTTGCAGTTATAGGTAATACAATAGCCTTGGAATTGTTTGGGCCAAAAGAAGGAACTCTCTTTTTTTAACCATTACTAAGAATGAATGTCCAATTCAAGCTTTACACAGGCACTGGAATAATCTATATCTAGTACAGTCTGACTACCTGAAGTGCACTAAGGGTACACACACACACTCTCCTGGAATTCACCATGTAGACCAGGCTGGACCACTCACAAAGATTCCACCTCAGCTTCCTGAGTGCTGGAACTCAGGATATTCCAGGTTCCTGGAATATCTTTGAGGTTGTTTCCTTGATCAGGTCTGGGAATTTGGGGTCATGGATCTGAAATGTGTCTCAGGTCCTCAGTTACACTCACACGCCTCACTGCTATTCAATGTCTGCTGAGCAGGGTCTTACAAGCTCTCTCTCTCTGCTGTGCTGACAGATGACTGAGAAAGTGATTCAAAGACAAAAGCCAGAGTGAAATCAACCAATAGACAAGTAAACTGAGAATCAGACTTTCACTAATTGTCTTAGTTACAGTTGCTATGCTGTGACGGGGAACACTGTGACCAAAACAAACTTGGGGAGGAAAGGGTTTATTTGGGCTTATTCCACATCACTGTTCACTATTGAAGGAAATCAGAACAGAAACTTAAACGGGGCCGGAACCTGGAGGCTGATGCAGAGGCCACGGAGGGGTGCTGCTTACTGGCTCGCTCCCCCTGCTTTCCTTCTTTTCTTTTTTAATTTATTTATGTATTTTATGCATATGAGCGATCTATTTGCATGTGTGCCTGCACGACAGAGGAGGGCATCAATTCCATTATAGATGGTTATGAGCCACCGTCTATAATGCGCCACCAGCCCTGGAATGGCACTACCCACAATGGCCTAGGCCCTCCCACATCAACCACTAGAAAACTGCCCTACGCACCTGCTCTTAGCGGCTCTTAGAGAGGCATTTTCTCAGTTGAGGCTCCGTCCTCTCAAATGGTTTTTGCTCTGTCAAGTTGACATAAAGTTAGCTAGCACACTAATTAAATATTACCTCTAATCAAAAATCAGCAACGTTGGTAAAGATCTTTACAACTCCTGATGTTCATGAGGGCAGCTCTGACTGAGGGTCAACAGGAAGACCTGAAATGAGGAAAGTTTTTGGGTAGCCTGAGAAAATATTAATTATTAAATATTAATTATTAATTATTAATATTAATAATAATTGGAAGACTTTAAAATGACCTTAAAATGAAAGCTTAAAATTCTTGGCTAAAAAAAAAAGAAGGGAAAAGGTTTTCTTTTGAAATGTTTGAATTCTTACAATGTACAAGCAAGGAAATAATGATAAATCAGTAACAACATAATTTCCCAAAAAAGAAAAATATAGTGTTATATTTTTGTATAATATAATAAATAGGAATACATTTTCTTTTTTTCTTTTTTTCTTTTTTTTTTTAGAAAATGAGCTGAGTTTGTTTTCTTTTCTTTTTTAAAGAGTTATTTATTATTTATACAACATTCTGCCTGTATACCAGATCTTACTATAGATGGTTATGAACGTTCATGTGGTTGCCGGGAATTGAACTCAGGACCTTTGGAAGAACAGCAAGTATTCTTAATCTCTGAGCCATCACTCCAGCCCTTGTTTTGTTTCTTGAGACAGGGTTTCTCTGTGGCCTTGGCTGGCCTGGAACTCACAGAGATCCACCTGCCTCTGCCTCCCGAGTGCTGGGATCGCAGGTGTGCGCCACCTCACCTGGCAGGCGTACATTTGCAATGTAACATGTTGGATAATTATGAGACTTTACAGGCTTTTCTTTCCATAGTTCATTTAATGGGTCATCTTAACTTAAACTTTTTGCAATTTTGTTTTCAGTTGATATAATTAAAACTAACATTAGTTGATCTTGGAAAATGATAAATTGCAAATAGCATTTGAATGTTTCAGCTTTTGACGAGGCCTTTCTTTTTTTCTTTTTTTTTTAAATAAATTTATTTATTTTTATATCAATCACAGGTTAGGTTTTTTTGCATCCCATGCGTAGCCCCCTCCCTCATTCCCTCCCACTCTCCCCAACCCTCCCTCAACTCCTCCCCTCCCCCTCCAAGTCCACCAACAGGGGAGGATCTCCTCCCCTTCCATCTGACCCCAGATCATCTTGTCTCCTCAGGGCTGGCTGCAATGCCCTCCCCTGGGATCTAGCCAGGCTGTTACTCCCTGGCATGTATGGGGGAGGGTCGAAGAGCCAGCCATCAGGTTCAAGACTGAAACAGTCCCTGTTTCCCTTACTAGGGTCTTCAGTTCGACAATGAGCTATCATGGGCCACATCTGAGCAGGGGTTCTATGCCATATCCATATATGGTCCTTGGTTGGAGAAACTGTCTCATATAAGACCCCTGTGCCCTGTTCAGTTTGATCTTTGTGGAGCTCTTGTTCTCCGAGGCCTTTCTGCTAATGCAGTTATTACTAGAGTATTGTCACAGTATTTATAACCAAAGTTAGGGCAAATTTCTGATAAATTGTTTTGAAACAAATTTTGGCCCATGTAGAGCTGATAGTTCTCATGGAACATTCTTTTTTCTAAAAATATTCAGTCTTTTATATAAATAAATTTTGTATAAAACTAAATTTAATTTTAAATGTAAATTTATACAATAGAATTTTAATGTTTCCTTTGACATTTGCTGAAACTTGTGGAGATTGTACCAGAAACTAAATATGGCTTCCTGACTTGTGCAAAATTAAAAAACATGGCTTATGCGTTCTACCAATGTGTCTCTAATTACATAGAAATATTAATGTTTAAATCATGGTCCTTGCTAATCCGTCCTTCTGAAGCTTGCAGTGGAAGTGCTGTGCTTTACCAGTCAATACCCAGGCACTGATAGGTACTGTCTCAAACCTGTGGCTGTGTGCTTTGCGTTCTTGAAATGGAGAAACTAAGCTTTCAACGATGACTCAGATTTTCTCACAATGGTGTGTGTGCACTTGAATTTCACATCCTTTACTGATACTCTGCTGCCTGCGTTTCAGTTGTTCCTGTCCTGGCAGAGAGCAGAGTTCATGTTTGTGTGGGTGCCGCAGGGTCGGGCTCCCGGGACTGAGCACAGGGCAGCTTCTCACCGCATCTGCGGGCAGGCTCTCTCTCTCCCGTGGCTGTGCCTGCCCTGGCACTGCTTCTGCGTTGCTATTGTCGTCTCTGTTCCCTGTTGCAAATCTGGGCCCAGGTCCAAGTCTGGCAGTCTTGGTCAGTAAATACACTCTTTCTACGTTCCTAAGACCTTGGAAGATGAGCAGAATATTGCAGAAGAGGGACCAGGCATATTTGTTTCCCTTATAAAATTACAATAAAATGTGCAACCTCTAATGGAAGGAGCTGAGACTTGCTGACTTCTGGAAGTCTACTACTCAGGGGCCTCAGCAACCCCCTTAGCAGTCCAGGAGACCCGTAGCAATGGGCACAGTTGTTTTGCAGCATGTCCAAGGATGTAGTAAACATTATAGCTCACCGAGAATATTCCAGAAATGGTGTTATGTGAAGATTTGTGTGAAAAGGGCAAGTATCCAAAAAATGCATCCCTTTTGGTTTTGAAATAGTCTCATTGTGTAACTCAGGCTGGCCCTAAACTAGCAACTGACCTGCTTCAACTTCCTGCGTTCAGCGATGCACACTAGACTCCAAGATGTATTTTTTTTTTCATAAGCTTGTGCTGACCTAAATGAATACCTCCTCCAAGCGATGGTGCCCTCTCTCTTGAACCTTCTAGCCACACTGAGGAAACTCAAGACCCAAACTTTAGCATGTCTTCAAGATTCTAAATGTGGGTGTGAAATATATTATGTCACTTTTAAGTGGTATTATTTTTGAACATTCTTTCTTATGGAAATTTCAAACACATACAAAAAACAGTAAAGAAAGACAAGAAAACTACAAGGACACAAAAGTGAAAGGAACCCCTCATCTTGGAGTCTGGTTGAAGTCTCTCACCAGATGAGAAGCAAGACTTTAGCACAGTTAACAATATTTACTGGAAAGGCTGTCAGAGCAGAAATGATGTATTAAGTTTCAACCCCAGGACAAGTAGCTGATATTTGACATATCAGGGCTCTACCCTGAACTGTCCAGCCTTGGGCTAGGGCTGCCCTTCCTCCAGAGGCTCTTCCCTATGTAATCCAGACATTTTGGTTACCACTATTTTTTGTAACTTTTGTAGCTTTGGCCTCCTGGCTCTCCCTTCCCATCCCGTTCTCCCCACACAGTTCAAACTCATGACCATTCTGGACTCTCCCAGGTGTGTCTGCCTCTGGCTATGATAAACCTTCTCCTCCACAATACCTAGGAACAGTTCTGTCCTTTTATTTTTATTTCTTTTTTTAAACATTTATATTTTTCTTTTATATACAGACATTTTATGATAAAATAGAGATGATCCAGTCTTAGGACCTGAATGTATTTGGCCTTGGGTAGGGCCTCATTCCTTTCTTTGATATTGCCTGAGTATCTCAAACAAAATTTTATAGTAAAGATATTCCCCCCTTTCCTGTCTTTGTGGGCTAGATTTTTACATCAATGACTATAATCCTCCCTTGTGTCCCTTGGGAACCATTCAATATTAAGATAGTAACTCCAAACCCTATCAGAATCCTTTATTGAAATCCTGTTATCAAAGTCCTGCTGTAAAGGCGGTGAGGTACCATGCCCTTAACAATGCCCTCCATGCTCCCGGGTTACTTTTTCTGAGCATCTGTTTCTCCCAGCCCTCCTCTTAAGCCGATATGAAAGCATCTTTTGGTATTGCCTTTGTCCAGGTCTTGTATAGGCAGCCGCTCTTAGGAGACACAGTTTAGCAGCAGACCTCCTGGTCCTCTAGGTCTTAGAGTCTTTCTGGCCCCTCCTGTGTGTTCCCAGAGACTTAGGTGGAGTTATGTGCACTAACATTTCTCTTCTAAGCCCCACAGCCTCCCTTCTAGGGCGTAAAGAGATGGCTCGGCAGTTAAGAAGACTGGCTGCTCTGCTAGAGGTCCCGGGTTTGATTCCACACCGTGGCTCATAACCTCTGTAAATCCAGTTCCAGGGGACTTGGCAACCTTTTCTGGCCTCTGCAGGTATCAGACACGTATGCAATGCACAGATACATCTATGCAAACACCCGTATGCAATGCAATTAAAATAAATATTTTTTTGAAATCTTTAATATAACCTCTAAAATTCTTTTCAGTGTTGAAGCCATAAATCCTGATTTGGCTTTTGTTGAGGTCCCCAAATCTCTAAGTGAACTCCCCGGCTCCTGAGGGTGATGGTGGGGAGCTGTGCCTCTTTAGCTGTACCCCAAAATGAGACACAACGAACCTGCTTGTAGGCTTTAACTCACTTCAACCATTTCATGAGTAAAAATTTATCTTCCTTTTGTCTTTCTTCCTTCCCTCCTTCCCTCCCTCCCTCTCTCTCTCTCTCTCTCTCTCTCTCTCTCTCTCTCTCTCTCTCTCTTTCTTTCTTTCTTTCTTTCTTTCTTTCTTTCTTTCTTTCTTTCTTTCTTTCTTTCTTTCTTTCTTTCTTTCTTTCTTTCTCTCGATAGGGTCTTCCTCTGTAGCCCTGGCTGGCCTTGAACTCACAGAGATCTCTCCCCGCCTGTCCCTTGAGTGCTGGAATTAAAGGTCGTACCACCACATCCAGCATTGTGAGTATATTTTATTTCCCTTTATCCACTTCCCACCTCCAGGAACACATTCTTTCTCATTTTGTGTGCTCATATTTCTCGGACGTCTTTAAAAGATCAGGTAGCTGCCAGGAGTGATGGAGCACACCTTTAGTTCTAGCACTTGGGAGGCAGAGGCAGGCGGATCTCTGAGTTTGAGGTCAGCTTGGACTACAGAGTGAGTTCCTGGATAGCCAGGGCTACACAGAGAAACCCTGTCTCAAAAAACTGAATACAACAACCAAAAATTAGATAGCATTATTTCACCTGAAACCCAAATAGTTCTTATTAATTCCTTGTGTGTGTGTGTGTATGCAGGTCTGTGTGCTTATGTTCATGTTCATGCACACAAATGTGTGTGCACGAAGAGATCAGAGGTCAGCCTCAGTGTCACACCTCAGCAATACTGTCCATTTTGTTTTCTGAGACAAGATCTCTCAGTGACCTGGAACTCACCAATTAGTCTAGACTGGCTAGCCAGGGAGGACTTGAGATCTGACAGTTTTTCCGTTGCTGAGCTCTTAACACCTGCCATCACGCTTAGTTAATTTGTTTGTTTTCTTTTTCTTTTTTTAGAGACAGGATTTCTCTGTGTAGTCTTTGCGTCCTGAACTCCCTTTGTGAACCAGGCTGGTAGTTAATTTTTTTTTTAAACATGGGTTTCGGGGATCAAATACAGATCTCGTGCTTGCAACGATAAGTATTTTACCGACTGAACTATCTTCCCAGTCCCCCAATTTTTTTTTGTAATTCTTATTTACTTTCTCTAAATAGCACTTAAAAAAAGACAAAGTCTTACTCTATGGACCAGGCTCGCCTTGAACTCCATAGGTTGTGGAGGCTGGCTATGAATATGCCCGAGGAGCCACCACACCCAGGCTTATCACAGTTTATGTTTGATTCACAATCCTATCAAGGCCTACATACTGCAATTAGCCAGTGTGATTCTTTCAACATATAATTGCACCACACACACTCTCTCTTTTTCTCTGCAATTTATTTGTTGAAGAAACAGGACCATTTGTCCTACAGTTATTGATGATCCTGAGTGCTCACGTCTTGAATCTAGTTGTGGTCTGAATGTTGTATCCTTCTCCAAGTTGTTAATATGTTGAAACATTGCATTTTATTTATTTGTCACATTGGGGATCAAACTCAGAGCCTGTGCATTCTGGACAAGCTCTTTACCACGGAGTTGCACACACCCCTAGCCTCCTATGTTTGATATTCTTACCCCTTAAATGACAGAACTTGCAAATAGGCCTTGAGATGTGCTTAGATCATAGAGGCAGAGCCCTCCATAAATAAGATTGGCTCCTTATAAAAGAGACCCCTGAGAGACACCCCCATCTCCTTCCCCATATGAGGGAACCAGCCAGCAGGCCTTTTCCAGGTAGAGTACATGTGCTGCTGTCTTAACCTTGGACTTCTAAGCCTCTAAAATGGAGAAATACTTTTCTCTGTACTTTACTATTAGCTGTACACTTTACTAGATTTTGGTGAGAAGTCTGCATGGCTAAGACTCCACAGAGTCTGCCGATAGTGTTATCAGCATGTGCCTTGTGTTTTTGTAACTTGCCCCTTTATTTCTGCAGGATTGGGATGTTTGTCTTTGATTATTTGGCATGTGGTAACTTCCAATGTGTATGGTGATCCTTCAATCTCAACATAATAATGTCTCTAGGGTTTATAAGATGGTTATATTTAGAATTATTTGCTAGCTAGACAATGCCTGAAAAGATAAACTTTCCTGCACAAAATACAGCAGCCTGGGAGATAGTTTGGATAAAAATGGTAAGACCTTCCCCATTCTTTCTCTTTATTTACCAGTCTTTGAAATAATGGATTTTTTTTTCTCAGTATCTTGTGAATGTAGATTATTTAGTTAGGTTTTTAAAGCCAGGTGCTGCTGTACAGTCCTGGCTGGCCTTGAACTTGCTGTGATCCTCTTGCCTCTGCTTCCCCAAGGTCTGGGATTGCAAGTATGTACCACCATGTCCAGAACTGAGGAGGTTTTCAAAGTCTAATTGGCAATTAATGGATTTAAACTTATTTGCTGTATTTTGATCTTTTTTAACACTCAAATTGCCCCATCTCCAGCCAATTGAAACATCACCAAGTTGGTTTTCCTTGATCATTTTAATAGGACCTAGCTGACACACTTTCTGTCCCGGATCTGGAATCCACTGATTCTCTAAGGTGATGTGTATGTATGTGTTATGTGTGGTGTTTGTATGTGTGTGTGTGGGGGGGGTGGGTGTGATGTATATGTGTGCATGCATCTGTGTGTTATATGCATGGTGTGTGCTGTGGTGTGTGTGTATGTGTGTGTGTTATATATGTATGGTGTGTGCTGTGGTGTGTGTGTGGTATGTACGTGTGCATGTGTGTATGTGTGATCTGTGGAGGAATTTAAATTCAGAACATGGCTGCTCTGTCGAGAGATCACATCCAAAGACCTTCTAGGTCTGTGTGACCCAGCTGGAATACAAACACACCTTTAGCCCAGGAGACAGAGGTAAGCAGATCTGAGTTCAAGGCCAGCCTGGTACAGAGCAAGTTTCAGGTAAAGAAAAGCTTAGATCCAGGCATGAGGTACACAACTTTAGTCCCAAACAATAAAGGTAAAGATAGTTTGTAGAAGGAAGCACGCATGTTTGAAAGTGATGTCTGAGTGGCTGAAACAGTAAAAGACTTGACAGAATAGGATATGCCCAACTCTCACAAGAAGAGAGAGGAAAGGGAAGCTACTTAAGAGGCAATGAGAGAGAAGAGGCAGTTTGACTGGGAGAGTTTTACAAGAGAAGGCAGTTTTACCAGGACAGATACACAGAAACAGGCTGAAGAGAAAACAAGCTAGACACAGGAGAAGACAGGATGAGCCAGAGGATGAGAAGGAGCCTGAAGATTAGAAAAGATTGTTGGACTTGATTTGAGGCCAAGTAGAGCAATTCAGAGGCCGAGAGAAAAGCCAGATGGAGAAGTCAGCTGGGAGAAGAGTGTGAGCCAGAGCAGCTGAGCAGAACCAGCCAGTCCAGAGCTCAGAAAGAACAAGAAAGGGTGAGCTTACTCAGAAGTAAGTCTCAGGCTGTAAACATTGCAGATGGTACAGAGACTGGAAGCTTCCAGGACTAGGCCTCGGGTGACAGTAATCCTCCGAGACAACAACTGCAACAGGCGAATAAAAGTTCCCTTTACAGTGATATGTGTATGTGTGTTTGTGGTGTGTGCTATGCTGTGGTGTGTGTGTGTGTGTGTGTGTGTGTGTGTGTGTGTGAATGATGTCTTGAAACTGTAATCGAATTTCCAGGCTTTTTCAGTGGACAGTTAGGGATTAAAAACCAGCAAGCAAATGGTGAATTCAGACGAGTCCTTTTAATTAAAACACAAGATGACCCAGTTTTCATTTAATAACTCCTGTCTTCCATCATCTGCATCTCTTTTCTCCATGCCAAAATTGGTTTGTCTCCAAGGATACCAACAAAATAATCAGTTGATTTATTCTACAAAACATATCCCCAAATTGCAGCATGAACGTTATACCAACAGGGCTTCTACTAGAAATAAGGTCCTATTTATGCTGTCTCCTTAGTTCTTAGATTTTCTACAAGAAGTGTATCAAATAATTGTGTTGCAGACTTACTTAAAAATAATTTGTGAGTCATTTTTAAATGTGGTTGTTGTTTTATGATAATTAATTTTTCAGAGTTTAATTTTGTTGCATAGTTGCTTAAAATACTTAAACACCTCCCAGGCAAAGACACAGAATGCATTCGGAGCAGTCAAACTCTTGCTCTGTTTTTTTCCCTGGGCCATAAGTTTAGGTTTACTTTTGAACTAGGTATGGTAGCACATGTTTGTAGTCCCAAAGTTTGTAAAGTCAAGATAGGAGAATCATAAATTAGAGGCTAGCATGCACTACATAGGAAAACCATCTCAATTTTTAAAACTTCATGTTCCATTTTTTCCCCTTGTTTTTATGACATTGTTTGCAACTGGCCAGGGTCAGCAGCAGAGAGTGTATGTAACTGTAACAATCTGAGCTGGCAGAGTCTGGGGTGACACAGAAGTGCCGTGGAGACGCAAGCTCATATCAGGGATTGTGATGGTTGTAATGCTGGTTTTGGTTTCTCTGTATGTTCTATAAATATATTTTTGTTTTGATTCCAAGTGTGGGATTTTAGTTTGTCCACACCTGTTAATTGTGGGGTATGATCTTTGCCAGCAGGTAATGGCCTTCCACTCTCCGCAAGGAGAGGGGCATGGTCTAGGATTCTGAGAGTATAAATAAGAGGCTGAGAAAGAGACTGGTGTCTGGAGGTGTTCGGTGAAGTTTGGTGTGGAGTTCGGTGTTGGCATGTGGCATGGAGTAGTACACAGACTAGAGACAGTGTGGCGGTTTGGAGCAGACAGACAAGGAGAAACGCTTTGGGGTACAGCGATATGGAGGAGCCTGCTAGCTGTGTCTGCGGTTGATGGAGATTGGTATTGAGACCTAAAAGAACCCCTTGACCCTAACTAGGGAGAAGTGAAGGGGTCTGGGCCCCCTTGCCCACTAACCTTTTCTCTCTCCTACTTAAGGTTGGGGGGTTGGTGGAAGGGAAGTAAAGGCCTAAACATCCCAAATAAAGGAGAGTTTTAAACAAGACTGCGACAGATGGCTTTCCGCTACAGTCATAGCAACCATGGTGGAGACAGCCTACTGTTTTCTTGCTTGAAAAAACAAGAGACAATATAGATGATTGGGAGGATATTAGGAAGGCTAATGACTGTGAGAGGGTTGGCAGAGTGAAGATTCCTTCATTCAATAATTTTTATAGACCTGCTATATTCTGGAAATGGCGATGAAAGCAAGACTAATCAAGTTTTAAGGAAGGTGTAGTTTTGTATTCAGGAATATATATATATACATATATATGTTCAATAACCAGGTACATGTTTCATAATTGGGGTACATATTTAATAATCAGGGTATGTGTTTTATATTAGGGTATGTGTTCATTACAATACTTTGGTCCTTTGGCATGACACAGATAGTGAGCACTAACACAGGCCCATGGCACTGCATTGCACATTAAACCCATCTCAGTTAAGGACCTTTCAGCTGAACTATGACACACTCTGAGGTGTTGTAAAGATACAGATGTCAGACAGATGTGGTTCTACCCCATCAAATACATGGTTGTGACTTTTGTAGCCAATCAGAAGGGATGAAGAAGGAGTTTCCCTTAAAATATGATTGTGGCCAATAAGCACAAGAACAGGTCATGAAAACTCAGTAGAGAAGTTGATTTGGGTCAGGGCTACCGGGAAGTGTATCAGTCTTGTAAAGTGCTTTACTGTTTTGTTTCAGCGTGGGCTGTTGAGTAGGAGTTCATGGAGAGATATAGGTGATTTTCAGTCGGTGTAGGCAGCTCAGAGGGACTCATTCACTCAAGACTGTTCACATATGAATCAGTTTTACAAGCAAGATTAAAACTAAAAAACAATTCAATCTGCTTGCTTCATATTTGGTAGAGTTAACCTGTGTGGGTCTAAGTTGAACATTTTAAAATAGGGAGAAGGCATTTCCTCTCACAGAGTTATGTTATTTAGAATGTTATGGGTAAGTCCGTGTCAACTGAATGCCACAGGAAGTGCCCAGATGAAACTTGATCCAGAGGAAGAAAGGGGGAATTGGCTTCTTTTTTCTTCATATCTGCATGTGTGGCTCAGGACACCTCACATCTTCTTGGGCCTCAGACTGAGAATACAGCACTGGCTCCCCAGGTTTCAGGTCTTCAGGGCTGGCCTGGTATTTCTCCACTGTGTCTGGAGTACAGCCCACATGACGCTGACGGGGGGACCTTTCAGCCCCTACAATGGTGCCAATCGGAACTGGAAGGTGGTGGCACACACCTTTAATTCTAGCACTCAGGGGGCAGAGGCAGGTGGATCTCTGTGAGTTCAAGGCCATCGAGGTCTATGGAGTGAGCTCCAGGACAGCCAGGGCTACACAGGGAAACACAGGTCTGCCTGTGTTTTGAATGTACTCTTTTGTTGTTTTGTTTTTCAAGACAGACAACTGTGTAGCCTTGGCTGTAGAGCAGGCTGGCCTTTGCCTCCCTGAGTGCTGGGATTAAAGATATGTACCACCACACCCAGCTCAGTAATTAATTCTTACAAAAACCTGTGGTGGGTATTCCTGACTCTGTTTCATGGATGGGGAGCACAAGACACGGAAAGCTAGACATACCAGTCACTGACCCGGAGGGTGGAGCAAGCTTTTCAGCTTCTCAGCATCTTTTCTCTTTGGAAACAACATTCACCTCTCACCTGCAGCAGTGATGGTTAGGAGTTTGAAGTAGTTCGGTGGAGGGTCTAGTGTCCCTGCTCTTACATGGTAGACATTGGCTGTGCCTGCCTAACCTGTAGGCTTGCCTGAGGTTGGAGAATTCAGTTTGAAGGGGGCTCACTCACATGGCTGCCAAGCTGGTGCTGGCTGTTGGCTGTGTTCTTAATTCTTGGCCTTTCTGTGGGGCAGCCTGGGTGTCCCGGCACTCAGTGCTTGGATTCCTTGGTGATCCAAGAGACAGATGGAATGTGCCATGTCACTTATGGTCTATCTTTGAAGGACACACATTCCTGCTGGACAAACATCTGTCTGTACCTGAGACACCCTGGTCAAGCTGTGTCTGGACAAATTGTGACACTTCTGAGCTTCTGCAGCAGATGACCTCTTCAACATGGGCAAACCCTCAAGAGTGTGTCCATGATGAGGCAAAGCCCGATCTGATCTGACTCAGGAGGGCTGGTCTTGAGGGCCACCAATGACAATTCCTGGAAAGAAGCTATGTCTGCAGAGACTGACTGAATTTAGAACTGCAGCAACGTGAAGAGGTTGGAATGTTGCAGTTGTGGGGATAATCACCTTATCTTGAGCTAGTTTTCCTTGTCCACCTCTGTGTTGAAACTGATACCCGTGACTAATAGATAAAACCTCTAGAAATTCATTAACTTAGCAGACCACTAGCTTCCACCAGCCAAAAAGCTGAGAACATTATCAGATAACTTCTGAGGCCTATAGAAAAGTTCCCAATACCTTACTGCCTTTATGATGTACTCATCAATGTATTTTATACCTGCCTTGATTTATTTCTTTGTTCTGTAAAACTATACAACTTCATAAAACTGCTTCCATTTTGGAACATGGAATTTGGGTTAATCCTAATCTGTGTTCCCAGGCCATGGTCACTTTGAAAGGCTCCAGAAGAAACTATCTCTCATTCTCTTTAGAGTGAGGCCTGTGTTTTTCGTGTTGACGTTTGGCATGGTCACTTTTCACATACAGCAAACCCCCACAGGGTGTCCATTTCGAAGCCTGCTGGGCTCTTAACTCAGCGGGGTTTGGCCTTGATGGCCACTGAGTATTTATTCTCTGTGGAGGGGTTAAAGGACAGGCTGGTCTGACCTGGATCAGGAGGGCCGTGCATTTGAACAATATACAAAAAGCAAAGACCAGGACAGACATAGCCAGGAATCGTTGCCAGAGGGATCCCCCAGGGGTTTCCTGAAGGAAGCAGTATTAAAAATAGGACAAAGGGATATCTATGTGTTCAAGATGGTCGGTCCATCTTCTTTCTTAGAATCCATGGGGCAGGCTCTGCCACCAGAGGGAAGTTAGTGGGCTGCTGCTCAGGAAAGGGTTCTAATCCCAGCAGGGAAAGAGGCGCTAGGAAAGCCAGTAGTTGTTTTGTCTGACCAGAATAGTAGAAGCAGGAAGGAGCTGAGCTCTGTGGGGTTGAGGGCCCAGTGCCTGAAAAGGGGTCCACCAGACCTCAGGCAATTGCGTGGGCCACGCTCTGTCTGGTGGAGGTAGAACCTGATCCTCTCAGGTCATCTTGATCTGAAAGTACCGGAAGGCTGGAGAAGGGAGGTCTCATACCTTAACGGAAGGAGCCAGGGAGGAGCTCCAGAGCCAGCCTTGACAACCTTGTCCTCCCTGGTTTTTTTTTTTTTTTTTTGCCTATGAGCTCTCCCTTCTGAATTTATAGTCTATAAAGCCTTTGTTAGTTTTGTACAACAGGATACACGATGTAATCGCTGCTTTCCTCCATTTCCCTTGCAGGCACGTCCAACACTTTGACATTGTGACATGAGACCGTCATCTGCAAAGTTCGCAGTATAGAACTGTGTGGTTAAGTTACACAAAAGAAATTGTAAGCACTCCCATCAAGTTTTAGGTGTTGGGCCACATTCACATGCGACTTGTGATTGCCAGACTGTATGTATAGTCTGCCGGTAAAATAGAATGTTGGCTTTATAGATTAGGTGTGACAGTTAAGACTAAGTGACTGCACAGTTATATTCACTGCAAACTAATTCCTTTTCCCCCTTGCCCTCCTAGGCTGGGGATTGAAGAGCATTTTAACAACTGAAGTGTGTCTGCTCTTTTCCCACCTTACAGGAACAATGTAAGTGTGCGCTCTAATTTTCTAAAAGTTGTTCTAGACATTGCTCTCACCCCTTAGCTGATTTTTCAACAATATATTGAAATAGATGCTGATGTTATTTTAAATTACTATTAATATTTAATAATGCTGAATATTAATGAAAACATGTATTCCAGAATTCCTCATTGCAGACAGGCAAGGAGAAACAGTATATTGACAAGGAAGCCTAATTTTTTTTTTTCAAACTTGGCTATTTTCAGCGAGAGTCATGGAAATGTTTGCAGGCAGGCTGACTTGTCCCCTGGGGACCACATTGCTGCAGGGTCTTGAGTTAATAAGAATCTTACACATTTAATATTAAGTAATTACTGACTACCTAGAAAGTGGTTTTCCTTAGTTTCCTGAGAGGAGCTTCGGTTTCTGTCTAACACCTCTGCAAAAGGTTTCTGTTTTTAGTGTGTGTGTATCTGTGTGTATGGTTTTGAGACAGGTCTGGCTATGTAGTTTGGGCTGACTTTGAGCCCTGTCTTCCTACCTCATTCTTCTAAGTCAGCGCTTCTCAGTTTGTGGGTTGCAATCCCAACGGCAAACTTCTGTCTCCAAAAACATTTACATTACACTTCATAAGAGTAGCAAAATTATGGTTATGAAGTAGCAATGAAATTAATTTTAGCGCTGGGGGGTTAGCATACCCAGCATGAGGGACTGCGTTAAAGGGCTGCAGCATAGGAAGGTTGAGACCACTGTGTGCGGGTTATAGTGGTGTGACGTCATGTCTGGCTCGAAAGGATCTTTTAGAATTCAAGTTTTTGGTTTGTTTGTTTTCCAAGACAGTCTCACTAGAGAGCACTGGCTGGCCTGAAACTAGCTGTGTACCAGGCTCAGACTCACTGAAATCCACCTGCCTCTGACTCCCAGGTGCTGGGGTTAAAGGCAGGTGTCCCCACACCTGAAAAGTGTTTTATTGTTCTTAATATGCTGTAGCCATGCTATTTCATTCTAGACTACTGGGACACAAACATGCAGGGGAAGAATGTATGTTCTGTTGTGACCAAAGACAGGGAAGTGCCTCAGCCAGATAAAGGAGTCACTGCTAGACCCAAAGAAAGACTTGATCACCAGGACCCACAATGTGGGAGGAGAGAACTGACTCCTTCAAGCTGTCTTCTGACCTCTACACATGCATGGTGGCATGTGCGCCCCAAATCTGAATAAATAAATAAATAAATAAATAAATAAATGTAAAAATATTTTTAAAAAGCAACATAATGGAGGAAGGTTTATTTTGGCTCCCAGTTCAGGGGACACAATTTGATGTATGTGGAGAAGCATGGAGACAGGCCCGGCTTCTGTCGTGGCTGTGGGCACCTGCTTGCCTCCATCTTGGTAGAAAGGGAAGTAGAGAAGGGAGAATGCTGATCTTGGCTTTCTTCCTTTCCTTTTTAATGCCTTCAGTTACTTCTCTTTGGTAGTACCCTCACAGACACACCCGGAGGTGTACTTCATCAGTGCCTCAGGTATTTCTTAGTCTAATGAAATTGCAATCACAATTAACCACACATATATAACTAAGTCTAGGTGAGGGCAGAACTCTGACCGGTGAACACTGGTGTCTTAGAGGAAACTTCCCTTGCTTTTGGAATGGTCCTTTAGTAAAGTGTGTGTGTATTCCTCAGGGAAGTCCAGAATGGAGGGTAATGATGTCAAATGCAAACACCTCAAAGTAAGATATTAAGATGTCAGTTTAATAATGCAAAGGCAGAATATTAGCAAATTAGTGAAGAAAATCCATCTCTATTGAGATCGAGTCTGTCTTTTGTGTGAAAGTGAATGTTGCTCACATTTTGGTTCAAATAATGTCCAAGATGGCACACCAGCACAGGAAGGTCCAGAGGGGCGTCCTTTGCCGGCCAGCCTGGCAAAGGGATGTCTGTGGAAGGACAGGGAGACTCTTGGGGCAGCTCAGAAGGACTGAACTCCAGCATGTGACACGCCAGTTACTCAGATGGGAAAAGTCCAAGGACCTTGTAGGTTGTCCCAGGTTTGTCCCAGGTGTGTCCTTGAGAAGCAGCAGGATTGGGTGTCATCCTGAGGAGGGAAAGAGAAGGTTCCTGTCTTGCATCTTTTTCATTTGAGGGACGAGGAGGAAACTGAAGCTGAACTCTGTAATGTGGAGGTATATGAAGATTCCTGTTCAGCAGGATCCATGGGAGGTAGGAGGAGGAGAGTCTAGTTGTGTTAGACCCAGTCTCTGAGAAGTCATTGTCATAGCGAAGGTGGGCAGACTTCCAGCTGACCTCCTTAGCTGGTTAGTGAAGCCTTAGCTGAAGGGACTGCCCCTTCACAGAAGTGGCTTGGGGCATCAGTGGAGGGCCTGTGTCTGTACCACTTACCTGAAAGTGAAGCTGGGAGACCGGAAAGAGATTCCCGGGACTAGCGGTGAGGGGAGCGTGAAAGTGCAGCGTGAAGCCTAGACCTGTAACGCAGAGGGAGCCTTCTGGACCTGGAACCTGGGGATCTCTGTCATTTCCCATGCCACCACTCCACAGTGACGGATAAGAGCCCCTGCTTTTAGGAAGATGTGGGTGAGTGAGTTACATTTGGGCACCGGAAAGAAGGTTGCACATAGAAAACTGGAGCGCATGGGGGGATAGCCAGTTTGCATATTTCTCTTTGTTTTCCTCCTCCCCCATCTTGTTGAGACAGGGTCTCATGTATCCCAGGCTGGCCTCGAGTTCACTATGTCGTCAAGGATGATCTTGACTTTTTGATCCTCTTGTCCTCATCTCCCAAGTGGCAGGATACCAGGAGTGTACCCCCACATCCTGTTTATGCCACACTGAAGATTGGACACTGGGCTTCCTGCATATCAGATAAGCAGTCCACCAAGGATGTGGGGAGCAGATGAAGTCCTGATTGAACGAGTATGTTGATATGAGCATGGCCATGTAAAGGACCCCAGTGCCTCATGGGAATGACAAAGCCTTCTCCCTGCTCAGACTGCGCACATTGACCGTGTGTACAGAAAGTAGCAATCACAGCTTGTTCCTCTCTGATCACAGCGGCCCCAGGCTGCTCCCCTACAGAGACACCGTTAGTTCACAAGTGGATGCACTACCCACTCTAGGTTGCTTAGCAACCTGATGTCATCACACTGCCTCCACCAGGTGTGTACACACCAGATATAAAGGGCCAGCCCATCACTACATGTTCTCTCTGGCTTGGTTTCTCTTGCTCTCTCTGTGTCTGAGGTGCCTCCCTCCCCCATCTTTCTCTCCTTGTCCCTCTGTCTTTCTCTCTCATTCTCTGTCTATCTCCCTCCCCACTCTGTATTCTCTCTCTTCTAAGCGTTCCCACTGTCTGTCTCGCCTTTCCTATAATAAACTTCCCTGTACCACAACCTGTTGCACAGGGTGTAATTTCTGTTATCACACCCCCTACTGATATCCGCAAATCCGCCTCCTCCTTCAGCTGTATGTAACAAACCTGCTGGTTTTCTGGACTGCTTAGAGTGCATGATGCACTCTGTTCCAGCTTCTTTCTTTGTCTACCGGTCATTTCTTAATTCCCTATCACCCGAGTCAGGTCAAGTCCAAAGCCATATATATTAAAAGCCAGGCACACTTCTTGAACTTGCTTTTTCTTGAAGTCTGCTCAGCCTTAGGTCAGCACGTGGGTACTGTTGTTTCTAGAAGCTATAGTAACAACCGACAGTTTGTGGGGTGCTGACATTATGCCAAACAGTAAGTCAAGAGCCTTGCATAAATTAGGTCTTCAGAACTTTTGTTTATCACCATTTTCCAGTCAGAACACTGAATCTTTAGAGAGACCATGTAATTTGCCTCAAATTCCCACAGCAAGATATTCGTAGAGTCAGAGCTGAACTGAGGTCTGGCTCAGAGCCTCACTTGCAAGACTTAGGATGACTTTTTATTTTATTTTTTTGAAATAGAGTTTTTCTGTGTAGCCCTGGCTGTTCTAGATTCGATTTGTAGACAAGGCTGGCCTCTAACTCAAAGAGATCCACCTGCCTCTGCCTTCGTGAGTGATGGGATTACAGGTGTGTGTTGCCATACCCAGCAGATGACCTGTTTTTTAAAAATATTTTTTATTTTAATTTTTATTACTTACACTTTATTTCCCTTTGTATCCCACCTGTAGCTCCCTCCCTCTTCCCCTCCCAATCCCGTCCTCCCTCCCCCTTCTCCACGCATGCCCCTCCCCAAGTCCACTGATTAGGGAGGTCCTCCTCTCCTTCCTTCTGATCCTAGTCTATCAGCTCTCATCAGGAGTGGCTGCATTGTCCTCTTCTGTGGCCTGGTAAGGCTGCTCCCCCCTGAGGAGGAGATGGTCAAAGAGCCAGCCACTGAGTTCATGTCAGAGACAGTCCCTGTTCCCATTACTAGGGTACCCACTTGGACACTGCACTGCCATGGGCTACATCTGTGCAGGGGTTCTAGGTTATCTCCATGCATGGTACTTGGATGGAGTATCAGTCTCAGAAAAGACCTCTGTGCCCAGATTTTTTGTTCTTGTTGCTTTCCTTGTGGAGTGCCTGTCCTCTCCAGGGGATGACCTGGTTTTTTGTTGTTGTTTTGGTGTTTTTGTTTGTTTGTTTGCTCTCTCTCTCTCTTTAAATGTTTTATCCACTTTAAAAGCTAAAAGCTTCGTTTGGTAGCATTGTCTTTGTGTCCCCTTATATGTTGGTGTAGTGCTTGGCACTTAGTTTTTGGCAAGTGTTCATGGAAAAGCTGCTAAGAGACACAGGCAAAGGAGAATACTTCAGATAAGAGAACTTATCCCAAAGGTCTGAACAAGTAGAAAAGACACACAACTCTGCTCTTGATATGTAGTAATTGCTCAATAAATTCTAGATATTAAAATCATTATTGAGGGCTGACAAGATGGCTAAGTGGATAAGGTGGTTGCCTCTGAGCCTGACAACTTGAATTTGGTCCCTGGAACCCATATTGGAGAGGATTGACTCTTGCGAGCAGCCCCCTGATCTGCACATGCATGCTGCAACGCATGCTTAAAGAAATAATTCAATCATTTAAACATCACGGTTGAGGGGCTGAGGTGATGGCTCAGTTAGTAATGTGTTTACCTAGCATCCGTGTGAAGCCTGCGGTTAGATCCCCTGCATCCTGTCAGGCGGGCATGGTGGTACCTGCCTACAACCCCAGCACTTGGGAAACGGAGAGAGACAGGAGGATCAGATCAAGGCCAACCTTGACTTCCAGAGTGAACGCAAAACCACTGGGAAGTCCTGGAAACAAAACGAATAAGCAAACGACAAACTTAAAAAATTAATGTTGAAAATAAAAACACATTTATAAGAACAAGTCATCCTAAGGATGCATCAAATACCTTAATTTTTGTTTGCAGTGTGCCACATATTTTTGTAATTTTAAAAGAAGGTCAGCCAGCATTTCAAGGTTTCTATGTGTTATTTTGAGTTATGTGGACATGAACTATCATTTTTGATAACATTTTCCTTTGAAATTTGAGCTGAGCTTACTTGGAATGAGTATATAAGTATATGAGTAGGGAACTGCAAGTTGGGTTTAAGCAGGCTGTAACATGACAGTGAGGGTTCCGATGACCTGAAATGTGAAGGGACTCATCAGATGTGGCCAGGCACTATAGCCTAAGGACAAAAGCCAACTGCCAGATATGAGGAACAGTATGATTTTAGTATAATATGAAACTTGATTTTCTCATCTTTTTCTTCACAGCCAAACTACTTCCATTATCCTTCTTATAAAAGTATCTAGATTGATTTTACATTTAAATGCTTTCTAGATTGACAATGTGCCCCAGGGCCTCTTTACGGTGCTAGAATATCCTGCCTTGCGTGTCTTCGAGCAACCAGATCAAGTAAATTATTGTTATTATCGTTATTACCCTCTGCCCACTGTGCAAGCATCTGTAGCATGCATGTCCTGATACCTCTCCCTAGGGCATTATATGGGGACTGTTCAGCCTCTCTGGCAGCTCAGCTCAGGTGTGATTGTGACAAGATCCTCCTAAAACAGATTAAGGTGGAAGTGTTGTGAGTTATTTGTGGAAATACAAAAGGGGAGGGAGTTGACCTTCTTTCTTTTCCTCCTTCCTGTGACCTTAGATGTGTGCAATGTCAAGGAGCTTCTTGGGACAATGAAGTAACTGGCACTGGAGGCCATGAAGAGCAAATGTAGAGGGATCCTAAATTTCTAAGGCCATGGAGCCTTTCAGTTCCCAATTTCTAGCCTTCACTTATTCCCACCCCACCCCCCTTTGCAAATGTAAGGATGTAAGGCAATTTGGGCCAAGGTAAATAGGTCTAAAACTAAGTACACCCTTACTAGTGTGTGACTAGCAAATAGTTAATGTTTCTGAGCCTTAGTATTCTTAGTTAACAAATTTAAAATTCCTTTTCAATTTATGTGTGCCTCAGGGTTTCTGTTAAAACACCGTGAATAAGCAACCTGGGAAGGAAAGGGTTTACTCCATTCCTTATCAAGGTCATTTAGCTTCCTGCCTTGAGTTCCTGCAGTGACTTCCCTTCATGATGGTCTGCAACTGTAGATGAACCCTTTCCCATAAGGCACTGCGCCATGATGAAAGGCTGAGCCACACATATGAGAAACCTGGAGTCTGAAGCTGCATTTATTTCTGTTCTCAGAGCACAGGGGAGCTCTGCCCACACGCACGGACAGACTGAAACTGGCTGAACGCGTGTTCAACCTTACTGACCTTGAGACCCTCAGGTGGTTGGCTTTGGTGCTGTTGTGGGGTGACACCTAGTTGCCTTCTTGAATCCATATACTCATGTGGTCCCCCCTCATTTTTCTCCTACCTGAGACTAACTCTTCTCAGGTTCTTGCTTCCCTTACCATTTTCCCCCCAAAGGGCATAGGTGATCCAGGAATGAACTCCTCATAGGCCAGATTTCAATCAGGAGGCGTGGCAGTTAATCCAGCAGCAATCTGATTAGAACAAAAACGCCTGGGTATGTCTGTGGGGATGCTTCCAGAGAAGCTGAGCTGAGGAGAGAAGACCGTCCCTGGATGCGGGTGGTACAGACCCCTGGGTTGGGGTCCCATACTGAGTGAAGAGGAGAAAGCAGGCTAAGAGTTGTCATTGCCCCTTCTCTGCAGAGGTGTGAACACAGCTGCCCTCTGCTCCGGCCTCCACAGCCTCAGGTCACCCTGTCACATGCCCTCTCCACCGTGACGGAACATATCCTTAAAAGAGGGAAAGTAAACCCTCCCCCTGTAAGTTGCTTCTTGTTAGGTATTTGCCGGTGACAACAGGAGACGGGGTAAGGATGGAGCTAGCGGGTTTGCTGTCCTAGCTTTCCCTTGCTCAGCGGGTTCCGCATGGCGGGTGGAAACACCAGTCTCCACGCTCTCACGGAGAAACACAAGCGTGGCCCACACACTTCCTTGCGTTTGTTTCCCGCCCTCTGCTCCCCCTGGTTTCCTCTCCATTCTTTCTGGCCTAGGATTGATTGTGCCCTCTCTGAAGTCCTGCCTTGTGGACTTTTGTCCCGCCTGAGGAACTCAAAATGAGCTCTAGCTATGGGCGCCTGAGTTGAGTGACACAGAGTTTCCGCTTCCTAGTGGCTGGCAGCTTATGGTTAGAGACGCACACTTAATAAAGGTGTAAAGTCCCGACCCATGTGACAACTCACCGCCTCATCTTTGAACCCCCAACCCCCCTACACTTGGAAAGTTGCCTCTAGTTCTGGTGATTTCTTCTTGCTCTGTCGTCCAAAATAATTTCGGTTTGTTTGTAACTCTGCAGCTAGCTCTCTGAGATTTTTTTTTTTTTACTCACTTTAGGTGGAGGCTAGCATTTCCCCTGGGATTTCAATTGCACATTTTCAACATATTTCTGTTCCTGTAGGAGTTTTGCTTTAGAAAATGCACCATTTAATGTTTCCTTAATAATCACAGCAGAGCTTTGTCATTCTCTTTTCCTAAGACCAAATTACTATCATTTTTTTCCAAGTGAGGTGATTGTAATGACGTTGTTTGCCCACAGATACTGTCTAGGCCAATTATTTGACTGATTATTTTGGAAATAATTTAGCTTTGCAAACAGCCTAGCTAACTACCTATGTGTCTCATTAGGTGGACTTTGTGACTAAGATATTAATATTTCTGAAAATTATTTTTTTAGGTAGGACCAACAATGTGACTAAATTTAAAAAATGTCCAAAATTTAGCTGCCCGGCAGAGGAAGCAAGCTTTCTGCAGGTCAATCTCTATTTTTATGGAAGGATTGCTTTGTTTTTCTCGAGTGGACTTAAGCTGAGTAAATGATCTAAGCACTGTGGCCAAATGACCCTACCCCGAAAGTTCAAAAAAACATGATTTAGGCCAGGGAGGTGACTCTGTGGGTAACTGCACTTGCTGCCAATCCCGGGGCCAAAGAGAACTGACTCTGTAAGCTGCACACACGCATATACCCATGCACCCATGCACCCACGCACACACAGAGTAAGTACAAAAGTCATGCTTTTTTTGTTTTGCGTTTTTGAGATAGATTTCTCTGTGTAGCCCTTGCTGTCCTGGAAATCACTCTAAGGACCAGGCTGGCCTCAAACTCGGAGATCTGCCTGCCTCTGCCTCCCGAGTCCTGGGATTAAAGGCGTGTGTCACCGCTGCCTGGCTTTTTATTTTTATTTTTATTTTTAAAAGAGAGGACAAATTGATTTTATGAGGTCCCTAGGGGTCATCACTTCAGGAGCATCTTAGCTCCTGAGTGTATAGGTAAGGTACTGGCCAGGGCGAAGGTTCTTTGAAGCCTTGACTGAGGTGGGAAGATTCACTCCTCAAAGTGACTCCCTCACCTTGACAAGTCGGTGCTGGTTGTTGGAGGGGTGTCGGTTCCTTACCACCTGGAATTTTCCGTGGGACTGCTTCGCTAGCCTTGTGACCACCGTAGACGGTTTCCTCAGAGTGATTCAGGAAAAGAAGGAGTCAGTGGGGGTGTTTGGTGAGGGTGTTGCCACGAAGGTCACATTGTCGTTCCTGACGCTTACAGTATGGCACCCGGACCAACCCTGATATGCCGCAGCAGTGGGCTGTGTCAGCGAGGACTTGTAGGGATCCGTTTGCTGGCTGGCCGTCCTGTTGAATATACTGGTTGTTTTTCTTACAAGCCTTTTAACTGTGCAGTGTCCAAACGCACACGCACAGGCTGGGACGAAATGTTATTCTGTTTAATGACATTCTCAGGTTGAGTTTTGGGGTCAACATGCATGTGTAGAGATGATGCCAAGTGGCTTTTCTGTGTCCTCTGCCAGAGGAACCTTTAGAGCAAGTGATTACAGGTAAGGCCGAGAGAGGCCCATTGGGAGGCTTATGGGGATGGGTGAGACCTTCTGTTCGTTTCACGTAAAACTCAGTTACTGTAACCCAGCTTTCTGGTACTGTTTCAACAGACATTTCCATAATTTCACAAAAGGGCGCAGGCTCACAGTCCAACCCATTAGGAGCAATCACCTTGTAGCACTTCCCTGCAGCCCCTCTTCTGGACAAGTGTTACCTAGCTGGGTCTACAGCCTCTGCTCTCTCCATGCTTATTGTGTCTATCATGAGAACCCCATAGTCTTCACCAGAAGCTTCAACAGGAGCCTGAGAAGCTGGGCCAGGACAGCTATCTTGCTTGTAGGCCAGTGGTCATTTCGGTAGCTCCATGTTCTTCATTGCTAAATTCCTGAGCAGCACCCATGCTTAGCCCAGCAGAGACTCTTTCCTATGTATATCCCCTTTCCAGCTCTGCACAGCTGCCCACCCAAGATGCCCATGCAGAAGAAGGCTGTTTGAGGTATACTTCACTCTAAAGCCATAATCCTAGGAAAAATACACCTCCAAAGGAGACACACAGCAGTTCCTTAAGAAATGGACTTTCTCCTCTGTCTTCTAGAGGAGAGTTTATAAAACAAGGTTAAATATTGTTTTGATTACTTTCAAATTGCTGTTGTAAAGCACATGACCAAAACAACTTATAAAAGGAAAATTTAATTGGGCTATGGTTTCAGAGGGTTAGAGTCTGACTATAGGGTACAGGCACAGTGGAAGGAAAGGCTGAGAGCTCCCATTTTGATCCAGAAGTGGAAGGCAGAAAGAGCACACTGGGTGGCAGGCAGAAAGAACACACTGGGAACGGCAAGTGTTTTAGAACTTCAAAGCCCTCCCCCATTGACATACTTCTTCCAACAAGGCCACACCACCTAATCCTTTCCAAACAGCTTCACCAACTGGGGACCAAGTATTCAAACATAGGAGCCTTTGAGGGCCATTCTGATTCAAACCACCACAAATCAGAGCAAAAACTCTCCCTATCACCAAACAAAAACAAAACACTAACACCACAGTTGACAAAAATTCAAACCAGATACAGAAACAAAAGGTCTTCAAAGCTGGATATAGTAGTTCACTCTTCCAGAAGCTCAGGGGGGAGAGCTGAAGTTTTAGGTCAGCTTTAGCTGTGCAATAGGATGCTATGTTTAAGAAGTGTGAAGTTGGTTTAAAATGTTTGATAGATCACCTCGTTACCTTCTTTCCCCTCCCTTTTTCTCTCTGTCATCTCTCTGTTTTCTTTCTTCCCTCCCCCTTTCTTCCTTCCAATAAACTTTATTTTTATTGAAAAGATTTTTTATATAGTATATTCTCTCCATGATTTCTCCTCTCCCTCATCTCCTCTCAGATTCTTTCCACCTCCTCATCCTTACGCCTCCATGCCTTTTTATCTGTCTTTAGAAAACAAATAGGCAAGGAAACCAAACCAGAATAAAAACCTAAACAAACAAAACAAAGACAAAGTGAGAGAAACACATACACAGAACACGTAAAAAGGCAAAATCATTACCTGGGAGGCAAAGGCAGGTGGAGTTCTGTGAGTTCAAGGTCAGCCTGGTCTGCAAAGCAAGTCTAGAACAGCCAAGGCTACACAGAGAAACCCTGTGTTAGAAAAAAAAAAGCAAAACCCATACAGGCAAAAGAGCAGTACGGTTTAAAAAATAAATGTTTGTTTTGTGTTGTCCATCTACTAAGGACATGGGGCCTTGCCTTTAGTGTAGTTTGCATACCTAGTGAGACGCCATTGGAGAAATTGGAGATGCCATTTGCTTTGTGAGAACTGGAGATAGCTTGGAGCATGTGTCTTCTTTCCCTTCTCCGTGTTGGGAGATCTTCAGGCTCAGACCTGTGCAGGCCTTTTGCATGCTGCCATGGCCTCTGTGAGTTCATATGTGTGACACTGTTTCTGTGGTGTCCTCCATCCTTTCTGACTCTTACAATCTTTCTGCCTCTTCTTCAGAGCTCCCTGAGCCTGGGGAGTGGGATTTTATGATGACATTGCAGTTAGGACTGAATGTCCTAAGGGCTCTCGCTCTCTGGGCGTTGCTCAGTTGTGGGGCTTGTGTTAGTCCTCATTTACTGAAGGACACTTCTCTGATGATGGCTGAGCAAGACAATGGTCTATGGGGGTCACAAAAATCTAATAGACTTTATTTTTTAAAGCATGGTTTCAGGTTCAACGCAAGACTGAGCGAAAGACGCAGGAACTGCTCATGTTTCCCTCATCTTCACATATAGGTACCCTCTTCCCATCACAAAAAGGTCCATTTAACTCCATCAGCCTCCATTGGGAGACCGTCATCAGCTGATGTAGTTAGCATAGCCTTTACCTTCAATGACGTAAGCTCTATGAACATGTACCATATTCCCACTCTTACGGTATACAGAGAGGCTTCGCTGCCCCCAAAGACCTGCTTACTCAGTTTTCTATCTGCATGAAGTCCTGACAACCACTAATTTTATTATTTTCTCTCTCCATAGTTTTTCTTTCTTCATGGACCACATTGTTGGAGTCATACAGTATGTAGCCTTTTGATTAGCTTATTTTACTTCATCATTTATGTCTCGTCCATGTCTTTCCACCTCTCATTGGCTTATTTCTCTTTGGTGATGAATAATACTATTTTTTTCTGAATGTATCATAGTTTGGCCATTCATTGACCAAAAGTCATATATGTTGCTTCTAAATGTTGACAGTTATGAATCAACCTGCTGTACATATCCATTTTTAGGTTTTTATCTATTATATCTAGTTGATAGATGTCATTAAGCAAAATCAATCTGTACTAATTTTTTTGCCTGTTGGATCTGGCTTTCTTTTGTGGTCTGCATCCATAATGTTGGATTAATGCACTAAAACAACAAGCAACACATAATAAAACAAAATCAACAACAACCCAAACTTTAGTTCACACAGGTGTGGGTCTAGGTTGGTGGGATTTTTTTTTTTTCTCAGCATTGTTTTTCCCTGTTCTTCTGTGATGTCTGTGGAGAAACTGGGTGAGATCCTTATCTTTGTTTCTTTGTGGGTAAGAATGTTTCCTTCTGCTTTCTCTTAGTGTTTCGTTTAGTGTTGATTTTCCTGTTGTTTGAATAGGACACCAAAGGTAGCGGCTGCTGCTTCTTCCCCTCTCTCCTTTTCCTGGTTGATGTTCGCTGAGTTTCATCAGTTTGTGGTTTGCTGTTATGACATTAATTTAGAGCAATTTCCCAGTTATTTCAAATATTTCTTTTTCCATATTGCCGTTATACATAAGTTTGTTTTTGTTTGTGTTTTTAGTTTCCCCACAATTCTTGTATATTGTTTTCATTTTTTCCAGTTCTTTTTCTCTTTGCTTTTGAGTTTTGGCAGTTTTTGTTGCCTCTTGGCCTCCACATACAGATACACACATGAACCTCCATGTATGTAGACACACACACACACACACACACACGCACACCACACACACTGTACCCCCACACATACCACATTCACACACTGTACCACCTATCCCCACACACAGTTGTTGGGGTTTTGTGGTCCAACTTGGGTGAATGTGCTTTGAACACTTTAGGAAAAGTGCAGTTTGCTGCTGTTGAATAGACTGTTGATTATAGTTTGTATATTTTATGTGTTTCATGATTTTTTTATCTACTGATTTCGTCAGCTGTTGGACAATTTAAAAGACTTCTTTCCTTTTGTAGAGCTTTCTGTTGTTTTCCTTTTTGAACCAGCATGGAGTAGCCCTTGCTGCTCTTCAGCTCAGTACTCAGCCCTAGCTGGCCTCGACGCCCTGCCTCATCTCTTCCACCCTCAGAGCTCTAACTTCGGTGGGCCCCACCACCTGCTGTTCCTCTTCTAGGGATCTTCCATGTTTGCCAAAGGCAACCACGAACCGCTCAACGGTCACTCCCCTTCTGCCGACAACTGAAATTATTTTCTGGACTCCTTTTCTTGAAGGCAGCTGTCAGGCCTGCTAGCTTTCCCCAAACTGCCAAATGTCTTCTGAAGTAATCAGTTTTCAGAGGTGAGACCATCTATTAACACCTGATGGGCGGCATAGTTGAGTCTGGTGAGAAGTGATCTCAAGTATTAAAAATTCAGGCTGCACCCCCCCCCCCCCGCCCCAAGCCTCAAGCAAGTGCTGGTGATCTGCTCGAGGTTGTTTGGCTGGTGATCTGCTCGAGGTTGTTTGGCTGGTGATCTGCTCGAGGTTGTTTGGCTTTGGCCAGGTTCTCTGTACGCTGAGTACTCTTGTGATCACCCTCATACATCACCATATAAAACTGTTGGTTGCATGCCACGTAGTTACTTCACATGGTGGTGCTCGTATACTCTCCCTAATGACTTGGATCTAGTCACTAAGTCTCTTGGGAATGTCTAGTTGGCAGTTTACCTGGTACTGAGCACATCACAGTAGCTGCTATGATTGTGCCTCCTCATACCTTTCAGATTAATCTCTTTTTCATTGGATTTGTTGCCCCTGGCTTGGTTCAGGTTTACCACAGTTTTACTGTTGGGTGGTTTTCACCTTAGAGTCAGCGTTATTTTTGCTTTTTGGTGTGTGATATATCTTACGGATATACCACTAGCTTCAAATGCCCACAAAATCCGTATTTGTTCATGTTGCTGACTTAGAAGAAAATTGTTTCCTATCTTCTTTGAATCTATCAATGTCTCGGTACTCTCAGTAATCTTTCAGAATCACGTCAGTCCAACAGGCTAATAGCGAGCAGGCTCATGCCATCTGCATCGTGTATCTCCGAGAAAAGGGCTGCTAAGTGACATGAGATTTCATTTTGCCACAACATCGTCTGGCAATACACAAGCCAGCAGCCTCCACTTCTGCGTTAATATGTTTTTATTTAATCAGCCTGGAATCATCTTGAGGCTAACTACATTGTGTGGTAGCCAATGATCTTCTGGATGTCTGTATTAGGATTAAGTTACAGTATGAATGATAATAATTCAAGGTGGTAATGACATAAATAAGTCAGATTTTATTTCTCTTATGCCAACATCGGGCAGCCATGGCTGGAAGGGCTGTGTCTTCACTATCTTAACTACCAAGGATTGTGGGACCTAGCAAATGACCTGGAGCAGTCAGGCTTGATTGACGAGTGTTTTCATCTGCTGGATGAGTGGTCTCTTCAGCATCCCACCCCAGTTTCTCTTTTAAGGGTATACTCTAAAGCACTGGGAAGGCCATTACTACAGATTTGTATGCCACGGTCATAGGAGAGCTATTGGCAACGGCGGAAAGACAGAGGAAGTGTAATCGTTCATCAATAAATGAACAGAGACTGTGTTAGATGCATACAAAAGAATCTTATCTAATCTTAAAAAGAAGGAGATTCTGATACTCTCAATATAGATGCACCAGAAGATATTACAGTGATATGGTAGCCATGCATAGTTCACTGACAGGTGGACCTCGAGGAGTCAGATGCACAGGGACAGGAAACGGGGGAGGTTTGTTGGGACCCAGGAGAGGAAAGAATGGGAATTTTTGTTTAATGGTACAGGTTCAGTGAGGCATCAGGTTCTAGAGATGGATGGTGGTAATCATTGTACAGCAGCCACTGAGCCACATAATGAAAACTTGCATATGTTCAATATTATTTTACAAAAAATGTTTAAATATTTCAAAGTAGGTAGTTTAACACATATGCATTTGTATAATTACACCTGAAGACAATTATATTTCAAGGGCTCTCCCCCTCCCTTCCCCAGAATATTGATCTTATTTTGAAATTCTTTTATTTAAATGCTTTAAAACACATGCTGAAGCCAGGCCTGGTAGCTCACACCGTTAATCTCAGCACTCAGGGAGGTAGAGGCAAGCAGATCTCTCTGAGTTCCAGGTCAGCCTGGTCTACAAAGTGAGTCCAGGACAGAGAAGGCTACACAGAGGAACCTGCCTCAAAAACAAAACAAAACAAAAAACAACCAACCAACCAACCAAACACCCCTCAAACATATGCCGGTGTAGAGGGAATATGTGAACCTCATCCAAAGGTCATACCTTAATCTAGAAGGGAAGTCTTTCATAATTAGACTACTGCCTAATTATGAATTGCTATTCACATTTACTCTCCTTATTCCAGTGATTTGAAACTATACACGTTCTTCTGTGAATCTGTGGCAGGCTTTGAGAGCCTGCTGGCCCAAGCTTACCAAAGCAGGCAGCATTGTCCAAACCTGAGCTTGGCCAACTTCTCCTCTAGGTGGGAAGTCCGGTCTTTCGAGCAATGAACTTTTAAGTGGTTCTTAAGTCAGGTGGTTCTTTTAAAAGTCACTTAATGTACTTATTTAAGTACTTATTACATCATCAGGTGGCTTTGTGTTGTTAGGCAAACATAAGACACCATGCTTACACAAACTAGATGACATGGCTTCTCGTACTTCAGCTGCAGACCCGTACAGAACCCCGCAGGCACCTGGAACAGGAAGCAAAGTTCTTGCACATCTAAGCTTAGAAAAAAGTAGAGTAAAAACGGGGTGAATAAGAACAAACAGCTGCATTGTGATCTCACAGGCCATCACACATGTGACCTATCATTGCAAAAATATCACTTTGAGAATATGAATACACTTTAGGCTTCGTGGGCCACATTACGCCAGCTGGATACTTTTCCTTTGGTTTTTGTTTTTCTTAAACATCTGCACACAAATGTGGAAGCCTCATTTAGCGCTGTGGTGATGTATTAAAAAAAGAAAAAGAACCGTGATATTCTTTGTAGTCAGAGTTGGGCCAGAAGTTGTAATTTGCTCACTCTCTTAGAATAAAGTGTAATTAATAAAAATAAAAAGAAACAGAGGGAAAAAAAAGGAAACAGAACCATACTAGAGATCTATCAAGAGAGACTATGTAATGAATTGTGATTTAAGCACAGTATGAAGTCCTAAATAGAACAGGAGTGTGAATAATCCAGAGGGATGAGCAAGTAGAAACCTTAGAAACGATATAAAGAGAGAAACACGTGATGTGAACCTATGCTTTCAATGCAAGAAAGATGAAATTGCTGGCTCAGAGATACATAGTGAAGGACAAAGAAAATCAAAGAAATGGGGGTGCACGCCCAGGTAAGGGGTGTGTGTGTGTATGTGTGTGTCAGGATAGCAGGTAGGGAGATGGAACTGGGAAAAAACTTCAGAACTCTTGTAAAGATCTTATACTTTAAATAAAGAGACCAAGCATGGTGGCACTGGTCTACGCACCAAATTTCAGGCTAACTGGGACTATGGAGTGAGACCCTGGCTCAAAAACAAAACAAAGCAAGGCAAGTAGACAAACAAAAAAATAAAAACTACACTTAGTAAATTGGGTGGAAGTTCATGGCAGAATGGGGGTGGGAAGAGACGGTTCAAGTGTTAAGAGTGCTGGCTGTTCTTTCACAGGCTCTGGCTCAGTGTCTCAGGCCCCATGTGCAGGCTCCGACTACCTGTAACTTCAGTTTGAGGGGACCTGATGTCCTCTTCTGCCTTCCTCAGGCATCAGGCAAAACACCCAAAAATGTAAAATGAAACAAAATAAAAAAGAGCGAAAATAACACAGGAGATCATCAGTTTGATTCCCCCAAGTTTCTATTAGACTTGTACTTGGAGTTTAGGAATGGACAAATCTGTGGACTGCTTCGATTCCAAAGGACACTGCAAGCTTAGCCAGCTTCTTAGGTAACAGCTGATACACTGCCTTCTGGATGTCTGCTGGGGTGAGGGTGCAGCACTTTCTCTGGTACACCAGGTCACAGGCTTCCGTAGCAATGCGTTCGCAGATGTCATTGATCAGGATGTTAATGACGTCCATAGTATGAGAAGATATGCCTCTCCTCGGGACAACTTCCTTCCGGACCCTGTTTATGTAGCGAGAGTAATTTCTTTGGCCAAAGTCGTCGCTAGAGCATTGTGACAGCTTTTTGGAGATTGGTCTTAGATGACTTTTGATGTAGTGATATCTTTTGATGATGGACTTGACCATTGTGGATGTTGTCCTCCTTGTCAGGAGAGGGGAAAGGCTGGAGAATGGGAGAGACTATTCTACTTATAGTGACGTGTCATAGTCACATAGCCAGGGCTTCTCTCTGATTGGTGCTTACTTTTCCAATGTCACAAACACTTGGCAACCACGCTGACCTGTTGCTGAGGATAACTCAGCTCCCCTCAGGCTTTCCTCAGAGTGGGAGAGTATTGCAAGATTAAGGCCAACTTCGAACAGAAAAGAGGAATGCTCAGGTTTTCTGCTTTGTTTTTTCCTATAGCAATTTGTACACATCCTGTACAATCTAATCAGAATTGGACAAATGCTTGTCAAAGTAGGTGGTCAGTATAACAATAGAAACAAAACAAAACAAAATGTTGGCCTTTTTGTGTGTGTGTGTGGAGGTGATTACTTATAAAAACACGCATGAGCTCATTTAATAACCAAACAAATAAGCCACTGAAAATAGAAAGTGATTGCTCTAGTACAAATAACTGTTTCTATTGGGTTTTAAGAACTGAGACCCAGACCCTAATTGGTTATCCATCTTTAAGCAGGGAACCCTGAAATAATATACTTAAAAGCAACACTACTTGGGCTCAACAGAGTGTATTTGTACATTTATCCATATGTACGTACCAGTAATAAGAGATTGTGAATTTGAGGGGGAGTGAGATCATGGGAGGGGCTGGAAAAAAGAAAACAAAGAGCTTGGAGGAGGAAAGGGAAGGAGGGAAATTACGTAATTACATTTAAATTAAAATACAAAACTCCCAATTCCCCTCCTCATTATATATGAAAAAGAATAGGCCAGTTCGGCGAAAAATGCTGGCCGCTGAACTCAGCAGCTTGCTTGATCCCCAAGACCTATAGTAGAAAGAGAATCAGCTCGTGCAAGCTGTCTTTTGACTCTCACACAGAATTTCTCTCTTCCTATCTCTCTCATTTCTCTGTTTCTGTCTCTGTCTCTCTCTCACACACACAGAGATAGACGTAACAAAATTAAAAAAAGAAACAACCTATTTGGAGCCTTTATTTAGACGATGGGGCCTAATACTTAGCTAGCAGGGTAAGACAACAAAGCACTTTTCCCAGGGCAAGCTCCCCCATGGTACTGCACACGTGTTGACCACAAGTGTGGGAATCTCCACTGCAGAGTTTGTAGTAGTGGAGGATTCTGTTCGTACTCTTCCTCTAAAGAAAAGGAGCCCAGTTAGTTTCATGATGCTGGTTCCCTAGGAGCAAGCATGTACAACTGAAGAATTAAAAACTCCTGGCTTTTATTGCTTAGATTATGATATGAACTGTGCTCATTAACCTTAGATAATGATGATGTCATTCTTGCTGATGTTTCATAGGCTGAATTTCATGGTTGGCTGTTAACTTCATATTGCACTTCTGTCATTAGCCAGAAGACGTTTGTAAGGTCACTCTTGCCAGGTGTCATGCTGGTATTCATTTAAGACATCTTTATATGCTTTCTTCATCAAACCTACCCCTGAGTAAAATAAAAAAGAAATAGAAGTAACGGACAATGGCTCGAGAGCATTCCAGTTATTCTTGATGACCAGTACTATTACTAGTCCCATTAAATGTCTTTCAAAATGAGTTTCTGCATGGGGGAGTCAAAGAAGGCTGGTTCTCCTCCATTTCTCCTACTTAAATATAGAAGGAGGAGCGGTGGTATCAGGGAGATAACTTTAAACCAGCTCTAATTTTAAAAACGATCGTGTGTGGATGTTTACTGGTATGTATGTATGTGCACCATATATGTGCCCCTGCTGCCCAAGGAGGCCAGAAAAGATGTTAGGTCCCCTGGAACTGGAGTTGCAGGTGGTTGGGGCATCCATGCAAGTGCTGGAAACCAAACACATGTCCTCCGGAAAAGCAGCCAGAACTCTGAACTGCTCATCCATCTCTGCAGCCCCTGGCTCTCATTTCTGAAGATAGCAGGCCTTGTGTGCCAACGTTCATGCCATGTTGCTCACGGTTTGTCTCATCTTGCTTCCTCCCACTAGGAAGCCACTGCTTCCACTCTGCTTTGGGTGATGGATCTTTAGTCGGCTCTTGCTAATTTTGCTTACAGACTCCTCTAGATATAATCACTCCGTTTGCTTAATTATAGAACAGCTTTATTTGCTGCTTCTTAGAATAACTACCAGGCAGAGAACATTTATTTCCTCTTGCCCATCAATCTGTAGTAGTTTCCACTATAGTAACACTCCTGGCCTCCTTTTCTCTGTCACTTACTCCTAAGACAAATGCCTTACTTGACTCGGGGGGTAGACAGTAGACAGGCCTGTGTCAGCTCTTCTGGATCCTTTGACTATGGGCAGCTCACCCCCCATTCTATTTAATTCTGTGCTACATCAGGAAACACTTGTCCCATATCTAAAGGATGCTCTTTGCAAGACTGTCAGTAAGAAAGGTGACATTTTGATCTTCATCTCTCTGGTTCCTTTGACTCTCTTAGTTGGTCTTTGGGCGGGGAGAGGGAGGGTGCAATATGTTAACAGTGGGTGAAATAAACAAGCTTAGAAGCCTGAAACAATAGGCTATAAACTAAGATACCACAGTGTTCAGAAATACAAAGAAAACAGTCTTATAAGCTTCATGGCTAATTTGGGGCTAACCTAAATTCTCTTTTATCATTTAGCAAGTCACTTAAACTTTGGATGTAGGTTTGTCTTTTGCCTCTCTCTGCTTCCTCTTCCAGACAGGCTGGAAGAAGGGATAAATATCTTCCATCATGATGCCCTTCAGGAACTGTTACTGCATTGCTAACTCAGTCAATGCAGCAATGCTGATGGCTTCCATCTTACACGCTGGGAGTATGAAGACTTTCACCTTCCTTGCTTCTTTTCTGCCCCACTCTCCAGGTCTTAGATGAAATCTGGTGTCTGCTAGCAGGACACACAACATACTGATCAGACTGATGACCAGCATATTGGAGGTCCCCTGAGTTTCCAAAGCTGTTTCAAAAGTCTTTGGCTTTGAGTCTGAAATCCAGGATTGCTTTTTCCCCAGACTCTTACTACATTCTTCATTATGCTATTCCTATTTGGGACATTGGTTGCATACTACCACCATTCTGTGATTAAAGTGCTGCTTAAGTTACAAGATCTTATAATGACTCAAGGTCATCATAAGACAATGAGAGATAAATTCACAATAATAAAATGGTAGTAGAAGCAACATTAACTTAAAATAGAAAACTTGCCCTGCATGGCATGAATGTCCTCTCGGGGCACTGAATGAGTGAAATAGGATGTTTGAATGTACTGGGGAGTCTTTATTTAAAAGACTGGAAAGAGAGTTGTTAGGGCAGTGGAGAAAGGATGAAGAGAGAGAAGAGAGCATGAGGTAGTGGATGAAAGAGGGCAGAATGGAAGACGATGACATGTGTTTCTGGTCACTGGACTCTGGGTTCTGAGATGTGGAGAGAGGTAGAGTCTGATGAAGATGCCTTTTTAAGCCTTGCAGACAGAAGCGTCTGACTTTGGCAAAGAAGACATTGAGAAGAACAGAAAAGCACAGAATTGGGCAGAGCCCTCCATGCTGTGGAGATCAGCTTCGTTCTTTCTGGTTTGATACTTCCATGGTTGAGAGGGAATAAAGACTGACATTTTCTGATTGACTGACATTTTCTGACAGAGGTCATGTTCTCTCCATCCCTTCATTCCCTGGGTCCCCAAGGCTAGCTCCTCTGACCTCACCAGGTTACAGCATTTAGGTCCTGTCTGGGAATCGCCTATGTCCTGTTTTGGCTAATCTGAAAGCTGGGTCACTGTTCTTAGATGACCCGAGAGTACACACTAGAGAAATTAGATTAGCTTTGTGTAGAGTAAGAACATAATAAAGGAATTAGCTTTAACACTGGGCACAAGGCTGTCAATCCCTGAGGAAGTTCCTTGTGAGTCTGATGTCATTTCATAGAGAACGAAAAAAGTTATTGGGATAAAAAACATGAGAAATTTTTAATTTTTTTTGAGTCCTGGTTCATACTTTATAGTAAAACATCAACTAAAAAGCAGTTAAAACCTCCCAAATCAATAAGTTTGTTGTAAATGTAATGCAAAATGTATCTTTTTTTCCTTTTACTTTATTAAGAGTATCCTTGGGAAGGCAAGGGGAATGATGGGGCGGAGGAGGCAATGGCGGATCTCACTTTTAATTTCATCACTTGGGAGGCAGAGGCAGGCAGATCTCTGTGCATTGGAGGCCAGCCTGGTCTATAAAGATGGCTACACGGAGAAACCGTGTCTCAAAAAAAAAACAAAAACAAAAACACCCTCAAACAAAAACCAAAACCAACCAACCAAACAAAAAACAATAAAAAGTGTCCTAGGTAAGGATGAGAATTAATATAAAAGTTACCCAAAGTCATGTGTCTCAGAAGTCTTCAACTAGGAAATGGAGGTCTGTCAGACACCCAAGCGGGAGCTTCCAACCACTGCACTGCACTGTCTTCGTTAGTTGGCTCCAGAGGGAGGAAGCGGGAGGGGAAGCAATGTGGAGGCAGGAGATCACAGGATGAAATAAAAGACTAGATTCAAGTAAGAGTGCTGGGAGTCACACGCCAGAGGATCTGAATAAGGCTGCAGTGGCTTGACTTGTAAAATGAATGCGCAGCCTAAGGTTTTAAAATTATTTTACAGGCACCTGAGGGCCACTGAACATTTGATTATGATTATGCAATTAATTGACGTAAGGGGATGTTTGGAGTTAATGTCAGCATTCCGGAAAATGAGATCAGGGAGCCCAGCAGTGCCTTTGCCCCGGGGCCAAGAGCCGGATAGTAGGAGCTTGAGTGGGTGGAGAGGGACCAGGAGGTAGGTGTCGTCATCCGTGCAAGAAGAACTGGGCAAGAATTGGCTCAGGATGGAAGAGAAAGGAGTTCCAGGGAACGTGACAGTGATTGAGCACTGATCTTGGTCCAGACACTGTTCTCTGCGCTCAGGGAGCGGCTCAGTTCTCCAGCAGCCCAAGACACAGGTGTGAGCACGGCTTTACTGCCACGGGTGAGGAGGCTGGCTTGCCTCACCTCACGGATGGCCGGGAAAAGAGCTCGAGTCTTCTAATTCCGTCTCCAGCGCTCTAGTTGAACCTTCATGCTCTAGATTTTTCTGGGGGGTGGGGGGGTGGGAGGGAAGCAGAACTTATCAACCAAAATAGTACCACATGGACACTGGAGATAATGATCTCTGAGTTTCAAGCAGCCTCGGGAACATGTTATTCTCGCTTGAGTAACCACCACGGCATCCCTGAGGCCCCAGCATAGTGGTTCTTAAATTGTGGGTTGAGACCCCTTTGTGGGTCACAAAGACAGATATCCTGCATATCAGATATTTGTTGCAGGGTATTTGATCACGTCGTTAACCCCGAGACTATGTTGTTTATTTGGAGGTCTGTTTCTATTTGTGGTGTGGCTCAGCCCTAGCCAAACCTTTATACCGAGAGTTTTCTGCTTGAACATTGTAAACAGGATTCCAAAGTCAACCATAGGTCAAGAGACGAACAAGCAACCAGGTGACAAGGAGTGAACAAAGGAAAAGAAAAAAACAGAGTAAGAGAAAGTCAGGAGGATGGATAGACACGCAGGGAGTACAAGGGAAGGACATTCAGTTTGAGGGTTTTTTGAGACAGTGTCAGGAAGGAGCTTTCCTTTTAGGACTGTTGGCTGAGGAGGAAGGTCAGCGGGGTGCTTCCTCTGCCTCTCTGACCTAGCAGGCTTTCACCCCAGCATCTGGCTCCTGAGCCATCATTGGTAAAATCGAACAATTGAGATTTTGTTAAAATAACAAGGGCAACAGATATTTACATTACGATTCATAATAGTAGCAAAATTACAGTTATGAAGTAGCAACAAAAATAATTTTATGGTTGGGGTCACCACCATAAAAGGGTCTCAGCATTGTTAAAGGGTCTCAGCATTAGGAATGTTGAGAAGCTGTGTTCTAGCATATATAATGCGGGGAAGCCTTTCTCAACGAGGGAGAAGATTCTAACAGTCATCAAGTTACTTCTCATTCCAGACAAGTCATAGGAAAGCCCACAGCTTTATCCAGAGGGAAAGGATGGTTGATTCTAAATTGGGAGAGAAGGATTTACGGAAGGGGGTCTACACTCAGAGAATCCTAATGAGGTTTTAAATCAATCTGAGTCAATTGTCCTGAGATGCCCTTTTAGGCTGGTTTATACTGAGACACAAGGAAAGACACACACGCAGAACATGACAAAATCAGACCGAGAAGCATGGACAGAAAGTTATGTTCATTGTAGCACAGTGAAATTAGTCAACCAGGGCTTAAAGAAAAACACCTGTAACACAGGACTAGTTCCCCTCCTAAGTGCTACAGTGAAGTTGTGCCTTGCTTAAATTCAAATTTCAGTGTCCCTAAAAATATAAAAATCTGAGCAGAGTGGTGATGGTACACAACTTTAACCCCAGCACTCAGGAAGCAGAAGGAGTCAGATCTCTGAGTTTGAGGCCAGCCTGATCCACAGAGTTAGTTCCAAGACAGCCAAAGCTACACAGAGAAACCCTGCCTCAGGAAAAAAAAAAAAGTGTGTGTGTATGTATGTGTGTATGTATGTATAAATCCAGTCTCTCCAGGGTCCAGTAAAAGACTAACTCTCAAAGAAGCTCAGTCTGAAGGTACTTGTTGTAGGGAGAGATTCCAGTGTTCTCATGGCTGAGTTTTACTTGAGAACCTGCCTCTGACTTAATAGAATTTCCCTTGGTCTTCTAGTCCACCTCATATCTTTGAGAAAAGTTGCACTGCTGAGACCTCTTGCTGAAGGCAAGAGCGAGCTGGGTTTCTTTGAAGTACATGGGAGATGCTGTGTGCACGGGCAAATGATACATGACATTATCATTTGCAAATAATAACATCGGCAGAGCTCTTACTCTCCAAAACACTAGTTGATGAATTAAAATATTACTACTATACCTTGTAATAGTTCATATTTGCTTCCCATCTTTTCTCTCCCATGTAAGAATGCACTGTTTTCGTATCAGTGGGGCTTAAGGGAACATCTGTTTATGTGACTGTCCAGGACTCATGGTATTTTAGTTACTTTTCTTTGCACTGTATGTTGGATTGAGTGAAAATGGCCCCCATAGGCCCATAGAGAGCGGCACTGTTAGGAGGTGTGTAGGAGTAGGTGTGGCCTTTTTGGAGGAAGCCTGTCACTGAGGGTGGGCTTTGAGGTCTTAGAAGCTCAAGGGGGCCCAGCGTGGCATTCTCGCCTCCTGCTGTCTGCTGATCTGAATGTAGAACTCTTAGCTCCTTCAGTACCATATCTGCCTGCACACTGCCATGCTTCCTGCTATGATGATAATGGACTAAACCGCTGCACTATAAGCCCAGCCCACTTAAATGTTTTCCTTTATAAGAGTTGCTGTGGTCACACTGTCTCTTCACAACACTAGAAACCCCAACCAAGACACACCGCAGTCAAATGCCATGGGAGAAGCAGCAGCAGAAGAAAGACTTCTTTTGGACCTGTATTGTAGGGTCCAGTCTATTATGGTGGGGGCTTCATGTGGTGGCAACTGAAATGTGAGGTTGCTTGCTAACATCCTGGCTGATCAGGAAGCAGACAGGCATTGGCTGGAAGGTTTGGCTATCACCGTCAGTGCTTGCCTACCAGTAACCTACTTCCTCCAACTAGGCGCCACCTCCTAAAGTCTGTATAACCTCTCAAAACCATGGCATCTGCTAGGGACCGAGTGTTCCAACAGTTGAGTCTGTGGGGGACACGTTAATATCAAAACCATGAAGCTTTGGAACACTGTACCCTGTAGACTCTGGCTACTGGGTACTCTTCAAAATTTACTATTTCACATCTCCTTCAGCTTGAGGCCGGTGAGGATGTGACTGGCATCTCTGAAATGATACTGTGGTTCTCTGGATGATTCAAGAAGTGTGTTGTCTTCCCGGCCCTTTATCTTCATTGGTAGGTCACTCTGCAAAAATCAAAGCTACAAAAGCAACCTTTGCAAGATGTTTTTCTTGTTTCCTTGCTAATGCTGTGATGTAAGCAGCTTGGCCTCACAACTTACCGATGAGATTGAACGCCTTGCTTTTAGTATGCACACCCCAGCAGTGCCCCAAAAGTAAACCTACAGCTAGTCTTTCCACACTCACTTCTCGGGTGTTAGACACAATGGTTTTCAGGGTCCGAATGGTGTTCCCTGGGGAGTCTTTTTCTTGGCTTCTGTAGGTTCTTTGTGAATCAATATGTGACACACAGCCAGTATGCGTATTCTCGGGGATGTTGCTTAGTTGTTTTTTCTTTCTTCCTTTCTTTCTTTGTTTTTTTTTTTCTATCTCACCTTCTTTATAATGGTCAAGAATCTGACACCAGGACTTGGCCAGAGACCTAGGCCTTGGGTGGGCTGTGCAGGATAGTATACATCTCTAGTGCTGGTAGGAGCTTGTATCGAAGCAATGAGTTTGATGTCCTTCCTTCCTTCCTTCCTTCCTTCCTTCCTTCCTTCCTTCCTTCCTTCCTTCCTTCTTTTCTTCCTCCCTCCCTTCTTTCCTCTCTAAGGTTTTTCAAGACAGGGTTTCTGTGTAGACCTGGCTGTCTTGGAACTCACTCTGTAGCTCAGGCTGGCCTTGAACTCTTGAATTCACCTGCCTCTGCCTCCTGAGTGCAGGGATTAAAGGCTCCCCTTATTTTTTAATCCAAACCCTCCTTGATGAAGCCCAGTGCCTCGTGAGAGGCACATCACTCAGGCTGTAGTGCCAGATGCTGATCTATCTGTAGATACCTTCAGAGACAGATGGAGCATTAATACTTTCCAACTGCCCAGATAGCCCTTGGCCCGGCCAAATTTGCATGTAAAACTAATCACTAAATGGATCTCCCTTTGTCGCTCTGTCTCTCCCTGTCCCTCTTTCTCCTCTCTCTGTCTCTCTCCTCTCTGTGTCTCTCTCACTCTGTCTCACTTTCTCCTCTCTCTGTCTCTCTCCCTGTGTATGTGTCTGTGTGTGTGTAAAGGCAAGAAGCAAACCAAGTGAGCTTGACGTTGCCAAAGTTTCCACAGTCTTCACTTTACCCTTGCTTTTCTTTCTGTAAGTGAACATTGTTTGGGGGTGTTTATTAAGTTCTGCCTATGTGTGGGATACAGTGCTGGGCAGGGATTCAGAGAGAAGTGTCAGGACCTTGCCTTTGAAGAGTTATAGAAAACATTGTGAAGAAGAACTTGGGATGCTGGTCAGGAAGGCAGACTAGAATTAGGAAGATTCAAGACAGATAAACCCAGTAAATACCAAAGGCTTCTAAGGGGATCTCTTTAAGTTAGACTGTGATGAAGAGGGAATTGGACTGGAGAGAATGTAACAGAACTGTAGCGGCTTTTGGATGGATCACCCTTGAAGCCAGGTCTCCAGATTTGACTTAAGCCCTCATTGAAGCAGAGTGCTTATCTTTATTACTTCTTAATATTTTCAGAAATGGAGTTTCCACTTTTTTCCCAAAATCCTTACACGAGGATATTTTCTCACATTGGCCTTAAATCTTGCCTATTAGCCGTTAAGCTCATTCTCTCTGCCAAGAATGCCTGGAAAGAGCTTTGAATCTGCTCTCCTCACCCGTCCAAATCCCATTCCAGATTCTGTCCCAGCACCTCTGGTTTTTTTCCCCCCTTGTATCGCTTTCTGCCCCGCGTTTCCCTTCATTGCATCTTTCTAAATATAAGAACACCTATTTCTTTGGGATTATTATTTCTTCTCTCAGACACTAAAATTTAAAGATGTATGTTTTCCCTGCTTGGTTTATTTTTTCATTTTTTCCCCCTTCAAATTTTGCTTTGGCTACCAATTCTAAACTTCATTTATTTATTTATTTATTTATTTATTTATTTATTTATTTATTTATTTATTTATTTTTACTGTCCAAATCAAATATTCAGCTGGATTCCATTTCCTGAGGAGGAAATTGATATAGCCCTTTTTCATGGCCTGTGTCAGAGCCATTGGCAAGTTTGTGTCTCTCTGAGGTATCTTTAGGATGGGGCCTGACATGAGAAGCCTTTGCATAATGCTGGGCTGTGGGGAAGGATTGAGAAGGGAGACGAGTTCCCCTGAAGGGACACACTGTGCTTGGCACACTACACTAGGGTACTTGGGGAGACAGCTGTTAAGGTCTCAGACTGTTTTTCTGCCCTGAATCAGAATGGCAACATTTCACACATATGTATTTGGGCCAGGCAAGGGAACCTGGTGGCTTGTATCCTAGAGCCTGTGAGAAATGAGGGAAGAACTTATAACCGTATTGCTTTGAGTACTGCTCTGCGCTGTAATTTCTAGGCCTCGGGTCTTTAGAATGCATGGATACTGTTGTTCAAGGAAGGAGCAGATGGGAAATGAATCCACCCTTGGGTTCAGGAGCTGTTAGGGATCTGAAGGCAGGTAGTCAGGCAGCAGGAAACATACAGCAGAACAGCGGGAAGAAGCTATATATAGATTTTGGTCTCTTGGGCAGCGTGTTTCAGGACCTGAGGCATGGGGCTCTTACGGCTTCCGCATGGGGTAGCCTTAGCATGCGGCTTATGGAAGATCCCAGTCAAGTATTGATGCATTCTGCGCAGCTGTCGTTATAGACCGAAAATGAGTCTTCCTAGGCGGAGGGTCTGGAGGAGGCAGAGCAGGTGAGATCGGCAGCTGCTGATATCCATCACAGCAAGCAGCTCTTTAGAAAGCATGCTTTTCAGCCTGAGTTGAAAGGAAACCTTGCAGCAACCCTAAGGAATAAAAGGAAGAACAGAGGAAGCTGGTTTAACCTGCTGAAATAAATCCCAGGGACTTGGTTCCGGTTTTAGGCCATATTTCCCAGAGAGCAGCAGCGTGAGGGCAGACATGGACCCCAACTATACGCTATAAATCGTATCTCCCTATCTTTTTTGTCTCTAGGCTAAAAACTCTTTCACACCATAATTAATAATCATCATACTTTTAAGTAGCTACCACTGCTGAAACACTTACCATATGGTATTCAAACCTCACAGTGACCTAAAACCTCAAATATTACTACTATTCTTCTTTACTCAACATAACATTTTTATTGATTGTTTGAGAATTTCATACATTGCAGCCCATCACACTCACTTCCCATTCCTCTCAGGTCTACCCTCCCCACCCTCATGACCTTCCCCCCATGACTGAAAAATAAAAGTCAGAAATGCTCTAGTAATCAGCCCAGGATAGCAGGTGGTAGCGTTAAGGTCGAACAGAAGCAGGTATTTGCCTGCTTAAGGATTTGGACATGAGAATCTAGAGGAGAAGGTTTCTGATTAGCGCGATCTTGCGCTGTTCACAGCTCTTCTTCAGCTTATGTGATAAACTCCCTCCTCAGATGCATTGTCCATTAACACTGCCCTCCACGTTCCCCAGTACGCTGCGGTGAGCCAGTGAGACATGGCCGTACAGGCCTGGCCTCCCAGAATTTATACACCGTTCAGACCCTTCAAAGAGGAGACCCACAATACTATGATTATTGATCATTATGCATATTCTGGCTCCTCTCATTAAGCTGTGCCTGTGAGTTTTCTGCTGTGACTTCTCTTTGTGGTCACGGATGCAGCAGGGTGCTCTGTATATTGTAATATGAATGAGCATATGAATGAGTGGACGTAGGTAAGCTAGGTGGCTCTAGCCACTGCTGATATTAGCCATCCCAGCGGAATGCTATATCAAATCCAGCTTATTTATGCGTTAGTATGTTTGTACTTTTTGTTCTGTTTCACTAGAATATTCTTCTTCTTCTTTTTTTTTCTCCCAAGACAGGGTTTTCCTGTGTAGCCTTCGCTGTCTTGGACTTGCTTTGTAGACCAGGCTGGCCTCAAACTCACAGAGATCCTCCTGCTTCTGCCTCCCTGAGTGCTGGGATTAAAGGCTCACCAGAATGTTCTTTTCTAGAGTTTTTCAATGGATTCTTTTTTTCAAACCACTCAAATCCAGCTAAACTCTTGAGAGGGGCCTTTTTTCGACAGCCATGCCAAAAATACTGCCCGCTGAGTTCTCCTCCCTCTCTGCTTTAGTTTTTAGTGCAACCATTGGACTGCCATTTACTTATTGTCTGTTTTGCTTACTAAGTTCTAGGAAGCTGAGACCCTGTCTGCTTTCTCCCTATGGCCTCGAACACTTATGGATAGCAGGAGCTAAGTGAATCTATAATGGAAAGTGGGCAAAGCTGAGACAGGCTCTCTAGAAGCAGTATGTGCCCGCATCTGCAGAGTCCTTAGTCTTGTTAGGTGGTACTCTGGTGAAGACATCAAAAGTTCAACAGTCTGTAACATCCATAATGTTGACTCTTCAAAAAAGTTAATTGTTTATTGATCTCTTCTTGTTGCTCCTTGAAAGCATGCATCTAGAGCTATACCACTCCCATTCATGGCCCATTATCTCCTGGTAGTCATAGTTGGGCAATCCTATGATGAATGACAATCCTTCATTAAAATCTTATTTTACCATCTGCCATCATTGAAAAGTAAGTAGACCTCACAAAATGTAAAGTATTAAAATAGCCTCATACCCCAAACCCTCTATTTTGCTGATATTAAAATATTTAATGGGTTTTGAATCTTTGCTTCTGGCTATCTAGAGTGCTGATGATTACACTTATCTCCCTGCCTAATGTGAAAAGCAGGACAAAGAAATGTGTGAAATAATGGTTCCAAGATTTTGAATATGAGATGATGAAAAACAGCCCTCATTGAGTGATGAACAAAGATGAACCCATGGTGGCCCAACTCACTGTCACAAGAGTTCCCAGGCTGTGGTTCAGGAAGGGAAGCCCAGAACAGAGCTTGTCAGGCTACCCCAGTTTAGGTGCTGGAGCTGGAAGACCATCTAGGTAAGTAGTTAGAGCCCAAGAGCAGAGTACCCAAGAAGAAAGACCTGTGTAGAGGGAGAACTTCAGAGACCTGACAGCGTCCTCTCTGGCCTTCAGCTGACTACCCATCCACTCACGTGAGTGCAAAAAACACCTGGGTTTCCTGGGAGAAATATTCAAATGATTAGAAAGGGTAGGTTATCTGGCTCCCGCCACCCAGGAACAGAGTCTGTTCCTACCAGCATGGGTGGGAAATGGCATGATTCCCCAGGTCCAGTGAAAGAAGCCAAAGAGTGAAGACAATGTTCACTGATAGGAAACGAAAAACGAACCCACATTACAGAAAGCAGATCATGCGTTCCTAGAGGCGGGATGTGGTGGTAAAGAGATGCAGTGGGAAGCAGTGCAGGGTGGGGCAGAGAGAATCTATTGGAGAAAGATGGGTGGGTCTGTGCTCAAGTCCAGTGATGATTTCACTGGTATATACTTATATCAACCCTCGCCGCAACGTGTGCTTAAACATGTGGGTTTTATTTAATTTTTATTGTATCTCAACAATGCTGGCCAAGATTATAAAACAAGCTGTTGGCAGTTGACAGTTTCTGGGGGAGGGAGAGATGTTTTCCTTTGAGGGTGTGGCCACTGGTAGACTTCTGTTTCAGTGGACGGCCCACACCCGTGTGAATTTTGGCAGTGCTAAATGGCTTTAGTAGGGTATTAAAAAAAAATCAGAGGATATAAGGTTGAGAGAGAAGGACATGTTGGAGGAGTCAGAGGGGAAGAACAGGGTAGATAGGATCGAAGCATTCTATATGCATACGAAGTTACCAAAGGGTAAATAAACACATTACTTCTTCACACATAAAGCAAATATTCACTAAAATATTTTAAAATATTTTTATCTTGTATTTTTAAAAAAGGTTTATTTTGCTTTTAACTGTATATATGTTTGTATGTCTGTGTGCGTGTACTCGTGAGTGTGAATTCCCTCAGAGGCAGAAGAGGCTGCTGCTCCCCTGGAGCCAGAGCTTCATGTGGTCTTGAATCACCTGACATGGATGCTGGAAGCACCCTCTGAAGGAGTAGCAAGCCCGCTTAAGTGCTCAGCTCTCTGTCCAGTCCCCACACCCCTCCTTCTTAAAATAATCAGCCGAACATGATTGTATACTGCTTTAAAAGTGAGCTCAGGCAGGACGCCAGAGCCAGAGCCTGCACCCCCTGCTGACAAGCTCTTGTCTGCTGGAGAGAGTAGTCAGCTTCCTTTGGAGGAGTATTAAACCTGACCATGCTCCAGTGGACAGCCACACACACACACCGATGAGTGTATAAGCAGCACTAACTGGCCTGTGTGTGTGTGTGTGTGTGTGTGTGTGTGTGTGTGAGTGTGTGTGGTGTGAGGGGTTGTTGGGTGGAGGGTCTGGGAGGAATTGAAGATGAGGAATCGGTGGCAAATATGATTGAAAGACAAATGAGCTCAAGAGAGATGTAACTGAGTCTAGACTTGGGGTCTTCCTTTGTGCTTTAACTTTTTCCATCCCTCCTTTGCTCAGGACCTATGGCATTCTCCTCTAAGCTGGAACTTATGTAAAGAACTGCTGACGTCATCACCAAGTTCAGCGTGGGCATGCACCATGACTATCCTGTACCAAGCAGCTGTTGCTTCCCCCACTTCCCTGAGTTATCATCACAGACTTGCCATTTTTCAATTAACAAATGAATGAAAATGGGGAAAAGAATTCAGTAACCTGTTGCTTGCAGTCATAGTTTTGGTGAGGCTATCTGAGCTGCCAATCTTCTGCTGTTTGTTCAGGAATGCTGCTCTGTGGATTCCAGTGCTCAGAGTCCTGAGGGTATTAGAGACCACATCTCTGTGGCACATAAGATGTGAAAGTACAGCAGCCCGGCGACTCAGAAAAATGGCCTGTGCTTTGTTGTCAGCCTAAGGATTACAGAAGCGACAGCCATTTTTGTTGGCCATGAAGGGAATTAGATAGTCTCAGCTTCCTTCTCCTTATTTCTTGTTCCTGCTTTATTATTTATTCTAAAATGTAGACGAGCTTTCTTTGTGGACTTGTTGACAGCCTTTCACTGATCTTTCTGGAAAGAAGCATGCTAATGGCATATTTAATGTCGGGAGACGCCATTGATTTAGATTTGTGTTGTTTGCTGGAACACTGTGTCCTGAATAAAACATAAAAAGACACTAAAATGTAACCTCAGAAAATGAATATTTAAGTGGTCATGAACAAGGAAACACAATCCAATTATTTCCCACCTCCCCCGGGAGTATACTGAGGTAGAAATCCACCTCGGGAAGGCTAGTATTTGACTTTAAGATGTGTTCTGCTTCAGGAAAACTCCTTTTAAGAACAAATGGAGTATGAAGAAGTTACTTGCTTAAAATTGCAGTAAAAGGTGCAATCATATGATATGAAAAGTGATTTGTTGGTACTTATCAGTGAAATGTTGGTTGGTGTTTAGGAATGAATTGTGTGAGAAAGGTAAATTTGATATTGTTCTCCTGGCGAGAAGGGTACACTGAAGTAAAGAGCCTTCTGAGGTCCATGGCTTATGTAACCTTTGGTGGGTTTTTTTTTTTTCATTGTTGTAGAAAATTATTATTCTGCTATTGTCATTAATTAACTTAGCTTAAGAATCTGTGTCTAGAAATCTTAACTACCAGAGCACTGACCTTAGTTCCCCCTTCCCTTAGCTGTGTCATGGTTTTTGCTGCATGGATTTTTAGTGTCCTTTCCCCTCACCCCCCCACGCACACACACAGTCACCATGGGCAGAGGCTGTTTTCTTTGCCTTCTGACAGTGGGTTTTTCTGGAAGAGAACAGAGCAGATGTGACAGTGTGTAAATTCCCAGCCTAGGCGTGATTCTGCTTCTGTCTGCCTCTGTCTCACATTGGGAGAACATGCCTCATCCCACCTGATGGTAGAAATAAAAAGAACCTGTGTAGTAGATCTGTTATGTGGAACCAGAGAGATCGGCTACATCCCTGTCAACACCCAGCTGGGAAGTCAGACAAGTGCTCTATCTTGGCATTTAAAATGTATTTTAAATCTCTCTCTCTCTCTCTCTCTCTCTCTCTCTTTCTCTCTCTCTCTGTGTGTGTGTGTGTTAATGTGTATACCAGAGGTCAGCATTAAGTGTTACTCTCCACTGTATTTTTTGAGACACTTTCTCATTGAAACTGAAATTTGTCAATTTGGCTGGAGTAGCTGGCTAGTGGGGTCCTGGAGTCTGCCTGCCTATCCTCCTCAGCACTGGGATTGCAGGCACACACTACTGTACTTGGCACTTGGTGTTTTTACATGGGTTCTTGGTGGTTTGATCTTAGACCCTTTTGCTTTCCTATTATACACTTCATTGATAGAGTCATCTTCAAAGCCCGGTTTCTGTTTTTAAAATTGTTTAGAACTTAAAATATTTTCATTATTTTATTTTATGTGTATGAGTGTAGCCGGATCTTTTGCTACTTTAATGGGTTCCTTTTCCTACCTCCCTACACCACCCCTATCCCTTCCAACCCCTCAACACTAGGTAGGAGAGAAAAAAGAATAGAGGGAAGAGGGACGTCGGTCTCATTAGACTGCTTCCTGCTGGTTAGGGGCACTGAGCTCCCTGCGGCAGGGTTGGTCTCCATGGTCAGGGTATCTCCACCCAGCAGCAGTAGCAGGAGGAGCAGCAGGTTGGCTATGACTGACCTGGGTTATCAAACAGAGTTGAGGCTAATGTTAGTTTAAAATGACCTCTTCTTGCATATACAACTGTTTCGAAATCAATCCATGATTGTGTTTCATGTACTCAATTAGGAAGACATTTCGATCCATGTACCAGGTCTAGATGACTGATGATGGCTGTTGGGAATCCTGGGTTTAGAAGGGTTCTGAGGTCACACTTGGGCTCTTTTGGAAAGAAGGCTGTCATACTCCTGATGAGGAGGAGTGGGGTGGATCTCAAAGGAGATTCGAAGGCGGGTCCCTCCCAGTGGAGACAAGACAAGAATGACGCATATGTCTGTTGTCTCTATGGATGCTTTTGGTGGTCATCACTATTGCCAAGTGAAGTGGAAGTTTCTGCTTACTAACCTCCTACCTAAGGTCTGGGAGGTTGGAAAGAGGTAAAGTTGTTTAAGAACCCTAAATAAAGTAGGTTTGGTGAAAAATCTAAGACTTGTGTTCAATAATTTACCATGAGACATAGGTGAGACTGCTATGAACATTCATTGTCCTTTAGCTAAAGGAATGGTAAAAGGTTACACCTGAGACCTGTTTTTTGAGTCTGGTAATAAAGTAGACTATGGGTAGACCTGACAGTAGCAGCTCTAGGAATGAGGATAAAGGCCTGGTCTCCTGCATATGAAGAGGACTGAGAAGGCATCTGAAGCCTCCCAAAACAGAGGCTGGCAATATGACCATGGCACCTGAGTGTGAGGTTAAAAGAGACCTGCAGTGTTGCCCTGGGCTGGGTGGGGTGGGATGGTGGAGGTTGCTGAATCTAGGAGCCATTTGTCCTCCACCAGGCCAAGTGAAGTCTGGAAGTGTCCGTGGCACTTGTGCTGGTTGAGCCTCGATGGCTAGGCACAGAGGACAAGCCTGCATGGGAGCATTTTGACTTCTAGAGGCCAGTCTGCCAGCAGGCTTGTTGCAGCAGCTAGGGGACCAGTGTCCTTCCCATCTGCATTTGAAACAGGTACCTGATAGAGTTGACTTAGGCTAGACCCCTGTGGGATGGGGCATTGCAGACCTCTTATTTCCTCTGCAGGAATGCCAATAGCCTCAGAGCAGTAACAAGGTCTGGAACATGGTTTTGTGCTGTAGATGAGCCTGTCGGGAAGGCTCCTCTTGGGCTTTAAAAGTCATTTTTACCAACTCCTGATTCGGGGGGTTTAGGAACCATCCTCAACTACTTAGTTCAGATGGTAGTGAGACTGTGTATCTACAGGACTATAAATATATTTCAGACATGTTAAAGGACTTGATCATCTACAAGATGACTATGAACTTGCATTTGTTAATCATCAATTAAAGACCAGGATTTTAGGTTTCATCCCTGTTACGTTGGAGCCTTAAAAAACATAAACATAGTCCATAGCTTATAAAAACCTAAGGCTATAATATAGATTAATATTATCATATTCAGAAAACAAGACCAAGCATATATCTAAGGCAGTGATTTTTAACATTTCTGAGAGTGAAGATATAGCATAATGACCAAGCTTTAATATTGTATCATATAGTTTAAGGGTATGTAGGCAAAACCTTTTATGAGTTATGACTTTTAGAACCAATAATATAACAGTATAAAACAAGTTTAAAATTACATTTGAATTTATTACACTGAATATATCAGCCAGAAAGCCTAGAGGTGAATCTGAATCAACAGGCAGGAGAATCTTATGGCAGGAGAAACAGCATTTATTCATTCACTTAGGAACTGACAAAGACATATATTTTAAATTAGCTTGTGAGTCTGAATAGACCTTTATAACCTTGAAATTTTAGGAATAATTATTTTGAACCAGGGTTGAATCATATATACATGTTATAAAAATATAACTTTGAATTTACATAAAAATCCATACCAATTTAAAATAAGACTCATTGCTTTTAGTCTAAAAGGAGATAAAATAGAGTTAATTATAACTAAAAGTTTCAAAATTGTTGTCTCATAGCATGTGGTCACCTTAGGGTTTACAGTTTAATCTTAAGATTTTTTTTTGAGAATATAAAAAGAAATCAGAGAGTAATTTTATTTAGTGGGATAGCAGGTAGAGAGAAACAGACAGTACTCTGAGAAAAAAGAAATAGGGAATTGCTTTTTACTTCATTGATTGCTCTTAGTGTTACAGGATATTAAACATTTGAGTAGGGCAAATATAGGTGTAGAAGCCAGAGGTTTCCCAAAGGGGAGAGAATATGAGGAAGCTGTTCCTGTGAATGAGAAAGGGGAAATGGAAACGGACTATGTGGCTACTGGTTTGTCAACCAAATAGCATGGTAGGTCAGGGGCTTAGCCAGGCAAAGCCCAAGAACCTCAGTGCCTGGTACCATGGATTTGGCAGCAGTAAGGCTGAGTTCTCATAGAGGGAATTTTATTGGCTGGAAAGGATAGGGGCAGATAGGCAGCTTTAGAGGTAGGGAGGTAGGAAGGGGCGCAGTTGCCTTTCGGGCTGCAGTTTTGCAGCTCTGAAGACAGCGGGACAGAAACAAGGTAGAGAAAGCATCTGGCAGCACGGAAACCTTGCCATTTTTATAACCAAGATGGCTGTCAGTCACGTGACTGCCCTTGCCTGCCCTTAGTAAAGATGGTGGTGAAAATATGTGATTGCCCTTAGTGGAGATGGCAGGGAAGCATGGCTCCACCCTCTTTATCCCCAAATCAACACGGCGGCTAGCCATGAGTTCTGTGCAGCAACCGTGGCTTGGCAGGACCAGGGGTCACATGACCCCCGGGCCTTGCTAAGGCATGGCGGTTCCTGTCTAGTGGCAATCTTAAACTGTCGTTGTCACAGCCAGAGCTAAACCGTCTGTGCTGAGCGGTGGGTCCCAAGGCTGGCCTTACCTAACGGTGAAGTCTAACAGGAACACGTGATGGTGAGAGACTGAGGCAGATGAGGTGTCAGCGAGAAAAAGATCTGTATGGGCCACATGCACGTCTGAACAGCCTTGGGAAGTGGGACAGATGCATGCAGCAGCAGCAGCGGCGGCGGCAGCAACAGCAGCAGCAGCGGCAGGCAGGGTCAGATCAAGTGATCCTTCAGGCTTACACAGATTATAGTGTCTGTAGGCCGAAAATGCAGGTATGGGCATGTGTGGTTGAGCACCGGTTAGTGATAGGTGAAACAGAAGACAAATCTGTTGCAGGCAGCATGGATTGGAGTAAGGGGTCCTGGCCTGACCAGTGACCAGACCAGACATTACCAGGAGAGCCCTTTGCAGCCAATGCACCAATGTTAGTATTTATATCAAAATGATGCCACACGTACAATGCGTCTGATAGTTTATTGGATGGAGGTGGAGAGAGAGAGGGAAGGAGAGAGACATGGTGGAGGACCCCCAGGAAAGAAAGCAAGGCAGAGGCTCCTGCTGCTGCCTTAGCTGTATACACCTTGCCCATGTCGGGGTCCCCGGTAAAATGCCAGTGGATGGAGTCCATCTTGGACCAGCTCAAGCAGTTCACCATCATGGTGGCCAGCATGGGAGACTTCAACGCCATTGGTGAGCTCAAGCTCCAGGCTGCCCCCACCAACCCATCCCTGACCCTGGCTGTAGCACAGATGGCTGCCTACCAAGAGCTGGTGGAGGAGGCCATTACCTACGGCAAGAAGCTGGGTGGGCCACTACAGGAGCAGATTAAAAATGCTACTGATAAACTTTTTGTGCTGTTTGGAGGAGAAATACTAAAGAAGATTCCAGGCTGTGTATCCACAGAAATGGATGAGAGGCTTTCCTTTGACAAGAATGCAATGGTGGCCCGAGCCAGGTGCCTCCCTGAGTTTTACAAAGAAGCTGGGATCAACAGGGGTAGAATTCTCCTCAGGTTATCCTCAACCTGGGAGGGCATTCAGGCTGGACCCGAGCTGGAGGAGCAGCATGGCATTCACTGCAACATGACGGTGCTTTTCTACTTCGCCCAGGCTGTGGCCTGCACTGAAGCAGGTGTGACGCTCATCTTTCCCTTTGTGGGCCGCATCCTTGACTGGCATGTGGCAGACACAGAAGAGAAATCATATGAACCTGGGAGGACCCTTGGGTAAGGAGTGTCACTGAAATGTGCAACTACTACAAGAAGTTTGACTTCAAGACCATTGTCATGGGTGCCTTCTTTGTCATGGGCACCTTCTTCGGTAACACGGGTGAAATCAAAGCCCTGGCAGGCTTCCTCACTGTCTCACCCACCCAAGCTCCTGGGGGAGCTGCTCAAGGGATAACATCAAGCTGGCACCGTGTGGTCTGTCAAAGCGGCCCAGACCAGTGACTTGAAGAAGGTACTTCTGGGCAAGAAGGCCTTCCGTTGGCTTCACAATGAGGACCAAATGGCTGTGGAGAAGCTCTCCGATGGGATCCACAAATTCGCTGATGCACAGTGAGGAGGATGCTCAACGGAATGAATGTTCAGTGCTGAAAGTGGAAAGTTAGTGCAGCACCTGAGGCTGGACCCCAGACCTGCACTGCCTTTGAGCTGGATCTTAATTGCACATGGCTTGTGACGAACCAATCTTGCATTTTTTTAGTGATTAGAGAAGGGATAGATCGTAGGTTTCTGAGTTTTGGTGAAATTTTCTCTAATTCATTAAAGCAGTTGCTTTTCCAAAAAAAAAGAAAAAAGAAAAGAAAGCAAGGCAGAAAGAGAATGAGAGAGAGAGAGAGAAAGAGAGAGAAGGCAGGGGTCCTGGTGGCAGCAACTAATGATGATATCATAGGTGCCTAAGCAACCTAGCAGTGGCTTAGTGCATCAAGATTTGTGAACTAATACCCATCCCCTTAACAGACTCCAAAATAGTTAGGGAGGTGGTTGGTTATGAAGTGTTCCAAGATTGAGAAGGAAGTAAATATTAAAAGAGGAGCTGTGGGGTCAGCAAGATGGCTCGGCGGGTAAAGGTGATTGCTGCTAAGCCTGATGACCTGACCTTAATTTCTGGGATCCACACAGGAGGGAGAGAGAGCCCAGCTCCATTGTCTTCCCTTCCATAGGCCATTATGCAGAGGAAAATCTCTATCCTCTCTACTCCTTTGGAATCAAGTATGGGGGATAGCCTGCTTCCTGCTGACACTGGTGATCTATCCACATCAGAACACAGCAGAGAAACCGTAGGTAGATCCTCACTGCTATCCACGTGGAAGGCCGCTGGATAAGGTTAAAGTCTGATGTATCCTGAGAGTCAGTCTGATCTTGGTCTATTACAGTGGACTCCTGTTTCTCAGTGGGGTTTTCTCCCACCTGATCTGGGTGATCCCAGATTTCGTAAGGAGCGTCACATAGCTCTAAGGGCAGATTACAGACTAGACCCTTTCCTGATAAGGAAACTGGTCCGGCAAGCATCTGGGAATTCCTGGAAATGCTCCACCCTCCTAAGGAGATCTTAGTTTTCAGCAGTGACCTTCAATTGTACTTGGAGATTCCCGTACACATAGGATAATTAAGTGTTGTAAGCTCCTTGTGATAAGACCGTGCTACTGCATGGAAAATGAGGCACTGTACCACTACATGTAAGTCAAGTATCCCTGACCCCTGAACCTGTTGAACACATTAGAATCAAACACATTCACCCTCAAAATCCCTCCCACTATCCAAGGTTTGTAAGTCCCTGACTTCAAATAAATATGCTGGTTGTGTGCTGTGTGATGTCATCAGCTTTCCACTATGGCCACCTGAGATTCCTCATTTCTCCTGAGTAGGGAGGGCAACCCCCCTCCCTTGGCTCAGGCCACAGTGAGTTTCTGATGTTCACTAGGGTGCGGAACTGCCTCGGCAGCCATCGGCCTGCATCCCACGGGGCTTGCATCTCATTGGACCTGCATCTTTCTGCAAGCTGGCCAGGCATGGACCTTTGCCTGCACCTCTGCTCTGCTTAGCACAGCAGCTTAACCAAGAGCTGTCACACTTTGGTATCACCCTAGGCTTTTGCATGCCAGAGTTTCCAGTGCCACCAGAGATCTTACTGGGTATCTCATTCTAAAAGAGCTAAACGGTAATGCTCCTTGGAAAACTTTTCCACACCCCAGCCTAAGGCATGGACCTTGACCTAGAGCGCACTCTAACCACTCCTTAGAGAAATGGAACTTTCATTCTCCATCCAGAAAGTGAGTTCCAGGCCCCCACCAAAATCCAGGCCCCTACTGAACAACACAGGGGATCATCCATGATAATGATAATAAGAAACAAGTAAGATACTGAAGGCAAAACTGACAACAGCACTCTTACTGAGCATCCAGAATACGGGGAAGTAATTCAACTGCAAGGGGATCAGAGAAGAGAACACACCCCAGACTGTTGAAGGATGATCAGCGGAAGGTTCACGGGTTTTAAGCACTTGTGGCTTGATGAAGCTAAGTGAGGATTTCTTTGCACTGAATAGAACTTCCCCCAATGCCTCTTGTCACAAACTTAGGAACCTCACAGCTTGCATAATGTCACCATTTGGGATCCACTTTTACTTGGACTGGTGTGACCTCTTTATGAGATAAACTGAATAAAACCCAAACAACAGCAAACCGAAACCAGAACCATGCTGCCATTTTAAATGAACTTGGATTGTGAACCTTTGACATTTATCACTATGGTCTAGTCTTACTAGGCTAATGCATTTCAATGGGAATCAGTTCTGACAGTTATAGAAATCTTATTTAGGTATGCCACATTTAAATGAACTCTGTATGGCAGATGCTAGAGACAAGGAAATGAATTCTGTTCCCAGGAAGAGGTTTTCAAAAATAAAGAGAGCACATTTTGATTTGTTTATGTACATTTACCTCGGGGAAAGAGCCAAGCAGAAGTCAATAGCATAGCCACAGGGACATACATATTGGATTGGAACTTTGCTTTAAATGAATCTGTGTGCTCAGTTTTGGATCATTTCCTGAAGTCAATATGAAGTTGACCTGAAAGGACCTCTGTGAGATCTAAAATGATGTCTATCTGGGAAGTAGCCTTTAGGAAGACTATATCTGGGTTTTAGAATTCCTGTCTAAACCAGACGTTTGTTTCAAAATAGTCACATTATCTTTCAGGAACCAAGTCACAGGCAATTATTCAGTTGTGATTCTCTTTCCTGCTGGAAGTTTGAGAGAATATTAGTTACTAAGGAGATTTTCCATCCAGTGTGTGAATCTCAGCTCTGTACAACTGGGAGCTTGTTTGAAAGAGGAACTCTTGCCAGGCATGGTGGCATATGCCTTCACTTCTAATACTCGGGAGACACAGAGAAATCTCTGAGTTCAAGGCCAGCTTGATCTACAGAGTGAGTTTCAGGACAGCCAGGGCTAGGCAGAGATATTCTGTCTTGAAAAACCAAAACCAAACAAACAAACCCCCCAAACCAAACAGAACTATGGAATTTCAGCCTTGATCTCGGGTGTCTAGAGCCAGTGTCATGGCTTGGATCAGATCTCCATGGGAATCCACAGATGTTTTCAAGTCTGAGGGGCAGTCTAATGAATCAAGGGGAACCTGTACTAAGCTTCTGGTGAGGATGTGGGGCTCCTGGTCATGGACATCAGGGCAAGTCAGATATCACAGGAATAAGTGGCCTGCTGATTTTTAAAAATGTTATCTGACAGCTTTAAAATATAAGAAAGAAGCAAGGATTGTGGGTCTTGATGCTCCTGTGCTATATCATAATTAAAGGGTTTTGGGGCTGGAGAGATGGCCCAGTAGTTAGGAGGATTAGCTGCTCGTTCAGAGGACCCCAGTTTATTTTCCAGCACCTACAAGATAGCTCACAAACATAGATAACTCTAGTCCCAGGGGATCCAATGCCTTCTCTGGCTTCCATGGACACAAAGTACACATGTGACTTACAAACATATGTTCAGGCAAAGTACTCATACACATAAAATAAAAACAATTAAGATTTTTAAAAATAAAGGTTTTGACTGTGTTGTCTGCCTTTACAGTTAGATGTGCATTGAAAGTTTTGCACCAGTTTACTGATCCACCAGGACTGGATTTCCATGGGAGAAAGTTATCTATGTACTAGGTCACTTAATTCCTTCCAATTGCACAGCATTCATTTTTTAAAATTCTCTATGGAAAGTGAGATTGGGAAACATCCAGGAAAAACAAGTCACGTGTGCTGAATGAAGTCTGTAGTCACTGGCAAAAGCCATGTAGCCAGTCTCATTACACTCATCCCATCTGCACATTCTGCACACTCTGGTCACAGCTGATATCCTGTGACTTACCCTGGCTTCCCTGGGTTTAGAAGACCAGCACATTTAATGCTTGCTTTCTTGTGGTTTGTCACCAAGTACCAGTACCTGATAGATGCTCTCCCTCCCCTTGGAGGCAGAGTGGCTAATGAGGTTTGACAACAGCCTCTGGTTAACACCGGGACTGATGAGGACACTTTCGACTTCGCAGACTCCAGCAAACTGATTTTTATTGACATTCTGTTCCCATAACAAACTAAGAGTCTGTGATAAGCAGTTTCTAATTCCTTAAATAAATATATATACATTTTCCTGCTAGAACATTTTGGTACTTTGTCTTAACACAGAGCTTCCAGCTTCCTAGATGTTCTCATTGGCTTTCTAGCAATTTGCAAAGGGTCTCTTTCTAAAATGTGATATGATGTATGTGTGGTTTTGTAACCTCTTCCCCTCCCCGACACCAGCAGACCTCAACAACCTATGGAACCTGGGTGCTGTGATTAACTTTTCAATTTCGTGTTGTCTGGGGATGGAAGTGAAAGGGTTGTATCAGAATCCATCTAAAAACATTCTGCTCTAAAGAAGCCAGGCTGGTGGGCAGGGGTTGTTGCCCTGCTGAGCTTCATCGCAGTTAGCAATGCAGCGTGCTCTAGCCAACACCTCAAGGGACACGTAACCGGAGCCCCACAGTCAAGCTCCTCTTGGAAAAAATCCATTAAGCGAGCCAAGATGTGAACCCAGCAATAAATCGTAGAGGCATCTGTGCCAGAGCCATGAGATGATACAAATAACTCCTTGGTGTAACATATTAAGGGGGCAATAAAGGGAATTCACCAGGCTTTTTTGTTGTTGTTTTCTTTACTTTTTGGCTGTATTAGGGCTATGTTTAATTGAAACTTATCAGAGACACAACATGCCCTGTGATAGCCGTTTACTCGCTGTTTTCATTCATTTCAGATTTTGTCTTGAATGTTCACTTCCTTTATCTCAACCCTTCCCCTGCAGGTCTGCCCCCCACCCCGCCCCCATCATGGCAGCCTTCGGGGAACTCAGAGGCAAGGAGAGGAGGAGACACAGAGGCCTCAGTCCCTTACCCCCTACATTCCTCACTTAATTACCTTCCTTGCTGTTGCTGGGGGGGGGGGGGGAATCCTTTGCGACTATCTTACAGCAGACTTATAAAAAAGACAGATTTCTATGCTTTACTCCAGACCTGCTTTTAGATTTTAGTAATTTATGTGCTTTATGGAATGGAAAATTAAGGCTCAGAGAGACTAAGGAACTTTCCCCAGTTCTCTGAAGTTGGTGGAGCTGGGGTTAAGGCAGTCTCCTGATCTTTGCACTGACCTGTGGAGCCTCGGCTTTAGCTTCCTATTGTCTGGAGAGGCATAGCTGGCGATGTCTGTGCTGTTTGAGTTTTCTTTCTTTTTATTGTTCTGAGACAGTGTCTTGCAAGGTATCCTAGGCTGGCCTCAAACCTGTGATCCTCTTGCCTCAGCCCCCCGAGAACACCATCATCCCTACCTTGATATATTTTTTTTTTAATGTATCTATTTTTGTGATTTTTTTTTCTCATGGAGAAATTAACATTTCAGTAATCCAGAGAATAAAAAAGAAAGCCCCACACCACATCTCCCACACCCGTTGTTGTTTCTAGCATGGTTGTCAGTGTTTCTGGCTGGCTGGGAGAGATAATGGTGTGTGTCCACAGTTGATAAACAGACCTGAAAGGCTTGTTCTTGCTTTCGTGTTTGTCTTGTCATTTCTTCCATGGATTTGAAATTACTTTAGAATGAAATGGGGCCAGTGAGAGGAAATAGTGTGCCAGCTTCCTCCTCCTTTCACCTTTCCGTTTGTTGAGAGGAAACAGTGTGCCAGCGCCTTCCTCCTTTCACCTCTCCGTTTGTTGGCGAGCATCTACCAGTCAAGCAACAGCTTGGTCTTAGAGGGCAAAGCCACCTGTTGAGGAATTTGGAGTCTCCCTGGCACCCTGGGCCTCCATTCCTCTCTGATCCTATAAAGTACAGAAATAAACAGCTGTCCTGTTTGGCATCAACAACAGAATCCTGTGAAATTATAAATGCGTTTGCTAGAACCAGTCTACCTGGGGTCAATCCCAGCTTCAGTCATTTAAGCCTCTGTTTCAGTTTTCACATCCAAAATGGGCACACCATCACCTTTCTCACTGGGTTTCTGTGAACACTGAGTGGCCACATCAAATCTTTAGATAATTTCTGGCAGACAGCAGGTACTCAATAAATGTAACTATTATAACAGAAGCTTAGTATAGATTTACATATAATTGTTTTTTGTTGTTTTGTTATTTGTTTTTTGTTGTTGTTGTTTTTTTGGCTTTTCAAGACAGGGTTTCTCTGTGTAGCCTTGGCTGTCCTGGACTCGCTTTGTAGACCAGGCTGGCCTCGAACTCCCAGCAATCCACCTGCCTCTGCCTCCCAGAGTGCTGGGATTACAGGTGTGCACCACCATGCCTGGCAACTATATATATAATTGTTAAACACCAAAGAAATAGTGATGACTGAACTCCAACTTGGCTCTTGGGGACACTAAACATGTGTGGTAGAGAATTCAGAGTAAGGGAGTGAGTTTCCCGTTTGTTTGAGATCAGAGAGTCCTCTATAAATAAAGGAATATTGGTGTCAAAGGAGGCTCCCATCTCTTCTACTTAATAACCTGTGCAAAGGCCATCAGAAGAGCTATCTATTCATTTTCTTCCAGTCTCTTTGCTAGCAAAAGCCAAGACGGAGCTCTGGAGCCATCACTGTGAACATTGGGGTTGTATGGCAGCAGCCAGAGAGGTGCAAGGGAAAGGATGCTCTCCTGGGAGCTAGGATCCAGGCTCCTGGCTACGCCTCCTTCCAGCAGCATGGCCTCAATGGCTGCGGTTTCTTCATCTGCAGGAGATAGTTTGGTTTCAAGGTCTGGAATCTCATGTCAACATTTCCTGGAGTTCTTTGAATTTAAACCTGTTATTCATGACTGCAAATATTTGTTGACTTAGCCCCTGGGCTGTGCTTTAGAGCCCAACAGGTCTAACTGGAGATGTCTGTCTTCCTGCACAGATCCTGGTTCAACCATTCATTCATCAACCTATTAATTCATCAGCCTTTCTGCATGGATCCTGGTTTAACCATTCACTTGTACAATATATATTTATGTGCCAGCTTAATGGTGGGCAATCATTGCCTTTGTTGCTTGGCACCCAGAATCTCTTGAACTAGACAGCAAATACACAAAGAATCCAAACAAGTAATATGTACTCAAGAAACAGTCTCAGGCCTTATAGAGGGAAAACATGAACTTCAGTTGGTAGGCTACTGGTAGATTATGAGTCCATGCATTTGGACACTCATCTGTGAATGGGAAAGAAACAGCTTCTCAGAGAGAAAGTGATGAAGCAGGGCGGCCAAGCCTGAACAAAGTGAGCATTGCCAAGAGGCCTTGTTTGTTTATAAGACAGAATGTGGAGTTAATACTTTATATTTCCAATCACGAATGTCACAACTTAAGCCTTTTCCCTAAAATATAAAACAAAAAACAAATCAGATATAAACATTGAGGAAACAAACATGTTATTGTTTAAAAAAAACAACAAACAACTAACAGAAATACAGCACAAAAATGGGGGAAATGTTCCTTTTATCAAGCCTGTTATGGTCTCTTTGCTTCTGAAAGACATTGCTCTACATCCATTCCCACGCCTCTATCTCTGTTGCTCTTTCAGTACAATCTATATCTGTGCCCACATCCTTCCATTTCCATATCTCTATCTATCTCTCAGGACACATATAGCTTGTGATGTTTCACAATTCATCATTTTCTTTTGAGGCGGATCCCAAGCATCCCCTCATTTTATCTGTAAGTATTTCAGAATCCATGCGTGTTTTCCCTAGGGGAGTCCATACTGCATCCCTAGGCAGTATTTCATGGAGGATAACCGGACACGCAGTTCCTACTCTACCAGCGTTCAGGGCGGCAGTGACAATCGCCTGCATTTACACAGGATTGCCATTGTTTTAGGTCTGAATCCTGTGCACCTGGAACATGTCCAGCCCTCCCAAATTTTGGCTAACAAGATGCGTTGGGACTTTAGAGAGTATTCATTAGAGATTTGGAGTGACTGTGCTCTATCATCGAGCCAGGCAAGATAAGACTGAAAATCTGTTGACTCTGCTAGGGACACAGAGCTTTTAAGGGAGTACTTTTCCTACACAATATAAGTTAATATTTCCTCCAAAAAAAACTAAGTATGCTCTTAAATTCCAGAGGAGATTGCATATCAATGAAACTGCTTTCATTTAGCCTGTGAGCTCTTGGAGGTTTTGCAACTTAATGTGTTCTTCTCTAGTGTATAAATTAGAACACAGATTTCAAGCCTCAAGTCATATTGTTAAGAATGAACAAAGAGCTAGCTTTTCTATCTAGGGAAAGATAAACAACAATGAATATCGCTCTTCCCCAGCAGGGGAAATCAAGCCAGACTCCTTGTTATTCTAGACTATCGGGGCAAGCTGGTTTTGTGGATGTGGTTTGAATAGCTCACCCTCAGTCCCTGGAAGAGAGCAGATATGTGGGATTTTCATGATCATTCTTATGCAAACAGTTCCGTGACAACAGGGGTAGACGTTCCAGGTGATTAAATTGGTCATTTTTATTTGGTATTGAAAGGTTTTCTGTATGGCTGCCAGACTTTAGCAGGGCTAGAAAAGAAATATTTTTTTTAACTTGAAAAAACTCCACAGTACATCTAGTAATAATACGATTGTTTCCCCAGTGCTTTGGGGGATATTGGGAGCAATTAATGGTCCTTAGATAAGAGCCACCATTGAAGCTGGTATTTTTCCACTGTCCCTTTTTACAAAACTGAGATGATGAAACGTTGGGTGACTGGAAAACTGTCGCTATCTCTCTAAGATTCATTTTTACTTTATGTATTTGAGCATTTACCTGTGTGTATGTATGTTCATCACATGGGTGCCCGCCCAATAGAAGGCACCATATATCCTAGAACTGAAGTTATAGATGGTTCTGAGCCACCATGTAGGTGCTTGCTCCTCTACAAGAGCAGCAAGTGCTGCTAACTTCTGAGCCATCATCTCTTCATCCCTTTCAAACTGTTTTTCAAACCCACACACCAAGAGTTTTCTGTAGCCATCTGCAGCCTCGTGCACTGCACTGATCAATCAGAATGAGCATTTTAATTTTGGTTTATGGGGTGGCCTTTTCTGGATCAGGGTACCGATTCAGATGATAAATTTGAGGAGGAAATGGCCAACCTATTGCTTGATGCTCATTTTTCTAGTAGTTCTGGTTTAGGGGCAGGAATTAACCTCACACATCCCTGTGGATGCCAAAGGGATATGGGGCTATTTGGCAGTCACATCGTGGAGCAATATTCCTGAAGCTATAGCACACTGTACCTTTAGGCCCAATTTGAACCTGGAAATAGTCACAGGAAGCAGATTTCCTCATTTCACTAGAGAGCCCTGGGAAGATTCCCACAGTGCCCGCTGTCTCAGTGATTCTCAAGCGGTGGGTATTGGAGTGGTCACGAAAGGTCTGTAAGGATACCAACTGTTCCTGCCGGGAGATGAATGAAGTGTCTCCCATGTAAGTGCTACTATTTTTCAAGTAAATGAGGTTGCTATTGGACTTCATTAAAATAAAAATTAATTTAAGTGCAAGTAGCTTTCTGCTGTGATGTATTTTTGCAATCAGCATTTCTGAAAATGGCTGCCGCTGTCACGCAGCGAACAGCAGAATCATTTAACATGAAAATATCTCCTTGCACATAAGGTGGAACCAACTATGGACTTCCTGAGGAGGAGGCACTAGTGGGTAGGATGCTAGGTGTTTTTTTGTTTTTTGTTTTGTTTTTTTTTGTTGTTGTTGTTGTTACCTAAAGTTGTGGTGTTTGTCCTCACTGATGGAACACAGATTCACATCTTTTCAAGTTAGAGTACAAGGGCTCACAGAGATCAGCTAGCCAGGAGCGTCATTTTATAGATGGCGAAGTTGAAGCTTGGAGAAGGGAATAAATCTGTCCCAGGCCACAGGCTTAGGGGCAGCATCTAGAGCCAGGACAGAAATCCTTATGCTGGGAGAGTCCTGAGCAGCCATTCTGCTAAGTAATCTGCTGAGTACCCACCCTGCTGAGTTCCCATTCTGCTAAAATATTCACCTGCTGAGGACCCACTCTGATGAACGCCCACTCTAGTGGATTTCTTCTTTGCTGAGGACCCACTCTGATTTGTGCTCACTCCAGCAGGGGTCTTCATTGCTGAGGACTTCAAATGCTGCCACTTCAGTAGCCCTTCCTTGAATTGCCCTCGGCACCTGAATTAAGTTCTGTCATAGCAGCTCCTTTTATAGACAGAGAAAGGTAGGACACTGAGTAATTAACAACTTGCCCAAAGTCATAAAGCTGGTGTATATGAACCGTTCTCCCAGGCTGCCTTAAAAGAAGTTAATTAATTAATTTGAAACAGGCTCTCATGCAGCCCAAGCTCCCCTTGAACTCACTGTGCAGGCAAGGATGGCCTTGAACTCCTGACCCACTTATCATCTCTCCAGTTAGAGGCATCTGCCATCACACTTGGTTAAACCCATGCCTTTAAATACTGGATCATATAAATGTAGGTATTCAAGGACACTGTTTTATTACTTGCTTCCCCCCCCCCACACACACACACTTAAAATATACCATGAAAGTTCCACATTTTCTACCTCACACTTTAAGGTTAGTTATGTATATATGGTACTCTGTCGGATGTAGCTTCTCTGTCAATTCGCACTAGCAGAAACATGTTAAATTTTGCATAAAATTCTTTGCTTATTTCCTTAGGCTAAATTCCCGGAAGAGGAATGGCTTCGCTGAGCATCATGCACATTAAAAGCAGTTCTGCTTGTGAGTATTTGTCTACTGGACCATGAGAACAAAGCACCTTTCCATTGGATGGGTTCAGCAACAGAGATTTTTTTCCCCCCTCAGTTCTAGGGCCTGGAAAGTCCAAGGTCAAAGTTCCAGCCATATTTGGTTTCTAATGAGGCTTCACTTCCAGACTTGCAGGCTTGTGTCCTCACATGGCCTTCGTCTGTGTGTGCTGATGGAGATCTCTGGTGCCCTTTCCTCTTAAGAGGACAAGAGTCTTATCAGATTAGAGCCTCACCCTGGAAACCTTGCTTATCTTAACTGCCTGATTAATGGTGCTGTCGCTTAATACCTTACCTTGGGGCTTGGGACTTGGGCCTCCAGCAGGCAATGTTGAGGGGGAGGGCATGCAGTTTAGTTGTCAGTACTGTGTATTGGAAGGCTGAAGTGTGTGTGTCTCCCATTGATGCAGAAAGACTTTTCCTTTTCAGTAGCATCAGGGATTATCATTTAAAATATTTGTTAATTTTATGCCCTAAAATGGTATATAGTGATTCTATTTGAAATAATTTTCACACATATACATTTTTTCTTTTGTGGATTCTCTGTTTCACTTGTCATCATTCAACATGTATATGAGCATACATACTATGTCATATAAATTGTTATTTTGTAAGTCATTTTTAATTTAAAATTCTTATCTTCATTTTATTTGTGATGCTATACTTTGTGTTCCAGCTGTCGCCCCCTACCTCATTCCCTCCCAGACCCACCCTCCTTCTCTCCTCTCCTTCTTGCCCCTCTCTAAGTCCACTTATAGGGGAGGTCCTCCTCCCCTTCCATCTGACCTTAGCTTATCAGGTCTCACCAGGGCTGGCTGCAATATCCCCCTCTGTGGCCTAGCTAGGCTGCTCCTTCCATGGGGGACTGGGAAGGTCAAAGAGCTAGCCATAGAGTTCATGCCAGAGACAGTTCCTGTTCCCCTTACTAGGGTAACCCACTTGGATACTGAGCTGCTATGGGCTACATCCAAGCAGGGGTTCTAGGTTATATCCATGCATGGTTCCTAGTTGGAGAATCAGTCTCAGACAAGCCCCTGTGCCCAGATATATTTGGTCCTTGTGGAGCTCCTGTTCTCTCCAGGTCTTACTAACTCTCTCTTCTTTCATATGATTCCCTGCACTCTGCCCAAAGTTTTGTTATGAGTCTCCGCATCTGCTTTGATACACTGCTATGTAGAGTCTTTCAGAGGCCCGCTATGGTAGGCTCCTATCCTGCTTCTCATTTTCTCCTACTTCCAATGTCCATCCCATTTGTCTTTCTAAGTGAGGATTGATCTTACCCTGAGTCCTCCTTCTTGTTTAGCTTCTTTAGGTGTACAGATTTTATTATGTTTATCCTATATTATATGTCTAATATCCACTTATAAGTGAGTATAGACCATGTGTGTCTTTCTACTTCTGGGATACCTCACTCAGGATGATCTTTTCTAGGGCCCACCATTTGCTTGCAAATTTCATGATTTCCTTGTTTTTAATTGTTGAGTAGTATTCCATTGTGTAAATGTACCACAATTTCTGTATCCATTCCTCAACATCTGGGTTGTTTCCAGGTTCTGGCTATTATGAATAAAGCTGCTACAAACATGGTTAAGCAAATGTCCTTGTTGTGTACTTGAGCATCTTTTGGATATATGCCTAGGATTGGTATAGCTGCATCTTGAGGAAGCACTGTTCCTAATTGTCTGAGAAAGCACCAGATTGATTTCCAAAGTGGTTGTACAATTTTACATTCCCACCAGCAATGGAGGAGGGCTCCCCTTTCTCCACAACCTCTCTAGCATGTGATGTCACTTGAGTTTTTTATCTTAGCCATTCTGATGGGTGTGAGGTGAAATCTCAGGGTCGTTTTGATTTGCATTTCTCTGATGGCTAAGGACGTTGAACATTTAAGTGTTTTTCTGCCATTCTACAATCCTCTACAGAGAATTCTCTGTTTAGCTCCAGCAGTAGATCTTAAAAACAGAAATAAACAAAAGAAAAAGAAGGAAAAGTCAGGCAGGAAAGGAGAAAGGAAAGGAGGAAGGGAGTGAAGGAAAATAACCACTGAGGTGTACTACTGTAACTATTCCTAAGTCTACCATTCCAATTTTGCTATATAAATAGATAATGAATGTCTGTATGATCTTAAACTTTAAAAAATTGCAAAGATCATACTTGCATAACACCCTGTTCATATAATGTGCCAGATCTGTTTGTTCACCCCTTCCCCTGGCTCTTCTGATAGAGGAGCTGCGGTCCTGTCCCTGTCCCTACTTTCACAGACAGATGCTGTGATCGGCCTCAAGCTCGGCTGGGGCTCCAAAGCCTGTGACAGTCCCATTGGCTGCTTAGGGCAGTGGGGGACAGTATAGCCAGGTGGGAGAGGGCCTGTGGGCTGAGTAATTTCCTTAGGCTCACTTACTTTTCTCATCACTGTGATAAAATACTTGGCAAACGCAAGGTAAGGAGGGAGGGTTTGTTTTGATTCCTGGTTTGACAGCGCAGACCATCATGGCTGCAATAGTGGTGATGCGGTGAGTAGGAACAGCTGGTTACATTCGCGGTCAGCCAGGAAGCAGAAAGACAGAGGAACTGTAGTGCTCTGCTCGCTTTCTTTTTGTTTTCTTTTCCTCCAGTCTCAGAGCCCAGCACACGAGATAGTGGTGTCACTGTTGACGGCTCATCTGGGAATGAGAAAACCTCAATTGATGAATTAACTCCATCAGACTGGCCCATGGTTATGTCTGTGGGGACATTTTCTGGATTGGTAACTGATGTAGGAGGTCTCGGACCACAATGGAAGGTGCCATCTCTAGGCAGGTGGGCTGTATGAGAAAGGCAGTGAGCCCGAGGAGCTGACCAGAAAGGAGCATCCTCCAAGATCTCTGCTTCAGTTCCCAGCTTCCTGTAAGGAAGGACTGTAACCTGTAAGGCAAATAAACCCTTTCCTCCCTCAAGCTGCTTTGTGGGTCAGAGTGCTTTTCCCGCAGTAAGAAAAAGCAAACTAGAGCAGTCACCGGCATTCAGGGTGGCTCTTCCCTCCTCAGTTAAACCTCTCTGGAAACATGCTCACACATGTGCCCAAAGGCGTGTCTCCCAGGTGGTTCCAAATACAGTCAACAGTGATGATGAAACGTTAACAGCTGAATTCTGACAGCAGGAAGCCGAATTTGGGAAGCACCAGCAGGTCTATAGTTCGTTCTTCTCCCACTCAGAGGACTCTCCTGACCAGCACGGTCACGTGTCGCCTCTTTGGACACGTTTTATCGGAGCCACTGGCGCTACTGGTGCTTAGTAACGCATGCCAGCACTCCCCTCCTTGCCTGTCTCACGGCCCTGTTTTCTTCCTTTTGCCTCTCTGGCACTGTACCTCCAACAGAGGGCCATCGTACCAGCCTTGGCTCCACACTCTGTGGGTGCGGCTCGAGGCTATCCTATCCTCTTTATCTCAAGATGACAAATAGGTTTGTGCAGCCTCGAATTTTCTTATTAGTTGGTTGGGCTGCCTTGACTGTTGCGCTGAGAAATACTGTGGAGTTCTCTTTCAAGCAGTGGCTGGAGAAGGGGTGTCATGCTGAGAAGCACGGTCTGCAGCGCCTGTTGGGAATATACTTGACCTCTTGAAAGGTTATTCAAGTTTATATGAGAGCAGACACATTTCCCCACCCACACCCAATGTTGAATGATACCATTAAAAAGAATCTTTAGTTTGATAAGAATAAACTTCATCTTATTTTAATTTTTCATGTGAAAGTAAAACAATTTTTGTATCTTTACTGGCTATATTTTATTTATGAATTGTCTGATTTTATCTTTGTCTCTCTCAATCTTAATTTTAATTTTTAAGCAAAGCAATGTATAACATATGCAATAATATAATATGGAAGGAATTAAAATAATACAGGCTGGAGAGATGGCTCAGGGGCTAAGAACACTTGTTGCTTTCTGGCCTTGGTTCTAAGAGGACCAAAAATAAAAGAAGAAACAATGGTTGTGCCTAGAAGGACCACAGCCATGTGCATCCAATTTAATGCACATCTGTGCTAGGTTGTGCCCAAGGACAAGGCCATTAAAAAGTTTGTTCAGAACACTGTGGAGGTCGCTGCTGTTGGGGACATATCAGAAGCAAGTGACTTCAATGCCTATGTGCGTCCCAACCTCTGTGTCAAGCTGTGCTGTACAGAACAAGTGGTCAGGAACCAATCTGGTGAAGCATGGAAGGACTGTACAGCCCCCCATGATTTAGGTCAGCTGCTGCTGCACCACAAACCTCCACCAAAACCCACGTAGAGCAAAAGATATCTTGGAAAAATAAAATGGAAGTTATATTTTAAAAAGGAAGGAAGGAAGAGAGGAGGGAAGGAGGGAAGGAAAGAAGAACACTTACAGAGGGCTCAGGTTCGGTTCCCAGTGCCTACATGGTGGCTCACAACTGTCTGTAATTCCAGTTTCTGGGGATGTGATGCCCACTTCTGACATCTGTGGGCACTAGGCACATATGTAGTGCACATAAATCCATGCAGGAAAAACATTCATACACATAAAAATAAATAAATCTAAAAAATAATAAGACTAGATGGCTAATGCCAAGTAATGACTTGGTCTCAGCTTTACTCTGGAGCCTCCTCCCCCATGATCAGCCATTCATTTTTTTTGGTTGTTGTACTTTTTTTTATTTGGGGTGGGGAAGAACAGTTTTCCAAATGTTTCTAAGTCAGAAGCTTACAGCTGCCCTTTTCGGATTTTTCCATTTTAAAGATTGCTTATTTATCTTGTGTGTGTGTGTGTGCCTTTAAGCATCTATGTGTACCATGCACGTGCAAACACACCACAGAGGTGGCAAGACAGCGTCACACAGATTCAGGCAGTTGAGAGTAGCTCTGTGGGTGCTGGGAACTAAGTCAAGGTCCTCTGCTAAGCCATGTCTCCAGCCTGTTTTTCTATTTTAAACATTGTCCACAGTCTTTCTGCAACAGAAGATGAGAATCTGTTTGTCTTACACATTCTTATCTTCTCATTCTCTACCTTGCTCTGGCCTACCTTGACCTCCTTCCATTCTCGAGGAGTAGATTCACAATAATTTGGAGGTAAGGTAGTGTTCAGGATGAATGTTATCACAAAGAACCAAACACTGTTTATGGTCAAATCTCAAAACGTATTAGGATTATTTTTCCTCTTCCGTTTGCCTTTTTGTTTTCTTTGAAGTTGATTGCCTCGGTCACCATCTCCTGACTAGGGTAATGAAGGAATGAGGACAGACAGACAGACAAACCTATGTGCTGTGCTGTGCTCACTCTGATCGAGCTGTGCCACGGTCCATTATTTACAGCACAAGAAGGAGCTCTCTGCCGGAGTAGTCTCAGGATGCTGTCAACCAGGAGAAGAAAGGGCAGTGGTCAGCTGTTCCTGAACAAGCGCCTTGGACGACAGGCACATGCCTGTGCCTCTGAGCCTTACCCAGAAGGAGGCTTCGCTTATTCCCACGGGTCTAAGGCCTTGGGGTCCATCTGTTCCTTACACTCAGTGTTTGAGTCTCCAATGCATGGATCGCTAATGTAATGTCAGACTCTCACCAATGACTTACGGTGACCATCTTGTCCTGAAGAGCCCCCTGGAGCCTCTGTCCTTTCTTTCTCAACTTTCTGTTGCTCTCTGAGTCTGCTGCTTATCATCATAATCTTCTTTACCGTCACCCAAAGTGTTCCTTCCTTTGGCTCCTAGCCATGTGAAGCATTTGAAGAAGTATTTGCTTTGTGCACCGCCCCACCCCTCCCAATTTTTTGAAACAGTGTCATTTTGTGTAACCCTGGCTGGCCTGGAGCTCTCTATGTAGACCAAGCTGACCTCAAACTCACAGAAATGAGCCTGCCTGCCCCTGCCCCCTGAGTGCTGGAAGTAGAGACATGAGCAACTACGCCCAACTCTTTCTTTCTTTTCTCCTCTCCCATTTGATTTAATTCTATTTTTGTTTATTTATTTTTATTTTTTTAACTTTGTATTGCTTCTTCATGAATTTCACATCATGGACCCCTAGCTCACTCACCTGCGCCCTCCACCCTTGCAATCTGCCCCTGACAAGAAAACAAACAGAATAACCTCTCTGTGGAAGCTCCAGCAGTTTATAGATGGGGTAGCTGTTGGGGTGGGTGAGTCAGAGCCCTGGATCTGGGCCTGGGTAGTAGCTGAGCTGCTCAGCCCAGCTCTCCAGTACCCATCCTTCCAGGGTGGGCTCTCCAGCTAGCCCACCTGGTGCCTCAGCAGGGGAAGAGCAGGGACAGCTCCCCCGCTCTCATGACCTCGGCACCAGCTTGGTGGAGCACTCTACTTTCTGAGAAAGGGTGTGGAGGAGGTACATGTTTAAAAAATTTCCATCTGCTGATTTGGTAGCTTGTAGGGTACTGAACTCCAGGCTGCCTTGTTAGCCAGAGTAGGTGAGCAGTTCACATTTCTGCAGGTTAACAAGCACAAAAGCTCTGTCTGGTGATTGCTGAGTACCCATATTCAATGGCAGCTTTTAGGGATCTGGACATCTTTTGTCTGGAGACCACATTAGGGTCCCGGAGCCCCACTGGACTTTTCTGAAGCCCTCTAGGTGACAAGGGAAGAAATGGAGGGTCATGTGACTGGCTAGAAATAGCACAGTTCAGAATCCCCATCCTCTGCCTTTTATACCAAACACAACCACAAGGATCTTCCTTGTCAGTGAAAGGAGACCAGGAAATATAGTCTACAAGCATGTTCATGTAGAAGAAGAGAAACACGGTCGTGGAGTCTTATTCTAATCCTAGCATTTGGGAAACTAAAGCATAAGGATTGCCCATGAGTTTCAGGTCAGCTTGGGCTCCCTAGCCTAGTCTAGGGCTGCAGATGAGACCCTGACAGAGAGAAAGAAAGGGGTAGTGGTGGAAGAGCAGAGACGAGGGAGGGACACAGAGGCAGAGATGGAGAAGAATGAGGTCAAGAAGCCTGATAACCCCAGCCACCAACAGAAATAACTTCTCTTACCATTTATTTTGCCTTTGGCTTCCCACACCGTTATAAATATTGATATAATTCTATCTGATACAATTCTGTTAGCTGCTTCTTTATGGCTGGTGCTGCTGATGGAAGCCCAGTAGAAAATGAGGCGAGTGAGAGAGAAATGTCTACAGGAGATGTATTCATTGTCCCATTATATGATGAAAGTATAGTTTTAAATTTTATTTGTTTTATTTATATGCATGAGTGTTTGCCTGCATCTATCTATCTATCTATCTATCTATCTATCTATCTATCTATCTATCTATCTATATGTAAACTATGTGTATGCCTGGTGCCCACAGGACAGAAGACGGTATTGAATCCCTGGGTTTGGGTTATTGGGGCAGTTGACTGTGTTCAATAGAAATTAGACAAACTAGAAGACAATGGATATCCCTACTGAGCCCTCACGTTCATGCAATTGGGTTTTTATGTCATTTTGGTCCTTAATACAATTTTATAATTTCTTCTCTAAGGTGGTTGTCTACATTTAATAGATTTAATCCTAGGTACTTATGGCAGCAATTGTAAATGTTATCTGTTTTCTCTTGGTTGTTTGATTAATATTTCTTCCTTAATTTTTTCAGCTGTCTCTTTCCACCTGTACTTGGGTTCTAGAGATCAAACTCAGGTCATCAGGTATGTGTAGCTGTGCTTTTACCTACAAAACCGTCTCACTGGCCCCAGCCTGGACTTAAGATGAGTCCTTAGCTCCTAAATTTATACTTGAAGCTTTCTTCTATTTATTCTGTGATGTATTTGGGGTGTGCTGTTGCATTTATTTATCTTGTGTGCAATTCATTGTGCTTCTTGTTTTGAAGCTGGGATTTTCTTCTCACAATCTCCTCAAATGTCTCTTGTATTCTTTCTAGACTGTCTCCATGCCTTTTGAAACCCTGGGTAGATATTTTGGTGGTCTTTTTCAATCTTTTCCTTATACTTCTGAACTTTATTTCTGTATGTGAAGTACAACTATAAGTATGTCTTTATATGTATGCTTTTTGAGCTTTTAAAATTATATCACATACAATATCTCTATAAATTGTTGTTAATGAATTGTTTCATTAGTTCCATGTTTAATCACTCTACTTTTTTTCTGTTTTGGTTTCTTTGTGGAGTCCTGGGACTCACTTGGTAGATCAGGCTTCAGACTTGGAGATCTACTTGCTTCGTTCTCCCAAGTGCTGGGATTAAAGGCATGTGCCACCACTGCCCAGCTAATCACTCATTTTTTGATGACTTCTCTTTTGAACACAAATGGAAACTTTTTGTATATCTGGTACATGTGTATATACCATGTTCGTGTGAATATGTGTGTGGGGTTGTACATGAGTGTGGAGGCTAGAGGCTGATATCTTCCTCAATTGCTCCTTCACCATGTTTGTTATCTTTATGAACCTGGAGTCCCTTAATTCAGCTAGAAATGCTTTCAAGGAAGCCCTAGGAGTCCTCCCATCTCTGTCCAACATTGAGGCATGTGCCATCATGCCCAGACTCTTTTCATAATATTGTTATTGATTATTTGGGAATTTCATATCATGAACCCCAAGCACACTCACTTCCCAGTTCTCCAATCTCCCTTTCCCACCCCTCCAAAACAAAAACCAAGTCTAAAGTGTTGTCCGTATACTTACTGGAGCATGGTCAAACTCCCAGTGGCCTTCTCCTTAAAGAAAATTGAATTCTTCCCCATCTCACCCTGCCAGAAGCCGTCAGCTGTGGAGAGTTGCACTTCAGCATCTTTATCGAAATTCTTTTTTAAAAAAGATCTATTTATTTATTTTATATAGATGAGTACTATGTCTGTATCCCAGTTATAGATGGTTGTGAGCTACCATCTGGTTGCTGAGAACTGAACTCAGGACCTATGGAAGAGCAGATAGTGCTCTTAACTGCTGAGCCATCTCTCCAGCCCTAGATTTTATTCTTTAGAGCAGATTCAGGTACCCCGAAAAAAACTGTGTAGAAAGTAAATGGAGTTCCTCTGAACCTCTTGTCACACACTCACAGTTCCCACCACCACATCCCAAAGGTACTAGTAGGTACATTTGTCACATCCAATAAATCAACATGAATATATTATTAGTAACCCACATCTGTAGTTTATCCTGAGGCTTACTTAATATGTACATTCTGTGGATTTTGACAAATGTATAAACTATGTGAATCTACCATTCTAGTATCCCATGAAGCAAATTCATCACTCCTAATGGTACAAACTCCAGGGCTCTTCATAATGTATCTTCTTGTTGTTGCTTTTGAGAGCTAGTCTCACTATGTAGCTTGGGTTGCCCTGGAATTCACAGAGATCTGTCTGTCTCTGTCTCCAGTGTGCTGGAGTTAAATCCACCAAGCATAGTCTGTCTCTTAAGTTGTCACAGGCTTGGTCATATCTCTAGGACTGAGCCAGTTACTAGACTGAAGTAAATTCAGAGGAGTCCTATATTCACAGGCTAAAACAAGTACCTGTGCTTAAAAATAACACTGGAGAATGATTAGACTGCTCTCAGTACTAAGGACAGATTGGCTCGGCTGAAGTTAAGACTCAGTCACACCACTGTATGGGGATGGGTGACATCTTTCCATGAAGAAGTGCCTTGACTTCCATGGAACATTCTAGAACACATAAATGGAAGTCTTCACCCTTCAAGTTGCTTCTGGAGTTCTGGGTGCCGGAGTGGAAGCTGATTCTCCACTGAGTGAGAAATGAAGTGTCAGAGGCCAGGAGACAGTGAGAAAAACAGCTGTTAAAGGTAACTCGTGGTTAGGGAATACAACATGGCTGACAGTGATAGGCTGAGAAACATCAGTAGTTGGACTGCAGAGGCACGGGTCAGGTGGTGTTGTGACTGAGAACTGCTCCAGCTCCTTTAGAGTTGTTCTGAAAATGTAGAGGGCTGAGCTGCTACCACTAGGCAAAGTCAGAGTATTGGCTATTGTCAATCAGCTCTATTATGCGGTGTCTGTAGAGCAACAGTAGGTCCAAATTTGAGGCAACGGCAGTGGCAGGGTTGGAGGGCAGGATCGTGAGCGTGGATCAGTGTGGTCAAGATCCAGGCAGTTCTTTGACAGTCTTTGACCTCATTAGGCAGGCAACTTTGACCTCCCAACTGCTAGGCAAGATATTCTGAAGGCAGGGCAAGCCACCGCCATCTTATTAGGACTCACAGAGAAAGTGGATGTCTCGGGAATGCCCAGAGAGGTGCCAGGAAATGGAAGCAGATGTTTAGAAAGTGATCTATGAGTGATCCCGGGGACACTGAGTTTCGAGAAAGACTGAACTTTCTAGAAAAAGAGGAGCAGACAGTCTCGGGTATGTTTGAGCCCTTGGACATAGGAGCATCTGACTCTGGTGGGTCCTTGCATATCCAGGAGTTGCTGGCCCATTTGCTGGTATAGTGTTTACCACCTGCCAGGTGCTGAGTGCGTTCTCAGGAAGCACCATGCTGGCTCAGGAGGAGGAGAGAGAGGGGAGGAGAGCTATGAAGTCCAGCTGTAACAGGCAACTGAGATGGTCAGAGGATGCGGTTCATGGCCCTGTCCTGGACCTCATGCCCACAGTGCGGGCTGACAGTCCGTCCTTCTGCAAGGCTCTTGGGATTTTTGTGATACTTTCAAGCATGCTTTTCTCAGTATTTCTACAGCTGTGCAGGAGCAAGGGGCAGCCTTCCAGCCTCTCTCTGACTCCTTTAGGAAGCTCTCAGCTCCTCCTGAAAAGAAGTTAAGTGCTTACTGTCCTTGGCATCGAGGATAAATATTCCAACAGTTGTTGAAGATCATCAGTGGCTTGACATTAAAACAGTAGTTTGCTCTTCCTGGTTGCAGGTTGGTTTAATTGGAAAATATCTTGAGACTCTAAGAAAAGCAGGTTTCTTTTTTGTTTGCTTGTTTTTTTTTAAATAAAACGTACCATTTATGATCATTTATGTTGCTAAAGTATGTTTTTCAGAACTATTCAACCACAGAGATTTGTTCACCAGCCACCCTGATTTCATGAAGTTTTGTATTCATGGAAATGGTCTCGTTGTTATTGTTTATTGACAGTCTACAAAGTGAACTGTTATCAGTGTGACACTACAAAATAAATCCATGCTAATAAAAAATGCAAACTGTGTGCTTAGCCATAAATCAAGAGCTGACAGCCACAGGTACTGGGTTCAGGAAGGAGCTTGTGTTCAGTGTGAAAATTCCAAGCTGGCAAGGGTTTTGGGGTGTACGTTACTTACTTTTTCACTTCTGTGACAAGAGCATACGGGCTGGAGACAGCATAAACAAGGAAAGGTTTATGTTGGATCATCATGGGGACGAAGGCACAGCACCCAGTGTGGCTCAGCCTATGTCAGCTGGGAGCATATGGCAGAGTGACTCACACTGTGGTGGGGGCAGTGAGGCAGAGGGTACGGAGTGGACCTGGAGATGAGCATAGCATTCAATTCCCTCCACCCCAGGGGAAGTATCCCACTCCCAAGACCCCACAGCCTTCTAAAACAGCACCAGTTGTTCAAACATGTAAGTCTGTTTGGGACAGTTCAGATTCTAACCATGATAACATGTCTTAGGAGACACGGTTCCTTACCATGAGAAGGTGGAGACACCGGCGAGTAAGCGAGTCTGAACAGCCACAGCCGGGATGATAACTGACAGCACACACCACTCCTGAATGGCACGGTTTCCTCAATATGCGACAACCCAGGAAAGGCTTGCTTGAACACATGGGAGAAAGGGAAAGGATGGGAGAAAAAATCTAGACACCCAAAGAGGCAAGTAGAGCGGAATGATTGCAGTGATCGAGGCATGCGTGGCAGAGGGAATTCCTAACCCTACTTACATGCAGCACCTAGCCCTCAGGAGGCGTGAACATGATGGCTGCTTCCCACTCCCCATCCCCATCCTCAGAGGAAAACTGACAAGAACCCCAGTGGAATCCTCAAACCACAATGTCAGCTCCCATTCATACTCTGTTCTTTCTCATTCTTGACTACAGTAAAGTTCAATTCATAAATTAGGCACAGTAAGAAGTTGATAGCAACTAATAAGAATAATCATAGCAGCCCACTGTAGTCAAACGTATGTGACTGTGATCTCTCTCTAAACTATTGTGCGCTACTCTCCTACATTTTTCCTCAAATAAAACATGTCACCCTTTCATGTTTAGGAACACTTTACAGCTTCTCTCGGTGTCTCTGAACTGCCAGAATTACTGCTCTGGGGTTTGAGTGGGGCAACATTAAATAATAGAAGGTTAGTTGCCACATAGGGACCGTTGATGTGAGACCCAAGACAGCCACTGTGCTACTGTATAGGCTGAAGAAAGAGGTGATCCACCTCCCAGGTGGGACAGAGCCAGTGGTATAGGATTTTGTCTGTCTACTCAGAACAGAGTACAATTCAAGGCTATGAATAGTTTATTTCTGGAGCTGTTCGTGTAATATTAATAAACCCTAACCTGGGGCAGGAAAGCCTGTGCCCACATTGAGGGGAAGAAGGAATAACACTTCTCGGGCTTTCTCCTCGTGCCCACCGCTGAGCCACGGCAGCTCACAGCGGGTCGGTTCTCAGTCTCATCTCTCTGCTTCATACACGATTACACAGATGAAGATTTTTTTTCTTTCCATTTCAATTCTCCTAAATTGCCCACTTGAGTTGAGTTAGCTAATTTTTAAAGGTATTGTGAAATCTGTCTGCAAGTGAGTATTTTTCCTGGGGGTTTGAAAAAAAAAAGGTAGAAATGGTAAATGAAGGCTAGACATTTCGTTTGTTTGGGCACACTCACCCTGAAGGAACTGGGTCAGCATGTTTCAAAGAAATCACCAGCGTCCTTGGGATAGAAATGAATGCTCCTTGCGAATGGCACCAAAAGCTGCATCTTAGATGCATTTGGGTAGTTCAGCAATCGGTCTCGCTTGGGCCTGCGGGGGCATTTTGCTTTCTGAAATCATGTTCACCCACACCCATGTATCACAAAGCACAATGAAAGCGGTGTTAGATGAAAGGAAGCTCTTTGGGGTTTTGAGCTCCTAGTGCAGCTGGAACAGATACTTCTTTCCCCCCTCTAAGTCACATGAACAAAAGAGAGGAGGCTTTGATGAGAATACAAAATTTCCACTCTGCCCAGAGCATGTGTTTTTTTCCCTGTGGCTGTTCGCTAGATGGGCGGCACGGAAACGTCAAACCAGGAGAAACATCAGTTTATGCTTTCTATTTTATGCCCCACAAAATGGTGATTGTTGTGCCTACAGCTCTCCTCCAACAAACAGAAGCAAATGCATCCTAACGGAGGCTGAGTTTGCCTATTAGTATGGAACTTATTCCATACTGTCTGCCTGGCAGCATTTCCATATCTCATTATGAGCTGGATGCTTAGAACACAACCGAGGATTCCATCTCGCCCTGTTCATGTGATACTTGGCTTGCAAGAAATATTAATGAGGGAGTCTCATAAATCTTTATTTACCGAGTCTAGAGACTCTCCCAAATTTGCATTTTGCAAACCATGATTGCATTATTTCCTGGCACACAGATATGAATTTCCCAGTGCCTGGGCAGGCAGCTTCATTAGAACCACTTCTGTTAAGGGATGTTGAAGGAGGAGCAGCCATCAATGAAGACTTATTTGGAAGTCAACTGGGCACATTCGTTGCAGTAAGTTAAGCCTACACAAAAAGCATTAGCTTGCACAGATCTTTTCCACTTTGAAGATGTTCCCTTCAACTGCCTTGGACTCACAACCATTGGCATTTTATGAACGTTTTTGTTAATACTCCAGCTGAACTACAGAAAAAGAAGAGTAAGGCTTCCATGTCATTCTAACACCATTTTGAGAATTGCATTCATTTTTCATTTGCATCAAGTTTGTGTTTTGCGGCAGCCATCACATCTCTGTTCTCTGCGATCAAATGGTTCCCAGAATCTCAACCTCTGATGGATGAGCTAGCTCTGTTGAGGCAGGAAGGTGAGAGCTTAATTTTTACTTTAGAAAACTGACTTTTCTTGGCAAACTTGGTCAGTTTGGGAAATAACATTCATTACAAGGAGTTGCCAATTGAGGAAACATCTACCCTCCAGAAACTCACAGAAAAAAGGACCTCTTCCTAAGATAGTGTCGTCACCTCTAGTGAGTCTGCAAAGGCTGCAGCAACAAGTAGACATTTTCAAATGTGACCATGAATGAGTTTTTGTTATCTGTGTCTTAGGGTGTTATTGCCATAACCATGGCAACTTTTGTATGTTTGTTTTTGTTTTTTTGAGACAGGGTTTCTCTGTGTAGCTTTGGCTGCCTTGGACTCACTTTGTAGACCAGGCTAGCCTCAAACTCACAGAGATCTGCCTGCCTCTACCTCCCAGAGTGCTGGGATTATAGGCGTGTGCCACCACCAATTTTTTTTTTTTTTCTGAGACAGGGTTTCTCTGTATAACAGCCCTGGCTGCCCTGAGCTCACTCTGTAGACCAGGTTGGCCTTGAACTCACAGAGATCTGCCTGCCTCTAACTTCCAAGTGCTGGGCTTAAAGGTGTGCACCACCACTGCCTGGATGACCATGGCAACTCTTATAAAGGAAACTTTGGGAAAAGAATTGCAGCTCTTGAAATTCAACTTCCAAGAGTTAAAATATCTGAAAGTGAAAGCTCTTACAATTTTGGGAAATTTCCCAAAAGCAAAACTGTTCTTCAAACAAACCATGTTCGAAAAACTAGACAGAGACCCACCGAGCAGAGACCAAATAAAACAAAACCCAGAACAGATCATAGTTTACAGTGTTAGAGGTTCAGTCCGCTATTGTCATGGTGCTGGAGAAGGAGCTGAGAGTCCCACATCTTTATCTGCAGGCAGCAGAAGGAGACTGTGTGCCACACTGGACATAGCTTCAGTATAGGAGACCGCAAAGCCCGCCCCCACAGTGACACACTTCCTCCAACAAGGCCACACCCTCTCCAACAAGGCTACCAACCTAATAGTGCTGCTCCCTATGGCCAGGCATTCACAGACATGAGTCTTTGGGGAGCCATTCCTATTCAAACCACTACATTATTTAATGAAAACAAAACAAAACAAAATCCATAAACCTCTCCATAATTCTCATCTGGGAATTTTTTCTCAGGACAAGACTAAAGGAGGTGTTAAGGCAGAATGAGTAGAGATGTTAACGTATTATAGACAAAACATGATTGCTACTCGGTAAGACAAGATCGATCTTCTTCCTTCCCCGAGGCTTTGAAGGTCCTTCACGCTCTTCATTGCTGTGTTCTTTCCCGCCATTTCCTTCTTACCAGCTGCACAGAGGGCATCTACTTTCCTGCCTCACACAGGGTTTAACTCCAGCGATACCACTTTGATTAAGAAAAAGGATCTGGACTATCATTAGGGGTGGCATTGGGCACTATGACAAATTCGTTAAGAGCCATGAATTAAAATTATCACCACTGTCTTCACCCAAAACAAGGGATATGCTAAAGCAAACTTTGGGAACAGAATTGAAGCTCTTGAAACACAATGTCCATGAGTTAAAATATCTGAAGCGTGAAAGGTCTCACGATTCATGGGAAATTTCCCCAAAGCAAAACTGTTCAAGAAACCATGCTAGAAAACCTAGACAGAGACCCACCAAGCAGAGAAGAAATAAACAAAACCAAACCCAGAGCAGAACATAGACATGAATCTTCCTGACCACGAATCACAGCGTTTACCAGCCTGTGACAGCTATGCAAACACATGTGTGGGGTTGGGCTGCAGATTTTGTTTTGTTTTTTTGAAACAAGGTTTCTCTGTGTAGTCCTGGCTGTCCTGGAACTCACTCTGTAGTCAAGGCTGGCCTTGAACTCACAGAGACCCACCTGCCTCTGCTTCCTGAGTCCTGGGGTCAAAGGTGTGTTGTGTGTGTATGTGAGAGAGAGGAGAGAGAGAGAGAGAAAGAGAGAGATGGTAAGTGGGGAAACATCTTTTAGCATCCTTGATGTGTGAGGTTAAAGGATCTGGGAAAGGAGAGAGAAACAGAGAACTACAAAACCTAATCACATCTGTTCCCAAGACTTGCCTATGCCTGGCCTCCAGGTAGCACAATGAATGCTTAGACTGGAAAATTGACTCAAATTAATTTTCTCATGCATTTTGATTACTAAACTCTTGCCGTGAATGCTCTATTTTCAGAACTTATTATTTGTGGAATGGTCATTATTTTCCAGAGCTGAAAACAAAATTAAAGGGGATAACTGTGTAAAATGTTTTGGACTAAACGTTGTAATTACTTTGTTGTTGAGCGGTATTTTAGGATGAAGCCTACATATGGCCCAATTTATACAATCATAGCCAATTTTTAACCTCCTACAGGGCTGGAATCAGGGGTGAATTCCAGCTTACTAATTTCTATGGTATTTATAATTTAAGCCATATGATAAACAGGGGTATCTTATTTAGCAAATACTGCCTTGGGGTGAGATGCAAAGAAGATGTGTTCCCAGTGGCATTGAGACATAGACAATTACATATTCATACTCTCTCTCTCTCTCTCTCTCTCTCTCTCTCTCACACACACACACACACGCGTGCACACACACACACACACACACACACACACTGTTCTATGACTCATCCTAAATAGAGTGGTTGTCTAATACTTTGTGTTGTATCTTTTAGAAAAATACTTTATTTTGTGTGCATGAGTGTTTTGGCTGTAGGTGTGTATGTGAACCGCATGCGTGTTTGGTAACTGAGAAAAGCAAAAGGAAGGTGTTGGGTCCCTTTGAACTGGAATTATGGATGGTTGAGCACACCGTACGGGTATTGGGAACTGAAGTCAATCCTTTGTAAGTGAAACAAGCACTCTTAACTTCTGAGCCATCTCTCCAGCCTCACTGCTTTCTTTTTAAAAAGAATTCCTTTTCTTTCTTTCTTTCTTTCTTTCTTTCTTTCTTTCTTTCTTTCTTTCTTTCTTTCTTTCTGTCTGTCTGTCTGTCTGTCTTTTTTTTTGTTTTCATTGATCTGAATGTGACTTTCTGACTATTTTCAGGAAGGAGCCTTGAACTGTCATTTTTTTCTTCTCGTTTTTGGCATGTTCCTCCTCATTTTCAGGACATCAAACATGGCTTTAGTCAAGATTTATTAATGTTAGCCACCAAAAATAAAATGATGGCATGAGCCCTGATTGAGACGGGCAGGCTCATATGCCCCTGACAGAATGGCACAGGCCAAGAAGGTCCTGAAATATGATGTGGCCCTCCCCAGATGACAAGGTTAACCTGCTTTCGTTTTACAGGTGCTGGCAGAGGATGCAAGACACCTGGAAAAAGAACGTATTGTTCTCAGTGGCAGCAGCAGGCAGAACATCAACAAATTAAACAGATCCTTTGAGCCTTGTTTCTCACAGTGACCAACAACACGTTCAGAGGGCACCTGCATTTGAAAACAATAATAGCTGGGGGCTTTTTCAAGCTAATGGCTGTTTTCTGCTATTTTGATAGGTTGCATTACAGAGATGGAATCCTGTGCTCAAAAGAATCCACAGGATTTGTAATGGGCAGTAAGAAAGCAAGCCTACCTGTTGTTGCAATAAGAGGCAACTTCTCTTTAGTACTTGTTGCTATACAGACGTCCTTAAAGGCGGTCTGGAGGAAAGGGCACATAGGGAGGAAACACTGACACTGTTTCTGAGAGAGATCACATGCAAGAAGATGCAGCTCACTGTGTGACTGGGACAGACTTACCTAGGTAGCACACAGCTTCCGAGCATAGGAATGAGTCTTAGGTATTTTGAATCATAAGCCAGGGCTGTAGAGCAAGTATTGACAGAGGCCTGTGCTGGAGCCTGCTTGGCTGGGTCCTAGAAACCTGATTGGGAGTTACCAGAGATTAAGAAAGACCAACACAGTAAGTTCCAGGACAGCCAAGGCTACACACAGAAACCCTGTCACAAACAAACAGAGAAACAAAAACAAAACAAAACAACAACAACAAAAAAGAAAACAGAAAAGCAAAACCAAAGACAAACAAATAAAACCCAAACAACAAGAACAATAAAACACATAAAGCTGGGATTGGGTGGGCTGTGCTCGAAGATGGAGACGCAACTTCCGCTCTGATATGCAGTGCATTGGTCATAGACAGCATGACACAGGTTAGCTAATCTTAGAGGGTGGAGGTTTCTGGAGGGGTGCGGTGGCAGGAGTGTGTGATCATGCCGTTTCCTAGTCAAGGAAGCTATGGGTATTTTTGCACATACTGTTTTTTTTTACCTAAAGATCAACATCTATATTCAGGACAGAGGAAGGCATTTCCCTGAGTCTGAAGCATGAGTGTAAGTCACTGGCATCCTTGACCTGGCTGTGCTCATGTCACAAATGCTCATTTATACATGGTGTGGTGGTCTGAATAAAAATGGCCGCCATAGGCTCATAGGGCACTATTGGAGGTATGGCCTTGTTGGAGGAAGTGTGTCACTGGGGGTGGACTTGGAGATTTCAGACACTCAAGCCAGGCCCAGCGTCTCTCTCTCTGTTGCCTGAGGATCCAGATGCTGAACTCTCAGCTCCCTCTCCAGCCCATGTCTGCCTGCACACCACCATGCTTCCTGCCACAATAATACACTAAACCTCTGAACTGTAAGCTAGCCCCAATTAAATGCTTTCCTTTATAAGAGTTGCCATTGTGAGGCCTGTGTAACTCCATTTCTGAAAAACAAACTCTGTCTTAAGGGTAAATGACATAGGCGCAAATTCCAGCTTCAAAAAGGAGAAAAACCCACAAAAATTGTGCTTCAACCACTCATCTTTGTTAATATTTAACCATCACCCCTAGCATCGGCTAATTAGTGAATACCTGAGGTTTATCCAGGTGTTCCTTACAATAGGATGAGTAAAACAATTATGGTTTGGCTCTCCGGACACCCGATATTTACTCAATGTCAAACATAAAACTGCTAAGCTGGAATTTCCCAAACCTTGATGTAACCCTAAAACCCCTCTCTCCCTGAACTCGGGGCTCTACACTTGAGAACACAAGCATCGGTGATGGTGGGGCCCAAGCTCGAGCTTGTAATAAAGACCCTACTGCGTTTGCATTGGAATCGGCTCCTTGGTGGTCTTTGGAGTCTGTGAAACTTGGGCACAACATCTTGGGGGCTCGTCCACCATCCCCAAGACCCCCAGGATCCCTGAACTGAAAGGTTGAGGACCCGCTGGTAAGCATCTTATCTGTGTCTGTGTTGGTGTTCCTCTAGTTTCTGTTTTGGGCCTCAAGGCTAAATCTGTAATATGTGTGGTTGGGAACGGTATCTTTGTATCTCTTCACCGCAATAGAAACCCTAGCTAAGACACATGGGTATAGTCACTCTCTGCATTCCTGGCTCTTTCTACTGACTGGTACCTGTTTTGCTTCTCCATGTGTGAGTTTGTGAACTCACTCTCTCTCTCTCTCTCTCT
>CM053750.1:5055860-5069253 GCA_028658305.1 Pachyuromys duprasi
CTGGAGGACATAGTTGAGGTTCTGCTCAATGGAGGCAAGAACGACTTGTTTTTTGTCAGATGGGAGGTAGCACTAGATGGAAGAGCAGAGGAGGGTGGGCAGGGATGAGCAGAGAGGCAGGGGTTCCATAAAGCTGTGTGATGGCTTCACCAGAGGCCAGTGACCTGGTTGTGAGCTTCAGAAATCCACAGTACCAGGGATCATGCATTTATGTAGATATATATTACTCAAAAACACACCCCTCCCTTTTATTTTTAGAAATAACCCCACTCGAGGCAGAAGTGCTGTATTTTTAGTTCTTAACATTTGGAAAACAGCGAAGAGCAGAAAATATTCTGACCCTAGCAACCAGAACCTTATAATCCAAAGCCCCCTTCTTGTGTGTGGAGGGCAGTAGCCAGGAGGAGACATGGACAGGATGAGTGGGCAGCATTTGAAAGGCGAGAATCAGAGTGGGAGGTAGGTGGGGGTCCATACAGTCAGGGAATTGAAAGATTATAAAGGCAGGAAGTTAGGGATTGGTCCATGTGAATTCCCCTTGGTTTGCTCACCTGTCCAAGACAGGTTTCCACCCAAGCTGGGAGACAGGATTTGGCTGGAATAAACAGCATATTCTTCTGGGAATTTTCTCAGACAGATGCTCTGGGGTAGGAGAGCATCCTGAGGGTGTGTGACCTTGAACTGTTTGAGACTTGTGTGTTCCATTCATGTCATGGCGGTCCAGGGTTTAGAGAGAGTTAATCAGTGAGGCCTCGGACGAACCCGGGTGAAGTTTGGTCAGAGAGATTCTTTGTTGTCATTCCTGGTTCCACGCGCACAAACTGGGCGCGTGTGTCTCGTGTGCTCCTGTCTGCCACAGATGACCCCATTCTTGCTGCATCTCCCTGGTAGCCAATGGCGGCGTGTGCCTGGCACCCAGGACGCATTCAACAGAGCAGTTGCTTTTACTGCCATTCTCCTGCTCCTACCTCAGCTCACACACTGTTGCCGCCTGGTCTTCAGATGGAGGGATAGGCCATGGACAGTGCTTCTGCTTTCCAGGAGTTCTTTCTTCAGGCAGAGGACCTCTTCTTGTAGGTCAAGTTGAGCATGTCAGAAAATGGTGCTTCAGAGGTACCCAGGGTGGTGGCCTGTTAAGAGAGGGCACTAATCGAGATTTTTTAGAGGCCGGCAGAGTAGACTGTACAGCTCTAGCCTGGACCAGTGACGCGAGCATTGTCACCCTCGGCAGAGGCAGAGAAAACATTTGATTCAGGAGATAAAAGTGGGGCGTGTGACCCCACTTGGAAAGCAGGGCAACATATAGCAATTACAGTTGACCTGAGTGGCAGACGCTGCGTCAGAGGTGACACACTTTTCTTGCTCTAGCTTCTTCCTAGGAGCCTGGGAAATTCTCTCCACCGAGCAGCCCTTTGGGCCTGTGGGCACCCTGCAGCTAGGGCTCCCCCCTGCGCCAGGGCAGCTTGTTAAAGAAAAACCCACATTTTGCAGCAGCAGCAGAGGCCCCAAGTGGGTCTTTGCACCAGAGACTCAGGCACCTGTGCTTTCTTTGAGGAGTTGCCCTCTGCTCCCTCATCTATTTGGAACTCCACGGTGGCCCTGAAACCTCCTGGGTTCAGATTCCACCTGGGCCACATTTTGGTGTGAGTGGCTTGAGTCTTTTGCTGGTCACCTAGGACTATGGCCATCCCTTCTGCTCCCGTTTCTTTCTCTCTTTTGGTTGTAGGACATACAACAGGGTTCATTTTCTTTTCTTTTTGATTTTTCGAGACAGGGTTTCTCTTTGTAGCCATGGCTGTCCTAGTACTCACTCTGTAGACCAGGCTGGCCTCAAACTCACAGCGATCCGCCTGCCTCTGTCTCCCAAGCACTGGGATTAAAGGCATGAGCCACCACTGCCCAGCTCTTTTTATTTTCTAAAAAGCCTATTTGCTCCCAGAATTGTCCTATCTTGAGAGCATGTTTGGGAGTTCTAGCATCTACTGGTATGCCCTTGACTAAGTAATGGTCCTCCCTATGAGTATCTTAATTAGGCTGCTATTGCTAGGAAGGAATGCCATGACCAGACCATGGCAACTTTTATAAAGGAAACCATTTAATTAGGGATTACAGTTTCAGAGTTTTACTCCATTGTTGTCATGGTGGGGAGAATGGCAGTGTGTGGGCAGACATGGTGCTGAAGAAGTTGCTGAGGGTTCTACATATTGATCCAAAGGTAGCAGCAGGAGACTGTGTCACATTGGCCAGACTTGAACATATATGAGACCTCAAAGCCTGCACAGTGACACACTTCCTCTAAAAGGACACACCTCCCACTCCCTGTGACCAAGCATTCAAATGCATGAGTTTATGGGGCCATTCCTATTTAAACCACCACAACACGGGTGGGGAGTGGGTAGGGGGCGGGGGAAAGAGTTTATCCCCTTCCACCTAGCTTGCAGCTTCAGGAAGGAAGCATACTTAGCGTGGGAGGCAGAGGAGCCAGGAGTATGGTATAATCTCTCCAAACGAAATTTGAGGATGTCGGAAAAGAGGTTAGGGCTCCCAGACAAGCTGTTGTGAGGCTGTTCTGAGAGCCTTATAGCTGTATCTCCAGGTATCTGTCTCCTTGAACTACGTGGAAACAAGCCAGCTTCTGAAAGCATGGATGCTCTTTGTGCCTTTCGGTTCTGCTGTGATGACAGAGAGGGCAGGGCAGCTCTAGGATGAGCCAGCCTGATAGACAAGGCTTCTTCTCTCTTGGCTGCCGTGCGTAGGTAGGTGATGTATTTTTGCCAGTGGTTGGAGCAGCAGGCACACAGCTATGAGGAGTGAGTAGGCTGAGGGTGGGGGTGGAAAGCAGCTTCCTAGAATAGCCCAGAGTGTTTATCCGAAAAGAAAAGATCTCTGTACCTCGTGCGATTGAACAAGCTGCATTGCCCCATGAGGCTCTCCAAATGGTTACTGGCTCAATGACTGGAAGAAAGATAGTGGTCAGCTTGGGGCTTGGGACTGACTAAAAGGCAGATACAGTGAACTGTCCAGGGTGCCCTGTGTTTAACATTGACTCCTCCTGATGAAAGTCACAGTAGATGGTGGCCCACAATGACAGCTCAGTGTCAGCTATGATCACGTTCCTTCTGGGGTGTGCTTGTTTGCCTTCTCCTGTCCTCTTGATAGTTTGTCCCTTTCCTACCTTCCTGCTGCTGTAGATTGAACCTAGAGCCTTGGACGTGTCAGGCAAGTGCTCTGTACTTTTAAATTGTTTTTGTTTGTTGTGACCCTCTTGCCGAAACCTCTCAAGTAGCTAAAATTACAGGCGTGCATGACAAAGTGCAGCCCTTTCTTTTTCCTGGGGCCTGTCTAAAAGATGGGATCTTGTTGTATAGCCACAGGCTGGCCTAGAACTTGTGATCTTCCTGCCTCAGTCTTCTGAGTCCTGGGGCTGTGTACCTGGATAGCCCTTCCCTGATCAGAGAACTAATGTTCATCTACTTCTGAGACACCACAGTGAAGAGACAGAGACACCCCAGACTCGTCACTGTCTAGATCCTGCTTCTGTTCTCCTCTAGGCTGTGAGCTTTGGGCACATGCTTCCCCTCCTTGATCCTCAGATGCCACCCAAGGCAGGAAAGTGACAAGATCTGCCTGGTGGCAGTGCTGTGGATCTGTGCATTTTCCCATGCCACGCCTTCCATTTAGTCCTAGGTGAGCTCTCTAAATCCCTGTTAGCAGGGGTGGTTCACAGTCCGGGGAGGACCTGCTGCTGCTTCTCCTCAACTTGTCACTCAACAAGTGATTCTTTGATACTGCCCTGTTCCATTCTCCTCCTGCAGATGTGTGATATGGGAGAAATAACAGAAACAGACCGGCTGTCCACGTGGCCTTATGGTCAAGGTCAGAGGAAGCTCTTATGATGCAGGACCTGCAGTGATAAAGTCAGGACAGTTGTATGCAAATCACCCACAACCCCCATTGCCCTCCCCTCCCAGCCCAGGGCCAGAGCTACATTGCTTTGCTCTTAGAGGCTGCTGGCACAGAGGGGTGCCCTGCCCCCTCTGCTTTCTTTTCCTCAGTGCTCCTGAAACTTGGCAGTCCACAACTTAAAATTCTACCCCCACTTTACTAGGGTGCTTTCCAAGAGAATGCAGCATGTTGAGGGAAGAGTCCTTGCTCAGAACGCATCTCTGTCCAGTCACAGGCAGTCACACTGATTTCTGGAGGGGCAGGTGCCCATGGTCCCATTTTACATAGGCCCAGAGATAATGCACCATCTGTGAGTAACACTGTTCTTTTCTGTGACCTTTGAGGCCTTGGAAAAGGTGCCTTACTTCTGTGGGGGTCCAGTGTTAACTGTCAATCAAAAAGAAAATGGGATGATCCATGACCATCTTCCTATGCCCAGCAGGACAGCATCATTGACCTTGTTGGCATAGGCCCAGGGGTTGGGGCTGGCCAGAGGCCTTTCCTTAGTCTCATTATGACTGTTACTTAAGCTTTCTTTGTCTCTGTTTGCTCCTGAATAGAATAAGAGTAATTATAGTCTATGAACCCTGTTGGTGGTTGTGAATCTAAAGACACCGCCAAATGGTTTCTAAAACACTTGTAAAGGTGGATTCTATAGCACACATGGGTTGACTTTCCCATGTCATTATTACCTAGACAATGCAGGTAAGAACTGTCCACACGGCACTGGCATTGCATCAGGCACGATAAAGGCTCTAGGGGTGACGGAAGAATGTAGGAAGATATGCATAGGCTGCATTCTAATAGGGGCTTGTGTGTTTTTGCTTTTTGGTATTGGAGAAGAAGGTTCCAGGATCTCGTCTCTACAGTCACTGAGTCACAACTAGACTCTTTGTAGACTTGCTTAAGTTATTCTTTAAGGCTAAGTATCTGGACTCCAGATCTTCATGTGAGCCTGTACAATTGGTCCCATTACTTTATTTCCATAGTCCATTGTTCTGTTTAATCATTCATCCAATATTTGTTGGGTCCTTACTGTGCTGGGTACTGAGTGAGGCCTGGGCAATGCAGACATGAAAGAGGCCCAGTACCTGGACCAACAGGCGCACAAAAATCCAAAGAACTGAGTCGGCAGGTCTATTCTCTTCTTTCCCCCATCTCTTCTCTCCTTCCTTCCTTCCTTCCTTCCTTCCTTCCTTCCTTCCTTCCTTCCTTCCTTCCTTCCTTCCTTCCTTCCGCTCCATCTCCTTTCTTCCTTTCTTCCTTCTTTGTTAACAGTTCATCAAGAATGGTTTAACAAGAATTGCTGGGCCTCTAACCAGTGTAATCCATTCTTCCTCATTACTAACAGAACCCTGTGTCTTGCCAAGATGAGCATTAAGATATCATTGTTTGAAGCTACTTTGCTGGGGCATGTGTGTGGTCAGTGATGTGGGCAGTCAGAGTTGAGTGGGCATTGTGGAGCTCAGTTCCTAGTAGCTGAACCCAGTTTTCTCTAAGAAGATGTAGCACATAAAGCAGAAACAGGCTTAACCATCTCCCTTAAACCCGAAGAAATGAAAGTCATAGGAACGTATCAAATAACTCAATGTTAGAACATAAGACCACTTTAGCCTTTCTTAATACAGACCGTGAGCAGCTGACAAACCTGTTTTCTCTTCCTGAGTGTTGGAAAGACCCTAAATCCTGAGGTTTGGCAACAGGAGATTAAGCACACTATTAAGAATTTTATTTCAGCTTCGTTGGTATTGGATGACAGGACTCATTCCCTCCCCCCCCAAGCAGAGGCATCTCAAATTCCCTAAATCTTATTTGGAAGTCCAGAGTGTTTGAGCAAATCTACACACCTTTCTATGGTTATATGTTTAATAATAGCAACTGAATTAGAAAATTTAAACCACCAATCACACACTGCCATTTATTCAAAGAAATGATAAGAAGAGTAGCTTGTGTGTATCCAATGCTTACTCTGCCAGTCCCTTTGACCCAGATGTTTAACCACCTCTCTTAGTTACTTTTCTCAGCTGTAACATGATGCCATGGCCAAGGCAACTTATAACAGAAAGAACTTACTTGGACAGTTTCAGAGGGTTAGTCCATGACCGTCATGGCGAGGAGCATGGCAGTAGGAGACACTGGAACAGCAGCTGAGAGCCCACACCTTCATGTAGAAGCATGAGGCAGAGAGAGCTAACTGGGAGTGATGTGGGTTTTTGAAACCTCACACCCCTTCCCCAGCGACACACCACCTAATCCTTCCCAAAGAGTTCCATCAACGGGCAACCATGTATTCAAGCAAACGAGCCTATGGGGGCCATTCTCATCAGCAGAGTCACAGTTAGTTACCTCAGTATTCCAACGAGGCGGGACCTACTATTGCTGCTATTTTTCAGGTAACAAAATTGAGGCAAAGGGATTTTTAGTAGCCTACCTAAGGTCATGTGGCTAGGAAATGATCACAGGGTATGGGCATGGATTCAAACAGCCTTAAAAGTAAATGATTTTGGGCCTAAGGAGAAGACTTGGTTGGTAAGCTGTTGGTCATACAAATGGGAGGGCCTGAGTTCCTGACTCCAGCTCTCACACCAAAGCTGGGTGTGAGAGTGGCTTGTCCTGTAATCTGGCACTCATGAGGCAGAGGCAGGCAGAGGTTCAGTGAGACTCTCAAAACTAAAGTGAGGAGGGACCGAGGAAAACTCCTGATGTTGGGGAGGAAGATGTGATCAGGAAAAAATCCAACCAGCCAACCAACAAAACCCACCTGATGTCAACTTCTGTTTTACACACACCCTTATACAAATGTGTACCTGCACACATGTGCATACAGTGAACATATACGCATATGTACACACACATACATACAAAGCAAGTTATCCTGTCCTAAAGGAGTTGAGTAGCTTTGAGCAATGCTATTTTGCTGATCAAAACAATCTTGTGCTTTACATATTGAAAAGGAGACATGTTTTTCAGACGGTTTACTTAACTCTTCCCAAAGATGTGATGAATTTATCCAAGAATGTGGACAATGTCTAAAAAGTCTCTCATCTTAGCAGAAAGCAGAAAGGATGCCCTTGATTGGAAGGCAGCCTTGATAGAGTTTAGATCAGGAATGTTGTTCAAAGACCTATGTGTTAAGGGCTGAATTCCTCAGCTCTGGATGGTGTTGAAGGGTGGGAGAACTTTAATAGGTGAGGCCTGGTTGGAAAGTAGGTCATGGGAGGCCTAACCTTAGAGGGGATATTGGAAATATGGCCCCTTCCTGTCTCTCTTTGCTTCCTGACTGCCATGGGATTAGCAGCTGTCTCAAGCATGTGGTCTGTCCTGGTGTATTGGGAAACCTCAGGCTCAGAGTAGCTTGCAAGGCCAAGGGATTATGGACTGAAACTCTCAAAATCATGAGCACATCTTACACATTGTCTGGGGTGTTTTGTCATAGCAATGAAAAGCTGCTTGACACAGAACCTCTCATGTACATCCTCAGTCAGAACACCTGGATTTTATGCCCCTTCAATAGCAGGAAACAAAGGATGCATGCAACCTGAAAGCAAGCTGCCCCTTGCTGGTCATTCTTTACAGCACATCTACACACTGCTGTCTCTTTTAAAAGATGGAAGAACCAAGACCCAGAGAGATGAATTGATTATAAGTGTAGTAGGCAGGCTCAACCTCCGGAGACGCTGAGCCATCTCAGGCAGCCACGGTTTTAATGACAGCCTTGGTTATTCTGGTGAGGTCATAGTGGCTGCTCTACCATCTTAGAGGTGATAAGTGACATATCTAGATCACACACATTGACAGGAGCCAACAGTCACAGCCGCTCGCACTCTGGTTTGTAGCTACCAATGGATTCTGGAGCTGTGATCTCATGCATGCTTAGTCGTGGCTGTTCCTGCAACGGAAGCTCATCCCAGGTGTTGTCTGCTAGCCTCGTGCCCACCCCGTGGCCTCACTGTGACTGAGTGGGAGGAATGTTCCCAGGGCTACAGACTTCCCAGTAGAGATCCACATGTGTCAGCTGGCTGGAGCAAAAGTAGCAGGGGTGAGGGAGAGAGGGAGAGCTGAAATGTCTTGTGCTTGCTGGTTCCTAGAGGAGCCCTGGATTTGGTGTGGCTTTTCTGGGTTGTTCTACTTTAAGACAAAGGCCTAGTATCAATTACTCATCAGGTGTGGACTCACTGCATCGTCGTCTCTCTCTCTCTCAGGAGCATGAGCTCAGAGCAGGGCAGTTCCCAGAGAGGGACTCAGCAGGGAGGTCGGAGGGTCTGAGTGGGTAAGCACTGAGGTCCTAAGAGAAAGTGAGGGATCAGGTGTGGGGAAGCCTCGGAGCTCCTCACAGCATTGTCACAGAGTGACGGTGTGAGGAAAGGCTGCTGCCGGTGGCTTCGAAGTGCCGTGACTTTCTCTAGAAGATGGCTGGGTGTGCTGACATTTAACGCAGTGTTAGGGTACTTGACAATTCTCACTGTCTCGTCAGGCCCCTCTCACCCTTGGGAGGAGGTGCTGAGAGACTGTAGCAGCAGCGTGGGGCTCTCCCTGCCCTGCCTTCTTTCCTCAGCTGGGACATCTGAATGGACAGGGCGAGGTTTCAGACTTGTCTTGGTGACACTGGTGTTACTCAGTGTGTTGTGGGGATTAGCTCAATGGGACATCTTGTGGCTATCACTCACACATGACAACCAGCCTGTAGGTGGCTATTTTAACAATAGTGTCTCTCAGAGGCATCCTGTCTCCTTTGCTTTCCTTATTGCACCACAGAGTATGACAGGCTGGAAACTTTTTCTCAGGCTCCTGTGGATGTCCCTGAACCCTTGAGGTGTGGGCCCCACCCAAAAGATGCTCACTGGGTCAGGATTGTCAGTAGGATGAGACGGAAGCCACGTTTCTGAACCTTCTGCTAGCAAGTGCCATCGTGGGGGTGACTGGTGTTCCTCTGGCATTGGGCACGGGACTTTAGGGTTTAGGCATTCATTTTCTTGTGTTGAGCTACAACCTTCCAGGGCAGAGTGAGCCTGGGGCAGTTATTGGTATCATGGCCCCGTGACGTGCTTTCTGGATTGCTGTGGAAGGGGCATCACCTTCTATGCAACTTTCACTGGGACCTTCCCAGAAGCTCAGCCGTGGCTCTCTTTCCAGGCTGCCCCATGAATGTTGTCAGTGTCTAGATCTCTACTCAAATCCCTTCCTACATAAAACAACCAAAGTAATTCTTGTTTTCTACAGTCAAGCTCAGATTCGTATTCTATTACTGTATTCATGAGCATTGTAATTTCTTTTCTTTTCTTTCTTTCTTTCTTTCTTTCTTTCTTTCTTTCTTTCTTTCTTTCTTTCTTTCTTTCTTTCTTTCTTTCTTTCTTTCTTTCTTTCTTTAACAGATCTTGCCTCAGGTTCATTTGTAAAAACAGCACAGGACACTGGTCATCTGTAAATAGTGTGTAGATGGGTGTGTCATACCAGTCCGTCTGTCTTCACATTAGCAGAAGTCTTTCCTACAAGGACTTCATGGGGTCCTGGGCACCTTTGGGAGCCTGAGCTGGAGCTGAAGCCTGGGTCTTAGCTGGAGCTGTGGCCTCTGCCTTGGCTTGAACCTTGGGCTTTGGTTGGCAGAGCCTACGACCCTTGGCCACATGCTTCCAAAGCTGGGGGTGAACAATGAAAGCTGAGTTTGCAGCTGGGGGGAGGGGCTTTGGCATCTCAGGTTTGATGGCTGCAAGCTTCACAAAGGTTAGGATGGCCTCTGCTCCCGCACTCATTACCTTTGTGTTGTTGGCCTGCATCTTCTTCAGGCCTTTCTTGTTGTGCTTCTTGGCAAAGTGCATGCTCCTTAAGAACTTGGGGTCTACCCCCTTAAGAGATTCATATCTTTGTGACGGGGGTTTCTTGATGTCACTTCTGTGCCATTTGCGGGACTGGTTATGGGTGGTGTGGTTCCTGGTCTTGGCCATGTCTGCAGGGTAACCGGCAGCTCCCCGCAGCATCTGGGACTGGAAGAGACCACATTGTAATTTCTTAATGACATTGGTCCATTCAAAGATATTTTAGGTGCCTGGTCTGTACCGGGTACCATGGGGGGTACCAAAGATGAATGTAATACCAGCTCTGCCCACAAGTATCCTCTTTGGGTCTAGCAAGAGGCACAGTGTGTGGAGCTCAGTATGGTAACCAGTTGTGTGGAGTTCAGTAGGATAACTAGTTGAATAAAGATGAGGTTAAGAAGCTGTAGGGGGTCAGATAAGGGAAACGGTAGTCATGGAAGTTTCCACAGAAGCGTTTATCTTTAGGACAGAGGGAGTGTCAGGCAGGGAATGGTGGTATCAGAGTCGGGATTTTTCTTGCTTGTAGATAATAAACTAGTAAGCTGGCCTATTATTAGAGACGAGCGGAAGGCATGTGGCTCCTGGCTCTGAAGTCACCAGGTAGCGAGAAGCATGGGGGTGTGGTCTGGTTCTCTTTGTCCCCTGAATCTCCCTGCCTTAAGTGTGCACATGAATTTGCTTGGGAAAGCCACCGGCATGCACTGAGCTTGCCCTGTGTCCTGGAGAGAGACAGGACCTCATCCCTTAAGGTTGCTCACTGTATGTGAGAAATGACTCAACTAAAAGGTGGCCAGAGCCTTGCCTTCTCAGAGAACGCCCCAAGCCAAGTGTGAGGAGCCCAGCAGCCTGAGAGGCCGCTTGAGAGCAGACGCACCATCTGCTGTTTTCTGGAGAGCCTTTTGTATCATTTTGACCAAGTGAGTTCAAAGTCAAATTAACTAACTGCTTATAAACAAAGATGGCAAGAGTTCTGTTAGCTTATCTATAACTAACAGGCTTGGGGAGTCTTCTTACCCTCCAGAACATGGTGACTACCTGGAAAGAGGGTACAGTATCTCATTTGGGGGGGGAACTGGAGTCACTTTTAGGGCAGTACATTGGACAGTCTCTTGAATTCTGATAGCTATAAGGGTTAGGAGAAGGACCCTGCTGACGTTTAATTAGGACAAGAATTCCATTGTTCTTTACTCAGTTTCACATCAACTGAGAGACAGACACCAAGTCATCCAGAGGAGAAATGCCCATCTTATTTATTATTGACAGGTAAGAAATACAACATCAGGAGTTCAGGGACCTCCTAATATTTTCACTTAGACTTGAGCACAGCTAGTTACTTAGTCCCTTGTCTCGGGAATCCGCTGGCATGCCTGCCAGGCAGGAACAGGCTTTGTGTGCCTTTACAGGCACAACCAGCCATGACGGCTCACTCTTTGTTAAGCTCACAAGGCCAGTGCTGCCATCATGAGCTTCTCAGCATGGCGGCAGGAAGAGTGAGGCGTGGTCCGCCCTGACCCGCAGCAACACCACATGGTGTTTCCGGGCTGCTACGGAATGGGTTGGTCACCCTTACAGAGCTGGCAGAAGGACAAGATGACCCTCCCAGTTCACAGTGGCCTATGAATCGCTTGCTGCCCTCAGGGAACTGGGAGGGAGCAGGGAGAAAGGGTGGGAATTACTGGAAGTGCTCAGCCAAGACTGGTGACTGGGTGCTTTTCCAGGGCCCTGCCCACTGCAGGAAGCATTATCCTGAGGTTGCTGAGCAGGAGACACCCCAGCCCTGCCCTGTTCCAGGCTCTGTGTCTGTGGCAGCTTCTCTCTGACCCAGGACTTTCTCTTGTCCCAAAGTGCTGTACAGAGATCAGAGGATAAAATGTGAGAGTCAGCTCTTTCTTCCATATAGGTCCCAGGATCAAACTCAGGTCTTCAAAGTACCTGGCAGCAAGTACTTTTTGTTTGCCTGTTTGTTTTTGAAGATGTTTTTAATTTTTATGCAGTGTTCTGCCTACAACTGTGCCTGCATGCCAGAAGAGGGCACCAGATCTCACTATAGATGGTTGTGAGCCGCCATGTGGCTGCTGGGAATTGAACTGGGATCTTTGGAAGAGCAGCCAGTGCTCTTAACCGCTGAGCCATCTCTCCAGCCTGGCAGCAAGCCCTTTAACCCACTAAGTCTCAGTGGTCCTAAGCCACATTTTATGGTATCCTCCAAATAAGTGAGTGACATACGGCTAGGTAACATCATTTCCTGGCTTCCTTTCCGACCCAGCTCACTGTCCTCCTCTGGTCACACAAATTCTTGTCTCGGGATCTCCTTCTGCTACTTACAAATAAAGACTCCTGTTGTCACAGTGTCTACTCAGCCATCCTTCTCTACTCCCCATCCATCCCTGAACCCACGCATCCCTTACAAGTGACTATACACTTTGCAGTGTATCAGGTGCTTGGGATACAAGACAAACAAACGCATTGCAGCCTTCGAACTAGCTCTATGTAATAACCCACACTCTAATTATCTGTAGGCAAAAAATGCCCAGGGCACCAGATACCTTGGTGAAATCAGAAATATTGGAAACTGTATTTTATAGAGGCTCTACTAACACGGCCTGTCCAGCTGGGATGAGCAGTATGGGATGTGTGATGAGTGTTCCGGAAAGGTTTCCTGGATGAGGGTTCGCGTGGGCATCGTGAACAGAAGCACCCATTATCGAGCAGCTCAGGTTTCCGCTGAGACCAATTTCCTTTGATTTTTGACTCTTTTCTCCAGCAAGATTGATTGCACTCAGACCACTCAGAAGATGGCCTCGGGAAAATCAGGCACTCGCCCAGGTCTGGAAGGATCAGCAACTGAAGTCAGACTCGCTGGAGCTCCAGATGAGGCCAGAGTAACGTCTTGGATGCTGTTGGTGTTTCGCTGTCCTTCTTCCTGTTACAGGGCCAAGGACCAGCCTGACCATGGGTTTCCTGAGGCACTGTGGTCCTGCCACGGGGACAGTGGGACATCTAAGGTGGGACCTGGAAAGAGTCATTCCTGTGGTCTTTATCTACTGTCACCATTTTCTTTTCTTTTTTAAGAAGTGTTTATTTAGAAGTTGCAAAAATGTCTCACCCGTTAAGAGCACTGGCGTCTCCTCCAGAGGACCCTGGTTCAATTCCCAGCAGCCATGGCAGCTCACAGTGGCCTACAGCATCGGTTTCAGAGGGTCCAACACCCTCTTCTGGCCCTAAAGGCAGATTCACACATGTGGTACACAAATACCCATCTCAAGTGATCCAACAGTCTCTTCTGGTCTCCTTGGGCACTACGTGCTCAGATATGCATGCGGACAAACACTCATGCATATAAAAAGTAAATAAATGATTTTTTTACTATTTCTTTTTTAAAATTTATTTATTTTTGTATCAATCACAGGTTAGGTACTTTGCATCCAAGCATAGCCCCCTCCCTCATTCCCTCCCACCCTCCCTCCCTCATCTCCTCCCCGCCCCCTCCAAGTCCACCAACAGGGGAGGACCTCCTCCCCTTCCATCCAACCCCAGCTCATCCTGTCTCCTCAGGGCTGGCTGCAATGTCCTCCCCTGGGATCTAGCCAGTCTGTCACTCCCCAGCATGTATGGGGGAGGGTCAAAGAGTCAGC
>CM053750.1:5069353-5102569 GCA_028658305.1 Pachyuromys duprasi
ATTAAGTATATTCTCATTATTGCATATCCATTTTCTAGAGTTTCTCATAACTTGAACCTCTGTACCCATTAAATATTGACTCCTCATTTTCACCACTCCCCACAGTCCTTGGAAACTAACACTATTCTGTGTGGATTTGCCAGCTCTCTGTACCTCGTATAAGTGAATTACACAATATATGTCGCTCAAGCTCTGGCTTATTCCACTTCATATAATATTCTGCGTCTTTTTACATACTGAAGCCTGTGTCAGAATTTTTCTTTTTTTTAAGTCTGCATATTATTCCTCTGCACACACACACCACATTTTATTTCATTTGTTTGTTCTATGTCTATGGATATACGGACATTTGGTGTCTTCTACCATTTTTTTTTAAAAATAAGGTAGGTCAGACTGATCTATTACTCATAGAGATCTCTGCATCTCTGCCTCCTGAGTGCAGGGACTTAAGGGGTCTACCACCACCTTGGCCTTGCTTCTGCCTTTTGACTGTTACAGTTGTCTCTGCTATGAACATGTGTTTAATAAACTGTGAGAGCGAATGAAATGAATGAAGAAGGGAAACTACTTAAGTTCCAGGTACATGCTTAAAAGTCCATAAAGACAGTCAAACAACTGAGCGAACGAGGCAGGAGATGGACCCCATAGCCAGGAGCAGTTTCTGAGGCAATGCTGAAGCCCCAAGAGTGTGGCAGCTGACATAGAATCATTTTCAGTTTTGGATCTTTCAAGCTCTGCCTTCAGCTTGTGGCTTTGCTTGGGGTTGTCCTCATGGTGGTTTGAACACTCTGAGCTCTACGGAGGCTTCAGCCAATGGGAAAGAACCTTCAACAACTCTTCAACTTGCAGCTTCCCCATCTCTTTAGCTGTGGAGAGAAAGGTTCAGCCTGCCAGAAACTCATCCTTAGCACCCTGGCTCTCAGAGGAGGCTAGTGGAAGTGCTGTTTGTCCCAGCCTTGCTGACTGGGTCCATGTCTTTTTGGAGAGGCTACACGTACCGCTTTCTCTATGGACAGAAAGAAAGGTTGCTGTCTGGAGGTCCCCATATCCCTGAGAAGGAAATCGCATGTCTCTTCAAGTGGCCTGGTCCTGGAGGAAGCAGGGTGGCCTTTGGCCCACGGTAGAGAAGCTTGTTTCCCTGCAAATGTGGCCTCTTCCAAGACCTTAAGCAGCAAGTGCTATGCTGTGGCCAACTCCAGGGATGGGGGAGGACAGAAGGCAGGCGAAGCCAGTGCCCGGGGCAGTATTTTGTGGAGAGAGGCCAAAAGAAGCCTTGGAACCTTTCATCCCACTCTGTACCACAGAGATTTTTGGCATCTGTGACAGCTAACGAGGCTCAGAGAGATCATGTGACTCAAGCTCATTCCTTTCCTCTTCTCTGTCCTTCACTGCTTTCTCCCTCCCTCTCCCCTTTCCCTTTCTCCCGCCTTCCTTTCTTTCTACCCTCCATACTTTCCCCTTTCCTTCTGAGACAGTGTTGCTTTGTCGTCCAAATTGGCTTCAAACTTACAGTAGTCCTTCTGCTTCAGCCTCCCATACGCCGGGGTCACTGTGGTGCAAGAGTACGCTTGGGCCATTTTTTAGTTTTGTCTATTTATTTATTTATTCATTATTAATTTCATTTACATCTCAGTTGTAGGCCCCTCCCTTCTCTTCCCCCCCCAGCCCCACCCTCCCTCCCTTACATTTTCTAGTTTTAATAGAGCTGGATATTGGGGTGACTTGTGTTGGGTCATAGAATGAAGAAGAGAGGATCAACAGTGTGACCCCATGATTCTGGTCTCTGCTCCTTGGAGGATGGGAATGATCACCAGCCACTGACTATCTGTCTGATGTGCGATAAACACGCATTTTATCCCCGAGTGAATTAAAGGGCGCATCTATGAGTGCAGGTGATAGCCTGTACATATAGAGAGCAAAAAACTTCGCTTTGGAGAGGTTTTCCCTTTGAAGTCTCCTGTGATGGTGACATTCTTGAAGCATATACTCTTCTCTTCCAAAGGGGAACCCACAGTCTCGGGTTCTACTGAGCTTCTCTAACTGAACAAATACCCTCTTTTGGTCACCAAGTGATAGTTTTTCCTGAGACTTCAGATCTATGCCCCTAACTTCTCTCTCCCACCCTCTTTGTTTCCTCCATTTGCGTCTCCAAATCTGAAGACACTGGGCCTGAGCCAGAGCAACCGGGTCAGCGCCTTGCCTGTAAGTAGAGAGCCTTTCACCTTGGAGCCCAGAGCCCGGTACCTCAGCTGCCGACACCCCAAGAGTCCTCTCTGTTCCTGAAGGACCTCATTACTGTTCCTCATTGTCACAGCGGTCAAGTGCAGACATGGTAGGTGAGAGTCTCCAACTCACATTAGGGTTTAGGATCAGAGGAAGTAGGTAGACATAGTCCTAGGCCTGACTGTGCAATTTATGCTAATGGTCATGGCTGCCTCCTCCAATTGTTTTGGCTGCAGTTCTAAATTAAGTCTATTGTGACTGGCTTGTCTCACATTACAAGACACAAATTCTGAACCAGGAACTCTGGCCAGGGTGATGCTGGGATCTGACTGATCAGGTCTGGGTCTTTTGGGGGAGTGAGGGAACATTCCAGACCTGTAGCTGAGAAGTGGATGGTTCTTCTGAGCAGACCACAGTGGTTTCAGAAGGGGGGAGGAAAGCGTAGCCCTGGCCAGGCAGACGCAACACAGTTGCTAAGCCAGCCGTGTTCCCACATCTGTGTGGGGCCAAGGAAAGTTCAGCTCGGTTACCCAGAGCTTCTACAGCAAGGGGCGTCCTTCAGGCCCCTGGGGATAGAGGGTTCTTGTTTGTTTGTTTGTTCCTAGGAAGGAGTGCTCTGATTTAGCAAGCGAGGAAGGCAGGAGAGTGCAGGGAAGGACAGCTGGGAGGGACATGTCCGTAGTCTTTGAGAGTGGCGGCGGTAAGTCTACTTTCTGATGCGTCTCAGCAAAGGACAGAGGGCAAGGAAGCTAGACTTTAAAGAAACCCGAAAAAGACGGCGCCCTGGAAGTGCTGCATGCGGGGACAATCCTTTTGAACACATCAGGATCCCTAATGGCTGACCCCCTGAAACAGGCTGCTGAGCTGAGTGGTCACCACTTGTGGAAGCAGGAGGGACCCACGTTGCACCTCACTGCTCAGGTTGCCAAAACTGCTGACCCTGGGGCAGCTACACAGAAATAGAGGTCTAATGCAGGCCTTATGGGCAGCTGAGCATTTTCCTGGTATTCAGATTATGAAAGTGAGAAGAAACAGGCAAACTTGATTTTAATATATTTTATTTAACCCGATATGCCCAAAATACACATTATAATTTTGACAATTAAAAATATTACTGAGATATATTATACATGTAGGCTTAGATTTGTCAAAAACCTACTTTATTTAGGGTTCTTAAATGCTTCTACCTTTCCAACCCACTTATCCAGAGGTAGGGGAGAAAAAAAAGGTTATTAGGAAAGGGGGTTGTGGACCTTTTTAGACATAGTTCCTTGGGGTGAGTCCACTGTTCCAACAGCAGACAGTAACACGAATCAACAGGAGCAGCACGAGTCACCAGAAACAGCAAGATTTCACTGAATCAGAACAAGTCAGTGAAGCCACAAGATTCCACAGGAGTCCCGAGAGAAGCTTTCTGCTCTGGAGTGTTTCTCTCTGAGAGAAGTGGAGTGTAGAGAAATGAAGACCAGCAGAGCGATGTGCACCTTACAAAGAACAGTGATGTCCCTGTCCATAGGCTTCTATCTAGCCCCTCTCAGAGCCCATCTAAGGCTGTTTAAAAACCACGCCACTCCCATGACAGCTTCCAGCAAAACCTCACCCACCCTCTGTGTCTGTTTTCAGCTGACCATGACCATGTGCCCTCTCATGTGTTTGTTTTCAACTGAGGATGAACCGAAAACATTCTCACATCCCACATTTAGGACCAAAACAAAACAAAACAACACCAAAAACAACAACAACAACAACAAAAAACACATAAAAGAAACCAAAATTTTCACTACACATATGTATGTGTATGAATGTGTACATATGCATTTCTATACAAAATATCTGAAAGCTGAAAGGTGTTTAACAAGATAACACTTCTAGATTGGGCTAACTATACTTCAAGTGCTCATTAGCCACATGGGACTAGGGACCGTGGAACTAGGAAACACACCTTCATGACAGGCTCACACAGCTCCTCATCTTGACCCCATCATCTTCCTCCCCCAGAATGCCTGAGAATCTCTTGGATGTACAATAGATTAGTAGACCTGATGGGAGCTGAGCTGCAAGCCCTTCAGTCTGAGTGGCCTGGAAGGTGCAGAACAAAGCAAAGATATAGCAGTTTGGAGTCATCCTAAGGCCATGGAGACAGGCAAGGGATCATTCTCTATCCTAAGGCTTCTGTGTGAGCTCTCAGTTGTGTGGGGGAGGGAGGGAGGGACCAGCAGCAGAGAATGCATGGAAGGGGATGTGGAGGGATGTGTCTACAGTCACGAAAATAGATCTGAATCTGTGGGGCTGTTACCAAGACTCAAAATACCACCTCCCTCTGTGTGTGCTGGGGGGCAGGCTGAGGAAGATGCTCAGAGCCACATGCTTTTGTGATTAAATTACTCAAACAGGAGAGGGAGGACCAGGGCTGCCTGAGCTGGGGGGGGGGGAGCCTGGTTTCCTTTCCAGATTGGACCCTGACTTCCTCATTCCAGAGTTTTCCTTTCCACATGTCTTACATCTGCTTTCATTCCTTCTCTTGATTTGAATACTGAACAAATTTGCCAGAAGCCACTGGCTTCTGAAATGCACATCCCCATTAGTGTTGAGATGCAGCAGGCCAAGAACGTTCTCTCTTACCCCCCACCCCCCGTATGGCTCCAGAGCCAGTCTTGAGGAGAGAGTGAAGGCAACCTGCAAGGTCTCCTCAGGCTGCAGTCGACCCCGATCTCTTACCTGCTTAGGCTCTGCTACTGTATTTGACCTCTCCGAGCCTTGGCTTTCTCTCTCACCACATGAGAATTATGGTAATTCTTACTATATCCGGATATTTGGAAGAGTCAGTTTAAAAAGAAGCAACTATTGTGCTTTTCACAATGCCTGGTGCCTGTCATTCAATAGGAATGACCAGTCCTTCCCACACTGGGCTGGGCTCTGCAGTGCAAGGCCAAGGCTCGACAGGTGGAACTTTCTCCTTGGCCATACTTTTCTGCTTTAAACTGGACAGAATACCATGACAGGTGCCGGGCATGACACACAGAGGAAAATGATTGCCCATGGTTGCTCAGGGAATTAGTGGCATGGCTCAAGCTAAACTCAGATTTTCTATTTCCTGGGCTTAAGTTGGCAGACTCTTTTGGGTCTCAGAACCAAGACCTTGATTTTCCAAAGGCATAGGGAGGAAACTGAGGGCAGGGGCAGAGTTTCAGACAGGCAGCCTGCTATGAAGGCAGCAGGAAATCCTGATGGGCTGCTATACCGGCACTGGAGATGCTTGCAGCAAAAACATGTGCAATCCGTGCCAAGTGAAGAACAACACTGTACTCAAAACACGCTCTCACAATCTCCATCTCTGCGTGTGCCCAACTGCTCTCAGCCAGACGTCGTGTTTGCTTGTCTCTGTTGGATAATGGTTGTTTTTGGGAGTGTTCATGTGTTTTCCACAATGAACACTTGTTACTTTCACAGTCACGAAAACAAATGGAGATTATGAAAAGATTATGAGAAGACTGAAAGATTTCCAGTCTCCAGTTCACACCAGGGAGCCCACAGATCATTCTCATCTCTTTCTGCCTTGCAGGGCTCCTGGTGGCTTCAAAGCCTTTGTTTACATGAGGATGATTGTGTGGGTGTCCAGGGAGACTGACTGAGAGGGAACAAAGTGAAACATGTTTTATTGAAGCCGATAATCAGAGTCAAGGCGCTCTTATGACGGAAGCCTTCAGTGGATTCAGCCAGTGGCTGGCTGCGCTTTGGCAAAGTAGGAGGAGCTGATGACAGAGCGACCTGTTGACTAGTCCTGTGCTGGGGACCATTGGCTTCTCCGTCCCTAAGGGGAAGAGCTCAGAAATCAGGCCCATCATGATTGTCTGACTCAGATCTCAGGTCTGAGGAGGGATGTGGGAGGGGCTACCCTTCCCCCACCATTCCACCGGCTTCTGACTATGCGGTCTCCACATTGCTTATGGCTTCTCATCCTACACACCAAAGCCTCAAAACCTAGCCCGTGGCTGTTGTCCCACAGCTGTCCTGCTGCCCCCACTGACGTTCTCTTGCTTTGGAGCCCATCCTCTCCCTTGACAGCCACTTGGCTCTGCTCGCTATCACAGATCCTTTGTTGCATCCGGCTGCCCGTTTGACCCTTTGCTTATTGCTCTGGTCCTTACCTCCACCACCCCCAGTCTCAGCCTCACAGCACCCTCCAGAGTTGGAGCCCTGCCCCTCCAGGCCTCCAGCGTGCTCAGAAGGGGCAGCTCGGAAACTGGCTTTGCTCCTTTGCTACAGAATCTCTCCCCTTCCCTCATCCCCACTCCCCTGCTTACCTCGAACTCCAACACACCGTTCTAATCAGCTCCAACTCTTAACTCTAGATCGTAAAGTGTGCCTGACTTGTCCAGTACACAGCTAGTACTGAGTAAATGTCAGCCTAAGATTGATGTGGTTGAGAGAAAGGCTCTGGAACCCGACGTGTTGGTAAACTGCTCTTCTGACCATGACTAGCTTCAACCTATGTGTGCGCCCCAATGCCTTCTGTGACACAAGATGCTGAAGGAGATTATCTCTCTGACTCACTGTGAGGACGAAATGACACACAGCGTTTGCAAAATGCACACTGCAGAGTTCCATGAAATGTCGTTTGTGCTGCAGTTGATGGGTGTTCTTTTCTAGGAAGCATAGTTTTATGAAATTATTCATACTTCCAATTGCCTTTGGAATATTCCAGAATACCATGTGAGCTCTGAGGTAGATCAAGCTTTCATGGTTGTGCTGAAGAAAAGAACCATGATATTTTAAAAGTCAGATTGGGAGAGGACTTGGAAAGCCAGGTCTTCTCTCTGTCCAGAAGAATGAGCTCATTGCCTCCTAGCTCAGGCGCTGGTTGTCTCCACCGATGGCCTAGCCAGGGACCTCCACAATGGGTGGAACCTGCTGGACAAGAGCAGTGCATTAGGATGTGCACGTGCCATAGCAGGAAATCTCCATCATCAGTCTCGTGGCAAGTAAAGCAGATGTGAGACTGTTCAGAAAGCACAGATTCCCCAGGAATGTACGGGAACATCTGACTTCATAGAGCAGCTGGCTGGTCACTGTCTGGGAAAACGAGTCTCTGTTCAAACCACCCAGTGTGACATCATTGCTGCTCTGTGCCAGTCTTCCCCACTAGCTTAGTAATATTCCCACCGCCAGGGGAGAAGGAAAATGTCCCTGCTAGAGCCGTGGTTCTCAACCTTCCTAACGCTGTGACCCTTTAATATGGTTCCTTGTGTTGTGGTGACTCCAACCATAACATTATTTTGTTGCTACTTCATTGCTGTAATTTTGCTACTGTTATATAGCAAATGTAATACAATATAAAGTTAATATATGATCTGCAGGAAATCTGATATGCAAACCCCCAAAGGGGTCACGACCTACAGGTGGAAGAGGACTGTTTTAGAGGGAAACCTACCTCTTGAGGTTGAGAACTTGTGAACACTTGTGTGTGGGCCTGTATCCTTTTTCCTGATTGACCGTAGTGAACCTTACCTGCCAGAAAACATCACAACTAAATTCTAGATTTGCCAAAACAAGTCACTTAAGTCCTAATGTAATAAGAAGTTGCTTTGTACACTTAGTGGAACCTTTGTGTGACCTAGTAAAACAATTTTATACAGATTGGCTCAATAATCATGAAGCTTATGAAAAAGGCACAAGACTGAGTTTGGCAGTTTGAAATTGGATGTCACGTTGGGCTTTTAGGGACTGGAGAGATGGTTCAATGATTAACAGCACTTGCTGCTCTTGCAGAGGACTCAGGTTCAGTTACTAGAACTTACATGGTGGCTTACAACTATCCTCAACCCAATAATGCCACCCCCTATGAGTCTGTGGGGGCCATTTGCATTCACACTACCACAATATCACTGATGGGAATGCCCAGTCGAGCAGTTTACAGCCCTGCGAGGCTTACAATTATGTCCTGGCTGGACTGGGAGAGCAGAGGGAGAAGAGCCCTGTGTAATGGACAGTCAGGGCCAGAATCTGAGAAGATGGAGCAGGGCCTGGGGCAGACCTCATCAGCCACTTCATTTTCGGTGCATTCCCCATCCCAGCCTGTAACTGTGGCAGGAATGCATCACCCCTCAGGGGCTTGAGGCTGGAGAAGAGGAACATCCATGAGGATAGTGTAGGGATAAAGTCTCCACGCATGCAGCTGTCAGACAGATCATCAAGGTTCCTTAGCAAACAATAATACTAATAATAATCCTCCAGGATAACTGTATCGATGATGATGGGTCTCATCACTGAAGTAACCCATAAGCAACAACTACCTCATTAAATACGCACTCTGATCCTTATGAACCCATTAGCTCAACTAGAGAGTGATAGAAGACACTGGTGTCAGCGAGTCAACAGTGGTTATTTCTGCGCACTAATACAGTGCTCTGGTTTGCCGAAATTAAAGAATCAGGGGTGTGTAGCTATATCAGATATTTTTCTATTGGAGAATCTCATAAGATCCATTAAAAAACATTTTAAACTCTAGACTTTTCTTATTTTTTTCATTTTTTGAAACAGGGCTTCTCTGTGTCACCTTGGCTGTCCTGGAACTCACTCTGTAAACCAGGCTGGCCTTGAACTCAGAGATCCACAAGCTTCTGCTGGGATTAAAGGTGCGTGCCACCAACGCCCAGCTTCATAAGACCCTTTAAGTGCTACAACTGCCTGTCCCTCGCAGGAGACTCAGGACCCCAAGTGAAAGAAGCGTAATGAAACCTTACTGTCACTTGCTGTGTGCTAAAGGATTGGGATGCAACCCTAAAGATAGAAGGCCAGATAAAATAACAAAGAACGCAGCCATGGGGAGTTTGCTTGTCTTTTCCACTGGGTTATTATGGGCTGCTTGATGCTGACATCTCTGGGTTGGTGGCCATAGACTTGAGCCTGGATGGCAGCAAGAGAGAGTACCTTTCTGAAGGGACTTGGGGTGGATAGGTTGGTAGGCATTTGAAAGAGATCTGACCTGGTAGCTGAGCAGAGGCCAGGAAGATTTAACCTGTGCAGCACATGCTTTCTCTGCCTGTAGATACAAGGGATGACTTTTTTCTTTAGAGGACGAAGGACAAAGCTGGCTTTCGGGTAAGTGACGTTCTTGCCGACAATCATGTCTTCAGTGGGAGCCCACACTGGGCTATCGCTTACACCTATGCTTTGAAAACGAGCTCTTAAATATTGAGAGAGCTGAAACCCTTGACAGGGCTATTGATCTGGATGTCATTTCCCATTAGCTTAGGATTTATGAGGACGACTGGCTCATAACTGTGTTTCCTGGCTGTGTGCTGGACTTGGTTCATGAGTGTAGACTAAAGTTTGCTCCTGGGGTCACGTGGTTTGTGTCTATGGAAAACGTATATAGCCTTGTTTAGACTGAAACCTTGAAGCACTTAAACAATGTGTTGGGAAATTTGGACCAAAGTTTTTGAAATGGTGTATGCTTTTGTCTCATAAATTCACCTGTTAAGTGAAATGTTATGTCTGTAGGTCAGGGGCTATTTACCTCGAAAGCTCGTGAGATGGTGGGATCTGGGAAATGAAGATGATCACATGTTCAGGGAGACCCAGAGGGACCAGACCAGAGATTTCAGAGTACTAACCAGTTCCTCCAATCTCAGTTTCCCACTAACTCTAGAAAGTGTGGACTGTGCAGCCTGAAAACATGCTGACCACCTGGAAGGGTGCTTCGCCCCAGCCTGTCATGTTCTGGAAGTATGACTGGGAAGTAAATGGGTACAAGACCTAACACACAGCTCCCGAACAACTGAAAAGCTGCCAACATCTCAATATGTTAGGAATAGCACTCCACTCATTAGAAAGTCAATGAGGTGGGGACAATCACATCCTCAAGCAGTTCAGGTTCTTCAATGAAAACAAGCCTAACTAATGGAGAGCTTAACTGGCAAAGGCAGAAGCCAGGAACTGCTTCATTGCAACAACATGCAATCCATAAATCCTAAGAAAACAGAAAGGAGCCCAAAGCAAAGCAGTAGAGAATCCTTGAAGATGCAGAAATGGATCATGAGTCACTAAAATGTGGAGGCTGAGAAGCAGCAGCCTGTGGAATTCTGGGAATTTTGCTGTATGCTTCATTATTCTATCTGGGTTGGTATATTTTATTATTTCAAATATTATTGAGTTTTGTCAGTGCTTTGAAAATTTTTAATAGGACAAGTCCATCAGGTTGTAATTTAATTTGGGAAAGAAACTAGACAATAGCATATTGCTGAAACATTTTAATGAAAGCAAGATTTTTTTTTCTTTTTGTGAGGGAGAGGTAGGGGATTTGTAATAGACAAAGGAGATGAGCTTCATACTGCTGTTCCTAAAATACCTTCTCCCAGCTTACTATGGCTCTCTTAGGACTCAGGATTTTGAATGTTCTGTTTTCAAAACCTAATTGACAATGAAAATTTGTCTTAAACATTCCCATATGAATTTCTGACTCATATTGAAGCAAAAGCTGATGCTGCGTTCCACTTCAGAAGTCAGATGTGTTCTTGTTTCGGAAACTTGGTAAGACATCCATTAAACAGCAACAGGATGGGGGGAAAATGCTTGCAAAAATAACCATTAGCAAAATAAAGTCTGGACAACTGAGTTGCCCAGGTAATCCAGAGACCTGGAGCTGAGCTGTGGCCCCTGAATGCCAGTCTGCAGCAGAGCAGTTCCGGTCTCTGTTTCCAAATGTTTTGCCTTTCACTTTGTGTAGCTTCAGGATTAGGGGGAACAGCTCTCCCACAGTCTATCCCAAATGCAGCTGTTCTCTACAGCTGTGTGGATGAGAGGAAGGAATGGCAGGAAGAAGAAGAACAGCAACTCTGAGAGTTAAAACCAGGAATGAAGAGGAGACACTTTAAGTCCTCAGATTTTTTTTTTTTTTTTTTTTTAGGTTGTGTTTAGAAGTCTCAAATTGACTTTTGTTTCCCTGGAGCTCAGAATAGTCACGGAGCCTCACAATATGGCCTGCTTGGACAGCACCCCCTGCCCCCACTTCAGTGGGAACTCTAGACAAGGCACTTTGTTCCCAGATGGCTTGCTCTCCCGAGTTCGTCTCTTCTAGCTGCTCAGTCTGGAATAGAAACAATTCTACCGAGATGGCAGATTATCCAGGTGCACAGTACAAGGTGGTAAAAAAAATAAATTGCGATTTGTTGGCCAGACTTGTTTTTTTCTCCGTTGTTGCCTTGGCTGTCCTATTCTGGTTCTGTAGAAATCTCTCCTTTCATCTCTCCTTCCCTTGTTAGCTATAACGGAGCCACCTCTGTCTATGCCCCGTAAACCCGACACCTGGGATTCCGAAGACTGCCTTCTTTGCGCGGCCAATAGCCTCTGTCCTCCAAATCCCACAGATCCAGCGCGGCCAATAGCCTCTGTCCTCCAAATCCCACAGATCCGCTTCCTCCACCCGCCCTCCTGCCACGCTCTTGGTTCAGGTTGGTTGGGATTAACCAGGTTTGTGCAAAATTCCTCTGTTTTCTCTGTTTTTCTGTGGTCGCTTGTAGATCTCTGCTGAGAGTTCTGGGTAAAACTGTATTTGGAACAGATACCGTTAGGTCTTGAACCCACTTCTCCGTATCTTAAAACGTGGGGCTTTGGGGCCAGACTGACGTGTCAACTCTTACTTGACCAGTTACTCTGTGTGGGGCTGGGTCTTTATTGTCACAGATCCTGCGGTCTAGAGGGTCACTAAGGACTTGGTGGCAGCATGCGTCTAAGAGGCAAAGTGTGTCATAGGCATTTGGTGGCCTATCTGCCAAAAATCCATTTTCTCCTCTCTAGATGTCCATGTGTTCCTAATCTTCCTAACTGCTAGGAGTCGCCAGTGGGTGTAATTGAAAGCCACTGAGCGGGGCTTCTTGGAAAACAATTTACAGTGGGGCTGACTGCTGGGAAACACATCCATTTGCCTCTTTATTCTTTCTTTTGGTTCTGGCTAGAATGGAGTTAGTCACTAGTTGGAATTTTGGTAGCTATCGTGGGCTGTGAGATAAATCAGAAGCTAAAGCCTTTTGCTGAGGAAGGAGGGACAGACAGCTGGAAGGCAAGCAGGTCTGTGCTGTTTGTGGGGTTGTTTTGTTTTTTGAGACAGGGTTTCTCTATGTAGCCTTGGCTGTCCTGGACTAGCTTTGTAGACCAGGCTGGCCTGAAACTCACAGAGATCCACCTGCCTCTGTCTTCCTGAGTGCTGGGATTACACGCATGTGCCACCACAGCTGGCTACTGGGGTTTATCAGCCTTGAATTGGTATGTGCATGAGTGACATTTAATCTTGATTGCCAATTTGACCAGATTTAGAAACACCTAGGAGACACAGCTCTAGATGTATCTGTGAGCTATTTTCAGAGAAGTTTAGGTGAGGTAGGAAAACTTACCCTGAGTGTTGGTGGAACCATTCTGTGGGCTGGGAGCTCAGAAGGAATGAAAAAGGGGACCTGAAGATGGACACCAGCATTCATCTCTGTCTCTACTTCCTGACCGAGAATGCAGTAAGACCACAGGCCTCCCACTCTGCCCACCATGGTACAAGGTGCTTTGACACTGGGAGGTAGAACAAACCCTTCCTTAAGTGGTTTGTGTCAGGTACTAGTCAGAGCAACCATTAAACAAATTCAATATGGGGAGAAAAAGACAGCACGAGCCTCTCCTGTAAGGCCCTTTTCAGTAGCATAACACACAACATAACCGTCACCTCCTGCATGCCAGATATGCAAACTCTTTTTTTCCTTCTAGTAACGTGAAGATTTTTTCATCTATCTATCTACCCATCCATCCATCCATCTCTATCTATCTATCTATCTATCTATCTATCTATCTATCTATCTATCTATCTATCTAATCACTTTACAGCCTGATCCCAGCCCCTTTCCTCCTCCCCTCCCAGTCCTATCCTCACACCCTTCCCCCTCTTCTCAGAGAAGGGAAACCCCCCATGGGTACCAAACTACCCTGGCACACCAAGTCACAGCAGGGCTAAGTATGTGCATCCTCTCTCACTGAGGCCAGACAAGGCAGCCAGGCTAAGGAAAGGGGTCCAAAGGCAGGCCACAGAGTCAGAGACAGCACCTACTTCCATTGTTAGGGAACCACATGATGAGTGTGCTGCACATCTGCTACATATGTGTAGGGGGTCTAGGTCTGGACCATGCATGGTCTTTTGGCTGGTGTCTCAGCCTCTGTGAGCCCCCATAGGCCTATGCTATTTGTTCTGCAGGTCTTCTTGTGGGTGTCCTTGAACCCTCAGTTCCCTCAACCCTTCTCTCCATACTTCCACATAAATCAAAAGTAAACCCACACACCTATGGACACTTAATTTTTGATAAAGAAGCCAAAACCACACAATGGAAAAAAGAAAGTATCTTCAGCAAATGGTGCTGGTTTAACTGGATATCTGCATGTAGGAGAATGCAAAGAGATCCATACTTATCACTCTGCACAAAACTCAAGTTCAAGTGGATCAAAGACCTCAATATAAAACTGGATACACTAAATCAAATAGAAAAGAAAGTGGGGAAGAGCCTGGAACTCACTGGCGCAGGAGACAACTTCCTGAACAGAACACTAACAGCTCAGGCACTAATCAACAATTAATAAATGGAACCGTATGAAACTGAAAAGCTTCTTCAAGGCAAATGACACTGTCAATAGAACAAAATGGCAGCCTTCAGAATGGGAAAAGATCTTCACCAAGCCTACATCTGACAGAGGGCTAATATCCAAAATATATAAAGAATGGCAGAATTAAATACCAACAAACCAAATAACCCAATTTAAAAACAGAGCACAGAGCTAATAGAGAATTCTTCACAGAGGAATCTCTAATGACCAAGAAGCACATAAAAAATGTTCCACAACATTAATCATCAGGGAAATGCAAATCAAAATGACTCTGGGATTCCATCTTACACCACTCAGAATGGCTAAGATCAAAAACTCAAATGACAACAACCCAGATGTCCTTCAACTAAAGAATGGATAAAGAAACTGGAACATTTACACAATGGAATACTACTCAGCTAATAAAAATAAGGAAATCATTAAATTTGCAGGCAAATGGGTAAAACTAAAAAATATCATCCTGAGTGAGATAACCCAGATCTAGAAAGACACACATGGTGTATACTCACTCATAAGTGTATATTACTTATAAGTATACATATAGTATACCTACTATATGGATAGTAGCCATATAGTACAGGATAACCATACCACAATTCACAGACCCAAAGAAGCTAGGTAACAAGGAGAACGCTGAGGAGGATGCTTGAATCTTACTGAGAAGGGGAAATAGACAGCTGTGGTGGTTGAAAAGGCAGAGCAGGCTAGGAAAGGGACTGCATAGGGAAGTGAGGGTGGGAAGCAGATGTGGGAGAGCTGGAGCAGGAGGACAGAGGGCTTACAGAGAGGAGAGAAATTGTGGATGAGGGCATCTCTGAGACAAGCTGGAGACCAATGACAGGGTAGGCTTACGGGAGGATATGGGGGTGACTCTAGCTGAGACACCTAATAGCCGGGGTCACGAAGACTGAAGAGGCCACCCTCTAACCAGACAAGACTCCTAGTGGAGGGAAGGTAACATCAACTCACCCACAAAAACATCGACCCAAAATTTACCCTGCCTACAAGAGGTGCAGGAATAAAGATAGAGCAGAGATTGAGGGAATGTCCAACTGATGCCTGGCCCAACCCGAGACTCACCCCACGGGAGAGAGCCAACCTCTGACACTAGTAATGACACTCTGCTATGCTTGCAGACTGGGGCCTAGCATAGCTGTCCTCTGAGAGGCTCCACCCAGCAGTGGCCAAGACCCACAGCCAAATATTAAGTGGAACTTGGCGGGGGGGGGTTCTGGTGGAAGAGTTGGGGGACAAATGGAAGGACTCAGAGAGGACAGGAACTCCACAGACCAATAGAGTCAACTAACCTGGGCCTAGGGCACTTGTTAGGAGACTGAAACACCAAGGACTGTGCATGAACTGGACCTAGGCCCCCTACACATATGTACCCTATGGGCAGCTTGGTGTTCATGTGGGTTCCCTAGGATGTCTCTGACATGGACTCTGTTGCCTGATTTTTTATCACTTCCCCCTGGTAGAGATGCCTTGCCAGACCAAAGGAGATTAGGTGAGAGGAGGGGTTGGGGTGGGGGAAGGACCAGGAGAGAGAGCAGAAATTGGTGGGGAAACATCTCTGGGACAGGGGAGGCTCCTGGGAGTCTATGGGGTGATGCTAACGGGGGCAGGTGAGGCAGCGGAGATATGGAGCCTGAAGTCTCTATGTCCTGTAGCCAAGCGGGAACTCTTAGTGAAGGGAAGCTGACAAAACCCACCCATAAAACCTTCCATCCAAAATTTGTCCTGCCTACAAGATGTGCAGGGATTACGATGGAGCAGAGATCAAGGGAATGGCAAACCAATGACTGGTCCAACTTGAGACCCACCCCAGGGGAGAGAGCCATCCCTTGACACTATTAATGATACTCTGCTCTGCTTGCAGACAGGAGCCTAGCATAACCGTCTTCTGAGAGCTTCACCCAGCAGTGAAGGAAACAGATGCAAAGACCCACAGCCAAGCAATGGGCCAAGCTCAGGGAGTTATCTGCAAACTCTTTAAAGAGTGGAAAACAGTCACCCAGCAGCAGCCCCAACTATCTCTTAAGCAGTCAGGATAATGGTGATAATGACAGAGAAGGAAGAGACAGACATTTCCATTGGCAAATCTTCCTCTGAAGGGATCTGCTTTAAATTAACCCCTAAGTCATCTCTAAGTTGAGGTCAAGGTTAGAATAATCTATCTCATTCCTTTGGTTGATCTTCGTTTTTTCCTTGTAGATTCTGATTTTTCACATTTCCTTCCATTTTTGAGTATGGTCCAGTAATGCCATCTACGAAAGGTACCTGCTGCCAGTTTCTAATCCCTGTCTATTCTACACATTGCTGACCATATTCTCTAGTTCAGCCTCTTTCTCAGAAACCATTTTAACATCGGCCCAGGTACCGACTATTACAGAATCATCAGTGGTTGTAAGCTGTTCTTGATGATCTGTGAAATGTTGAACAGAACGAAAACACAATAAAAAATTTAAATTTATTTATTTTTATTTTGTGAGTGTGGGTGTTTTGCCTGCATATATTAATGTACCCCATGTGAGTGCCTGATACCAATGGAGGTCAGAAGAGGGCACTGGATTCTCTGGAACTGGAGTTGCAGACAATTGTGAGCCACCACGTGGGCGCTGAGAATTAAGTCTGGGTCCTCAGCAAGAACAGCCCTTATTCTTAACCCCTGAGCCATTGTTCCAGTCCCCATACATTTTTTTTCCCTTAAAAACATTTTCCTCGGGCTGGAGAGATGGCTCAGAGGTTAAGAGTACTTCCTGCTTTTCTAGAGGTCATGAGTTCAATTCCCAGCAACCACATGGTGGCTCACAACCATCTATAATGAGATCTAGTGCCCTCTTCTGGTGTGCAGGTCTACATACAGACAGAAATTTGTATACATAATAAATAAATCTTAAAAAAAAACCAAAAAACATTTTCCTCTTTAAGACATTTTCGTTGAATTGGAATTCCTAGCCTGTCCAGTGGCCGCTGACTTGATATCATCACCACGTTTGAGTGAACAGCAAGGTGCATCTTGCTCATAGCAGCTTCAATACTGAGACAGAGTAGTAAATTTTATTGAGTGGACTATGCGTGTGGGCACCCAGTGTTTTCAAAGCATCATGTAATGAGGATTTAGAGAGATGGAGTGGAATAAAATGGTTCCTTTTTATTTGTTTACAATCTAATCACCATTAGAACCACAGGGTAAAGAAAAAAAAAAGTCAATTGTTAGGAAACGGCCAGAAATCTTCAAAGGAAAGAAACTGAAATCGTGAATGTTCTGCAACAGCTTCTGAACAGCAGCAGCCCACATCCAGCTGGGCTGCCTCGCTTGGCCCAAAGCCTCTATCTCCAGACTTATCAGCTAGAAAAGTGAAGGTGGTCTCTCGCTACATGTTCATGACCATCAATGCCCTTCCTATGCTTGGTTGGCCTCACCCTAGGAGAGCCAATGAAATTCCCCCTCTCTCTGGAATTTGCATTTGACCATAGGCTGAGACCATGGGAACCAGTCTATACATCCACATCTTCAAGAAGGAAGAAGCACAGCTCTTGCTTCCAGGGTCCCTGAGTTACCTGCTCTCTCAGAGATTTCCAGCTGCTAGGCCATTAAGAAGAATATTTTCACCACTGTCTTTATATCTTCATTGAATATTGAGATAAACCAGGAGCTCAAGAATATTGTGCTTTCTTTTATCCCTACTGTGTCAGTCTGATTTCTGTTGCTACAACAAAAGGCCAGAGGCTGGGTACATTGTAAAGAAAAGTTTTTGTAGCTACAACTTGGGAGGCCAAGGTCTGAGATTTGGTGGCCCCATCTGTTTGATTTCTGTTGCGGCCCCCTTGGCTTCATAACAAAAGGAAAAGGCAACAGCCACACGCTGAAGGGAAAATCACAAACGGAAGTCTTAAGTTCTCTGAACTTGCTCCTGAGAACTAGCTAGTGTTCTGTGAGATTCACATTGATGCCTTCTGTAGGCCCCATCTTCAGGGACCTAATTATGCTCCCTTATGCCACACCTCTTAAAGGTTCTGTCATCTCTCCTGTACTGGGGACCAGATTTTCCAGCACTCTGGGGGACACAGTCAACCATACCTGAAGCCAGACATAAAGGGATGGCATTATTTGAAACAAAGAGACTTTTTTTTTCAGTGTTTACTATAGTCCTGGGGATGAAAGCATTGTATTAATCATCAAATAAGGCTTGAAGAGCTTAAATGTGACCTGAGGTCATGCAGCTATTTACAGACAGTCAGGGCTGAGCCATGGGTAGATCTGTGTTATTTTAGGCCCAGTGTTCAGAGGAAACATCTGTGCTGCAGTTGAGGCGGAGCGTCTCCCTGTCCTCTGGCCCCTGAAGACTAACAGGGTGCCTTCGGGATGCTATGGTTCTGATTATAGAAAGCAGCACTCTAAACAATCCATCTGCCTTGTCTTCTCAACCTCACTGGCTCTTGGACACCAGCCTTAATATACAAAGATACCTTTGTTCCTCTTACGTAGGATCCAAGATTGATACCCAGTACCCACATGGTGGCTCACAGCTGCCTGTAAGAGGGGACCCAATGCCCTGTTCTGGCCTCCAAGCATACTTGCACACACACGGCACACACACGTATGTATGTATCTATATGTATATCTATAATATACATATATAGTGTGTATGTGTACATACGCACACATATGGTTATTTTGTCTGCATGCACCTCTGTGTACCACATGTGCACCCTCTGCCCTGTGGAAGCCAGGAGAGGGCATTAGATCCCTTGGGAAAGGAGTTTCAAATGGTTGTAAACTGACATGTAGGTGCTGGGAAGTGAACACAGGTCCTCAGGAAGACCTGGTACACTGTGCTTGGAACCCCTTTGCCTTTCTGGAGTGGGATGGCCTCAGCTCTTGCCTCAGAAACTTTCCTCAACACTTTCTCCAGTCCCTTCTTTCTCTCTTCTTCTGTTTTAAAATATTTATCTGTGGGTTGGGACTTAGTAGGCACCAGGCATGCATATGGTACACAGATGTTCATTAAGGGAAAACACACATGTACATGCAGTAAACTAAAAATTACAGAAAACCATGTTGGAGATGGAGAGACATTGACTATCCCTCCAACTGTGGGAGGGATGAGGCTGTGCCTCCCACAAAAGCCCTTCTTTCTTAAAGGGTATATTAAGACTAATTCCAGGGCAGACAGTTCCCTGATTGATTTCATCAGTGTTCTTGTTGTCTTTAACAGAGGTAGGGAATGAAGCAGGATGAGTGCGCGATGATTCAACATCAGGGTGCACTGTGCTTGGAGCCCTTTGAATGACCCTGCCCTTGCCTCAGAAACTTTCTTTATCCTGCTTCCTGGCCAAGAGGCCAACCTGATTGGATTGCAGAAATGGATGTTATGAATATAAACATGTTTTTGTTTTGGTCCCAGGTTTGGGATGTGGGACTGATTCAGATGGTCCACAGCAGCAGACTATTTGCCTCATGCGGGCTCTGAGAGGAGCTCCTTGCAGCTGCAGATCGTTTGAATCTGAGGACTCTGGAAAGAGAATAAATGCCAGAGCCCAGAGAGTGGAGCAAGAAGAACGAACAATGCTGCTCCTGGTTGCTGTTGTGAGACAAGAAGATGGGGATCCTCTGAAATGATTGATCGGGCTCCGAGGAGCCCGACAACATTAACCAGCAGGAAGCAGCTAAGAAAGCACTGTGCCCCCTCTCCCACTAATGCTTTCTCTCTCCTACCTGGTGTTGAGGTGTTGGAAGGGATTGGGGTGGAGTAGAAACAAAGGGCTGGCCACTCATTTTTACTGAGGGCCACTCTGGGGTTACGCTTCTCACAGTGTCCTTGTCAGGAGTTGTGGTAAGCATTCTCCCTCGCTGCCTCTGTTAGCCCTGGGGTGGTGACAGCTGCACAGTTCCCAGCCCTGGGTCCCCTCCTGATAGTTTCACACACAGTCCTCTCTTGGGTTACCCTCCTGTAGGCATACATCTGTCCCTCTCGGGGTTCCTAGCTGCTAACCGCTGTGAATCCTGTGCCTCACCCTGCTGCCTCTTCTTCCCGTGATCCTCCACTCTCCTCTGTGTACACAAGGCATGAAGACCTGTGGCTGTGCGGTCAGGGCTCTGGAGCTGCAAATCATTCCAATGACAACGAAGCCTGCTAGCCAATAGCTGAAGAGTCACATAAGAAGATTATTATTCACCTGGGCACAGTGGCAGGCACATACCTGTAAAGCCAGCACTCAGGGAGGCAGAGGCAGGTGGTTCCCTGTAAGTTTGAGGCCAGCCTGGTCTACAGCAAGTCCAGGACAGCCAAGGCTACACAGAGAAACCCTGTCTCAAACAAAACAAAACAAAAGATTACCACTCATAATACCCTTTTCTGCTTGTGCCTCGACGTCGGTATCACTGTTTGTTTGGAGGCGACATGTCCCATTTCTCTCGAAAAGACAGAGGGAAACAGGTGTTGATTTTCTTTTTGTCTGTACTGGGGATTGAACCCAGGGCCTGGTGGATTCTAGGCGAGTTCTTTACTACTGAGCTGCCTCCCCACCTGTTGGTACTTTTTGTCCTCTGAAATTTCTGTTCTGTTTGCACTGTCACACTACGTGCACAAAAACACACAACCCTCACTTGATAGCAGAGGGCACCGCGGCCCCGCAGAGGTTAATGGCTTGCCCTGGGTCACATAAGAGTTAAATAGCAAGAACAAAGCTAGACTCATGTTTCTATTTAATTTACTTTATTTTAGTGTATGTGTATAATGTGAGAGAGAGAATGGGTGCACTAGTATGATGTATATGCACACGTGTGTCAGGGAGGGGTACACGCACTTGAGCATGTGTCTGTGTGTGTATGAGGAGGTTGGGAGAGGACTCCTGGCGTCCTGCTCTATCACTCTTGCCCTGGCTGCTTGAGGAGTGCCTCACTAAGCCTGGAGCGAGGCTGGCGTGCGGCAAGCCTTGCTGGGCAAGCAGGCGCTCACAGCCACAGCTCTCCATGTGGGTTCTGGGATCTGGACTCAGGTCCTCAGATGTTCCAGTCCAGTTGCTGCAATAAAACCTAAAAGCAGCTTGGGGAGGAACAGCGGATTTTTAGCGTACATGTTACGGTCCCTCACCAGGGGAAGCCACGGCAGGCACTGGAAGCAATAGCCACGGAAGAAGGCCGCTTGCTGGCTTGCTCCCCACGGCTTGCCCAGTTACCTTGCTTATACAGCTCAGGCCCACCTGCCATGGCCTGGGCCATCCAACATCAACCAGCAGTTAAGAAAACACCCCACAGACACAATCTGATGGAGGTAATTTTTCAACTGAACCTCCTTCTTCCCAGGTATGCCAAGTTGGCAACAAACCAGGACAAATCAGGCTCAGACCGCAGGCGCTCTTGCACGCTTGAGTCTCCAGCCCCAAGGCCACTGTACCTACTAGAGGTGTTTGTGCATGGCCCATGGGATGCTTCTTGAGAAGTTATGTTTTTTTCATCCTATAAAGCAACGTCTCTCATTTAACCCCCCTCCCCAGCAACTGTACTGCCTCATCCCCTCATGAAGCATACAACAAATCTAAGGGCACCTCCTGAGAAGAGAGGGGGGTAAGGATGAGACAGTTCCAGGTCTTCTGTTGGCTTCATTAGGGGAACCTGGTGGGCCCTCCTCTCTCGGGTCACTTTGACAAGTCCACAGCACACGAACCGAATAGGCTCAGCCTTTCCCGGGCTCTCTCTCCTGGTGGGTGTTTAAAGAGGATTGCAGGGGAAGGACTCACATGTGGGTTGGGAATGAAGTTTTGAAACCGAATACGTACAAAAGGGAAGAGGGACTGCACACCCTGCGGCACTCAGCATGCCAAGAGCCTATCCACGGATTCTAGGGAATCACAAGAGCTCTCAGTTTAGACTGATTAAAGAAGCAGGGCAGGAAATAACATAAAATACATGGCATAGTAATTTGCTTTTTAAATGGCCCCGTTCCTCCCTCCTCCTCTGCCTCTTCTGCCTCCTCTGTGACAGCCAGATGGATGTGCAAAGCTCAGTAATTGCATTAGCAACACACAACGAGCTGCTTCTCTCCTTTCTCCTGGATCCCAAGGTGGATGTTCAGCGTAATGACTTAGGTAACAATTTCTTAGCAATAGTCCTTCAGATCTGAAGAGTGCTTTGCTCCCAGCGCACAGGCTCAAAGCACTGGCGAGCACTGTGTGCTTTTCAGAGGCTCTACGGGATGAGCAGCACACACAATTCTGTGCAGCATTGTGCGAAAGCGTGCAGGGTGAGGATCAGGTGCGGGGTGACGTGGCTGGGGAGGAGCAGAAGGCTAGATGCTGCTGGTCCTGATTCTGTCCTTCTGCACCTGGGCCCTTGTTGGCAAGGCCTTTGACATCTGTAGGGTGTCAGGTGATCGTGTGGCTGCTGGAGAACACACCAAGGTGGGTGCTGTGCTCAGTTCTAGCTGTAGCTTCCTGTGACAGGACTCATTCTGGTGTGAAAGGCTGTTAACCCCATCTTCAACAGACATCACACAAGTTAGGAAAACTGGGCCCAAAGTGTGAGGTATTTAATTTGAGGTCAAAGACCTCACAGAGGAGAAGGCCAACTGGATTATGTCCCAGCTCTAGGTTGTCTCCAGAGAAATGACTTTTCCACTATGCTCTTACGTCTATGGCAGGAAAGTGTGACGTTTTCAATAGTTTAAAAAGGAGAAAAGTTGAATTTTCAGGCGCTAGCCTAACAGTTATGGTCAGTCAAGAGTGCTAACTACCCAGGGCCTAGGCCGGAAGCTACTTCTCAAGAAGGACAGGCTTGGCCCCAATGGAAGCAGCAGCTCTTGGAGACTCTTGTGCCGGGTGCCCTGCGCATGTGTGTACCGGCCTTACACCATAGCGCACCTCAGGATGTTCTCTCTTCAGTAGCACTTGGTAAGTCCAGTTATGTTTCAAATGCAAAAACATTCTTAAAAGTGGTCCTTCAAGGATATTCTCCCACTGTGAAGCGAAAGAGGGCACATCCTGACCCAAGAATGACTTGGTCATATTCTCAGCTAAATAGCAGAGCAAAAAAGATTGGACTTAGCTAGGCTCACACCTTTGATCCCAGCATTTGGGAGGCAGAGGCAGCAGATTTCTGTGAGTTTGCCAGCCTGGTCTACAGAGTGGGTTCTGGGACAGCCAGGGCTACACAAAGAAACCGTATCTTGGGGGGAAAAAAAAGTTAGACTTATAACTAGACAGAGGGGAGGTACCTTGACCAAGGAGAGCATATGTGACCAGATCCCAGAAATCACTATTGCTCAGCCCAGCCCACCCCAGGACCCAGCATTCTGGACTGCGGAGCTAATGGGAATGTTAATTATTAATGGCTCACAGATGAGCCCCAGAAGATGCTTCTCCTGAAGCCAGCCACTGAACTGAGGTCACTGTTGGATGCCGCCAGCAGCCTGCACCCTGGCCCCTCACTCTACCTAGGGACACCTCTGCAAGGCCAGTCAAATTCTGGAGTTCCAAAGGGACACTGGCCGGCGCCCGATTACAGTTTGGTACATTCTGCTGCTCTCTCCTCTGCACACTCACTGAATTCCAAATCTTCACTCCAGCAGCAGCTATCCAAGAGCCTGGCCTGGGCAGCCAAAACAAGGGAAGCTACCCTATTAATGGTTTCGGGGGGCCTTCCTGTAGCCAATCAGTTCAAAAGGCAACATCCCCTTTTGTGTTTTGACCAATAGATGCTTGCCAGGCAGAACCCCACCCCACCCCACCCCTTTGGGTGGGCTGGGAGGGACCAGACTCTTTTAAAATCACCCAACTAACCTGAGCACCAGCCTCTCAGCTCTCACTGCTTCGGCGGTGGGGGTGTGTGAGTCCAAGCTGTAGCTTGTAATAAAAAAATCCTCATGTGTTTTGCAATGGACTCAACCCCTGGTGGTGGTCTTTTGGGGTCTTGTGAATCGGGCACAATACTAATAGCGAGTTTCTTGGCAAGGGCTTTAGGGAAAGGTGTTCATATGAAAGACCAAGTGTGGCTGTTTGCCAATACTGATCTGTATGTGATATATATATACAGATTGGGACTTGCCTTCCAGGACAAAGTCATGCTAAAAGATAAGTGAGGTGGCAGCAACGGAACACAGAGAAAATGATGTGGCATCATAAATTAAGAGGAAATCCCACCACATACCAAAGTATTTCAGCCTTCTTCCCGAGTGCTTCCATCTGCCTCATAATCAGTAGCATGTATTGGGAACTGATAATCACAGACAGCCATATTATCTGTGGTGGGGGAGACACAGATTCAAAGAGTGGTCTGGCTGGCTCCTGCTGTCTGAGGAAGGTGTTGGGTCTCTGCATTTTAAACTGCAGGCTGGCAAGCAGAAAAAAAAATCTAGCGAACTGAATGTGCTGTGAGTTTTCTGTCAGGTTGGCATAGGTTAGTCATCTGGGAAGAGAAAAGCCTCAACTGAGAAAATGTCTTCATCAGATTGGCTTATAAGCAAGTCTGTGGGGAGGTTTTCTTGATTAGTGATTGCTGTGGGAAGGCCTAGTCCACTGGGGATGGCCCAACCCCTCAGCGGGCGGCCCTGGGTGGCGTGAGAAAGCAAAATGAGAAAACCACGGGGAGCAGGCCAGTGAGCAGTTCCTCCACAGCTTCAGTTCCTGCCTGCAGGCCCCCTGGTGCGAGGTAAACCAAGTGTAAATCAAGTTAACCCTTTCCTCCACAAACTGCTTTTAGTCAGGGTGTTTATCATCACCAGAGAGAGCAAATTAGGACACTAGACTTGAGCAATCACACCCGTTCTGATGTCTGGGAGGATGTCGGGTACAAGTCGTAAGGAATGATCGGCAGAGCTCCTGGCTGGAGATCTGTAACGTGATCAAAACTGCTGTAGGTACTGCCCGGTCAGTTTGAAAGCACTTGAAAATGTGAATGATTTTTTACAAATCTACATGTATTTTATACGTGAACAACTACGTACTCACTTCATTAGAGCTCTCCTGGACAAGCGAGGAGCGCAGTTCTCAGCGATTCACACTGCGCTGTGGCATTTCCAGCTCGCTTTTCCTCAATAACAAGAAAGTCATGGGAGGGACAAACCTGACATGAGCCTTATGGAAGCTCTCAGGCTACTGAATTGGACTTGGGCACCGCGGCAATGAGGCTAACCAGGGCAAAAGGTTCCTCCTAGTAAGACCCACTCGCCAGCAGTGTCCCAGCGTGTCCCCGCGTCTTCTGATTTCCATTTACACTTAGGAAAGCTTATTGATTTTCCAACTTCCCTTAGGAATATCACCTTGAAAAACATTATGTAAAACGGCCACCCTCCGTTTGTTGCCGTAGAGGAGGCAAGAGAGTCCTGTTGGCAGGGAACGAGCTTCTGAATTAAGGAGCAGGTAGCGAAGGAGAATGGGCTCATGATTTTTTTCCAAATACCTACTTTATTTAGGGTTCTTCCAACCCACTATCCAGAGGTGAGGGAGAAAGGAGATTATTAGGAAAAAGGGGGCAGTGGACCATAAAAGATGTAGCTCCTCGGGGCGAGGCCGGGACACCAGCAGTCCAGTCAAATAGCCAACACCAAACAGCAACGCAGTAGCGGAAACAGAAGAATCCGCCAAATCGGGACAAGTCGGCTGACGCTGCAAGACTCAGCCAGAGTGCCATGAGAAGTTCTCTGGAGTGTTTATCTCCAAGAGGAGCAGTGTCAAAAAACGAAGACCAGTGAAGCGATGTGAACCGTTGCAAAACGTAGAGATCCAAAAGCGCTGTCTCCCTGTCCAAGGGCTTGTATTTATCCCTTCTCAGAGCCCACGCAGGCTGTTTAAAAACCACACCCCTTGCACGAGACAACGTCCTGCAAAACATCACGTGCCCTCTCACGCGTCCCTTTTCCGCTGACCAAGATCATGTGCCCTATCACATGTTTGTTTTCAACTGAGGATGAACCCAAAACATTTCCACATCCGGCATTTGGGACCCAAACAAAAAACACACAAAAGAAACCAAAACTTTCACTACGCATGGCTCTCATCCCATATTCTTATTCCTGTAGAAGGGAAGAAAGACTTAGGGTACCAACTCTTGGTGCGCAGACCCTCCAAGATTCGTGCAAGAGCTTATTGCTTAGGTGCAATGCAGAATGAGCTGCATGTAGTTCCTCTCTCAGCCCATCTGCAGTCTTTTCAGGGGTGGCTCTGAGTTCTGTATCTTCACTTGTAGGCAAACAGTGTTCTCTTCAGTCAACCGGCAGACAAGTGTGGCAAATGGAGTCACAGTAATGACACGTTAAAAGGAGGCACACATTTTGCACACGTCACTCGTTTCATGAAGCCACTTCATTTCATATCTCAGTTTTGGCCTATGTTTTTATTTCAGGCTGAGACCTCGCTCCCACTGTCTCCTGAGAACATTCAAAATGTTTTATTTTCAGCACTAGTGAACACTGAAGTTTCAAGACCTAAATCAAAGGAGCTGATTCTCATTCCAGTGTTCATAAAGAGGCCAAGGGAAAACTGGGCCCCTGCAAACCATCGTACTATAAATTCCCGGAGCATCTGCAAATCTTGTGATTCGAGTTGTCTATAAAAACTATGGTTGGTGGCAGCTACCTTAAAGAGAGGGTCCCTTAATCTTGGAGCTGTCTCTAACATTTGTTTGAGGCCAAGGGGAAATAAATGCATCATCGTGTTTTGAATATGCCCAGGTTACTCTAAGCCCAGGGATAATCACACCGCAGCCTGATGTTTGCAACTAGCTTGTAAAATGTGGCTACTGCTCCAGGGCAAAGTTTGTGAGCGGTTCCTGGATCTTGTCCAGTGAAGAAAACTTTGGCCATGGTTGCACAAAGCTGGGAGACTGTGAACAGCCTCTGCAAGGGGCTGGCTGTCCTTCTCTTTCCGCTTCCAGACTGCAGAGAAGCGGATGTCAATGGCTGAGGGGTCCTGTTCTAGGGAGGACAAAAGCATAGACCTCCTTTTGTCCCCTGTGTCCCCAGCCTGGTCCTTCTCCCTGCTGCTTTTCATTGTGTCTTTTTCAATTCCTTCATCCTGACAGTGCACCTTTGTTTTAAAAGAAACATAACATTACAGTCATGAATAAAGTCACAGTTGTTTTGAATTCTAGAGGGCTTGATAGATAGGGATACGGAACATCCTTTTCTTGGAACGCATCTCCTGCTCGGATTTCACTGCAGTGCTATGAAACTTCAGTGTGGGGCCTGGTGATAAAGAAATGGGCTTCAGAGAAATTTAGAGATGCCTCTTTGAAATCTTGGAACGAATGTTACCTACTGATTTACTGATCTGACTTAGGGTAGAACTGGGATCATAGTTTTGTTTTTTGTTTTTTTTTTCTGAGACAGGGTTTCTCTCTGTAGCCTTGGCTGTCCTGAAATTGCTCTGTAGATCAGGCTGGCCTTGAACTCTCTCTCTTCCAAGTGCTGGGATTAAAGGCATGCACCACCACCACCCGGCTATGATGATATTCTTGACCTATAATTCCCAGACTGCTTTTTGTGTGTCTTACTACATCAATGTTAACCAGCCTCATTGAAATTCATGACTGTAATTTTACATAATACTAGATGTAATCTATCGATATATTAAAATGAATCCTAAAAATTAAACTCCAAGAGAAATAGCAAAGAATACTGGCAGTGTAAATGAGCTCATGAGACATTTTATTTCATTTTAAAACATCATTGTTTTATGTATATGACTGTTTGCCTACATGTATGGATATGTAACTATGCCCAGCACCTGAGAAAGTGTGAAGACAGTATCAGTTCCCCTGGAGCTGAAGTTACTCAGATGAAGAGACTCAGATGGTTCTGAGTCTCCATTTGGCTGCTGGGAAACAAATCCATGTCCTCTGCAAGAACATTAAGTGTTCTGAGACATCTCCTCAGTCATGAAATATTTTTTTTTAATAAAAACCCCTAAAATATTTTGATTTGATTTTATTTTTTAACCTTCGGGTGAGGACAGTAGGGTCTGGAGCACTGATAGAGCTGAAACAACCCAAAACAGAACAAAAAATGGGATGAGTATCTTTCCAGAGCCTGTGACCTTCCACAAGAGCCACGCGTCAGTTTGAAACCTGATGCCGGTCCCCGAGTAGTCCAAGTTACTGGCTCTGCCTTACATAATCATCTGTCTGATTATGGAGCTAATAATAAATATAATTGAAAAATTACTGTGGGACCCTTTGAAGTTTGCTGTTAAATAATGTTTTGTGACAGATTGGGTGATGGGGGGAGTCACTGGGGTGCTTTTCAAACAATGCCTTAAGACCTCAGGATCCCCAGTCATGCATGTGGGTTTACCTCGAGAAGGTCATAGTGTGTTCATAGAGCGCAGTTATCCACTCTAATTCCCATCCTTCATAAGTGTCGGCAAAGTAGCCATTGTAACAACTCCTCCATATTTATTGGTACATGAAGCTATTTTTTATTCTTAACTAATATATGACCAGAATAAAGTGCTGCAATCAGTCAGTCTCTGTCAATCCACTTCCCTTGTGACTTTTGAACCTTCAGGACAGAGGATTTTAGCAGACTGGAGAAGCCTCAAGCTGCACAGATTTTCACTTCAGGGCAGATGTCTGCCTGTGGGCTAATAGTCTTTGGAAATGAGGCTACAACAGCTTTCTGGTTTTGATTATGAGGCAGAATGGTTTCTGCTTTCCTCTGTTATTTGCATTGTGAATGGGATTCTGTTTTTTCCTCTCTCATTTAAATGCAGTGATCAGGTAAGAGGAATTGGATCCTGTTCCATCAAGGCCCTACATTGTGACCAGAATACAAACGATTTTGATTCTTCATTTTTTTTCTCTATCTCTATATCATAGCTCTGTCTCTCCATCTATCTACTTACCTACCTAGCTACCCATCTATCATATCTATCTATCTATCTATCTATCTATCTATCTATCTATCTATCTATCTATCTATCCATCCATCCATCCATCCATCCATCCATCCATCCATCCATCCATCCATCCATCCACCTACCCACCCTACTTTAAAACAAACAGAGCACAAAGACGAGAATTTGAGATGGGGTCAGGACAGAGTGCACACAGAAGGTGGAGTCACTCCTTCTGTTCTGCACGGAGCAGCACAGCACTCCACACAGTGTCCTTCACGCTCATCTGAAGCACTGAGGTGTTAATCTTAGTATAACTGCTACTCAAACAGAGACAGGGGTGGGGTGGGGAGGAATATGCAAAGCCGCTAGCTTGTTTGGGCTTCCCGGAGATTGTTAACGGAGACAGGAGGCCTCCCAGCCCATCGGAGGGCGGGGCTGATCCTCCAGGAAGCTGAGCAGGACCCCAGGCTCCCTCAGAGCTGAGAGAGGCACTTCATCAAGTATCCCTCCTTGATTTTATTTTCTTCCCCTGAAAATGGGCTCTTGATGGTGTGGACCAAATCTTAAAGATTATCAACCTCTCTGGAAAGGTTTTTGTTTGTTTTCAGAGAGATAGATCCCTACACATAATAACGATCAAATTATTGAAAATGGCTCAGGTTTGATCTGTTCAGAATAGAGTGAAAGGCACTCTTTCATCCATGGTTTAGCTTTTCAGTTAGGTCCCCTTTCAAGCCTCTGAAATATCCTATAGAGAAAGACATAAAAAAAAAAAAATCAGTTTGGCTGTACCTTGAACACTAATTTCTCTCCCATGTGACTTGTCCTAAAAATATTTGAAACAGCTGTCATGATGCCCTTAAGTATTTCCCTCCAGGCTACATGAGCCCAGTCTTTCATAGGTGTGGCGGAGAAGCTTTTCTCTTAGATCCATTTCAGTGCATAAGAAGTGTTCTAATGGGGGATAGTGGGAATGAGATGGTGGACTCCCTCTGGATCTGACATGGAGGGGGTCTGGCAAGAATTGTCATTCCGTGTATTCAGCCTACCATGGCTCTTTAAGGACAGCTGAAGTCCCTGTCAGCTATTTTGGGACACCGCCTCAGACCTCATTGGCTCACTTGGAACTTGGAATCCATTAAAACCGCAAGTCTTTTTCACACATGCTCCTGCTAAGCCACTGTGTGTGCATAGCTATATATAGTTATTATCTGTTGAGAGCTTATTATGGGCAAGGCAATGTGTGAAATATTTGGCATCTTCTGCATCTCATTTAGTCCCCACATCAACCCAGCAAGGCAGGCAGTATTCTTAGCAGTATCGTCGCCATGCTGAGGGCCAAATGAGTAGAGACTTGCCCAAAGATGTCTGACTGTAAAACAGGTGCTTTTCAACTTCAGGGAGTTCTGTTTATGTGCTGATGTCCTTTATTGTTAACCTATCCTGAAAGGGGCATGCAGAGGGTCCGCTCTCAGAGAGCAGAACTACTGACTATAAGCTGCATATTAAGCCTGCTAAGATCTTTCGGGATCCTCTTTTTTTGCCCACAAAGGATTTCATCTCTCACGATCAGTATAATAGAACCAAGTCCAGAGCAGAGGCCGCAATCCACACCAGAGTCTACAACAGTGCCATCGATCACCATCAGTCACCACTGTGGTAGTTTCAAATTCTTGCTACTGGGATTCAGCTTATTTTTTCCCTCTCACCCATCATAGTAAGTATCTAATTAAAGATCACATGTAGAACTTTTTTTTTTAAAGATTTATTTATTATGTACACAGTGTTCTTATAGGCCAGAAGAGGGCACAGATCTCATTATAGATGGTTGTGAGCCACCATGTGGTTGCTGGGAATTGAACTCAGGACCTCTGGTAGAGCAACCAGTGCTCTTAACCTCTGAGCCATCTCTCCAGCCTCATGTAGAACTTTTAAAGCATGATTCTCAAGAGTCTGCTGTTACTGCCAGGGAGCAATGGAGGCCAGACGGGCAGAACTTGTTCATAGAAAGTGTGCTGGTTTTAGATGGTAATCTCTTCTGTTAAGGTGGCAAGGGCCAGACACAGCTCTCCATTCAGATCCTGGTCGAGGACTCATCAAAGTCCGTAGTGGTCAGCCTGACTTTGCCTCTGTGAACATCCATGCCCTGTTTAGTTTTTTTTTTTCTGCAATTTTTCCACTTTTCAGAACTCATGGAACATCAGCTATGGCGGTTGAAGGCACCCATGGACAGGTTATTTCAGTATTCTGGAAGTTTTTTTTTTTTTTTCTTTTCTTGGCAAGAAGGTTTGAACATGTTGAGCATATATTACCATACTTGCTGAAACTTGTCTGTATAAAATAACAAAAGATGGAGTTGTTAAAAGTTGAGAGGATCTGTGATATTCATCTGATGATAAATCACTTAAAATATAAAATATAAACATTTTATTCTATTTGGTTTTTAAATTTAAAGTGTAGAGACAATTTTGTTCTGTAAGCACGTTGTATCATTATGTCATTGATCACAGACCTTACTTCTCAGTTATGATTGCCTTGAAAACTAATGCTCTGTGGTATATATACAAACCTATCATGGGTGTTTCTTTGTTTGTTTTGCAGGGTTGGGGTTCAGCCCACCGTCTCATGAATGCTAGGCACTCACTCTATCACGGCAGTGATATAATTTTTATTTTTAAGAACTGATGTGGTAAGATGAGATGTATTACTAGCATTCTCTGGAAAGAGCAGATTAGGAAATAGAAATCATGTAAGAGTGTTAACATACTACACAACTCACTTGAGTGGAGGGAAAAATTTGTCACGTTTTTTTTTTCTGTGACAAATTCTTAATATGCAACAGTTCCGTTGATTTTTCTATTGTATTTTACATTGTTTAATTTGAATTTGAGGCAATAATAGAAACTGCAAAGAAAATAGTGTCATTTAAATAAAAGCAATCCACACCTGAAGGTTGTTTCACTTCTTCCCCAAGAGGTTACCTAGTGGGAGGAGACTTATATGTCGTCTTGATGTGGCACAGAGCTTGGGTACTTGGCCTCTTGATGACTTTCCTCCTGTCTCCGATTGTTCTTGATTTACCTCTAAAGCAATGACTACCACAGCCACCATAGTTACTCCTTATGACTAGGATCTGTGACTCATTCTCTTGACTTTTATTTAACATGCCAGACTGTCAATCACCTCCTCTGCGATGTCTCAATTCCCATAGGCTAGGATACAGACCCTTATCCTGTACCCCAGACCGGTGCTTCAGTCCAGCCTTTGCTTCAAGGTCACCTTGTCCCAATACAGTGGGTCTCATGGCATCTTCCAATCCAGCGTTCATCCATTCAATGAAACCTCTCTGAGTGACCATGCATTTTTTGACCTCTGCTCCATGAATCCAATATGGAACCGCTGTGGTTTGAGTCTTCCATCATCAAAACTTATTCTAGCGGATTAAGAGGGTAGAAACTTAATTCAGCTATGTCACTTGGAGGTGGGGTTTTTGTGAAGTGATTAAAGGTAAATAAGATCTTAAGTGTGGCCCTAGTCTGATGGCGCAACACTGTGGTACCCTGAGTCATCCTGGAACCCTGTAGACTTCACCAGCAATAAAGCCCCCGCCAGAGGTGGTGGTCCAGCCTTGAATTTCCTAGCCTTCAAAACCACAGTTTCTGGTGCTCAGTCATAGCTAGAGAAAGCAGACTAAGGCAGGAGCTAAAGGAGCACGTGCAGCCTTCAATACGTTAGACATCTCCACTCTTGCAGGCCAGGAGCAAAAGGAGTGAGAATCACCGTGAGCCCCTCTGCCTCGTCTCACTCCCACCACATTGCTTTCTGAGTTACTCAAGGGAGGAAAAAGCAAATGTTCCTTCGGTTTTCCCAGCATTGTGATTCATTTCTCTGTCCCTTCAGAGATTTACTCTGTGTACAGTCCTTCTTTCCCTTTAAACTAAGCTCACAGACTTAGGGGAAGACAGAACAATCTGAATAATTTTGTCTTAAGGCAATGAATGGCCTGACTCTAATTGGTTATCCCAGGGGTCTTCAAACTACGGCCCACGGGCCACATGCGGCCTGCAGAGGAGTCTGATCCATATTTGTGGCCCGCAGAGGAATCTGATCCGGCCCGCCAGCAATGAGCGCAGTTTGGCCGCCAAGATACCTGCCAGCATATACACTCAGTGTCACAGCTTCTCAGGGATGACGTCAACTGCCTCCGCCCACGGCATGCTGTGTGCTGGGAGGGTGGGCGTGAGGGCGGTGTTGGGAGGGACACTGATGCGCCCTTGCGCCTGGCGCTTGGCATGCGCTGGAGGGTGCTGGATGCCGTGTGGTGAGGAGTACCATATGTGGGTGACTATATAATGATGTAAAAAGGCGCCCGCTCCACCCCCAGGCAACGTGGTGTCTGTGTGCTGTGCCTGCCTGTCAGTGAGGTTTTCCTCCACTCCCTCCACTGCCAAAGGTCAATCAAAAGTGCCATAGAAATAAATTTTTGCCAGATGGGGGGTTCTGCCCGATTGGGGGGTGGGTGAC
>CM053750.1:5102669-5122094 GCA_028658305.1 Pachyuromys duprasi
ATAGCCAAAAGCAGGCCCACAGTTTCCATTGAAATACTGGTACGTGATCTGTTTATTTATAAATGTTCTTCATTTTATTTATAAAAGATATGTGCAGTGTGGGTAGGAATTAGTAGTTCATATAGTCCGGCCCTCCAGCTCTCTGAGGGACTGTAATCCGGCCCCCACTTTAAAAAGTTTGAGGACCCCTGGGTTATCCCTCTGTTGCCTGTTGTCGCGATGTGTTTGAATGTTTGTACCACCAGAGTAATATGGATAGATATTGTCACAAGATATATACAATATGTAAAATATATTTTTCTGCTTTCTTATTATGACTCTATCTGCCCTTTAATGAAACACTTAACATGGAATGGGACACTTACATCCTTCTCCATTTTTGGAAATGTGCCTTCATTCACTTGGGATAGACAAGCAGAATTACTGTTAGACACAGAGACAGAAAATTCTGTCTCCATCTCCTTTCCTTCCCGGAGCCTGAACCTAAGGTCTTGCGCACACCAAGCAGGGACTCTGGAACCTGAACCTAGGGTCTTGCGCACACCAAGCAGCGACTCTGGGGCACGGTTGTATTCCCAGCGCCAAGCGTGTGCTTTCCTTGGAATAATCAAACATGTACCTTGCTCTCATAACATTTCTGATGAGTGAATCTTGGGAAATGCACTTGGATTCTGAAGGTTCGTTTCTGTCAGTGCTAATGAGGAATCTTTGATTACAGAGGAAACGGGCTGTGGTGTAAGGCAGGCGAGTGGACATGAAGTTAGGTTGAGTTCTTAACCTTTCATCGTAATTTGCAGCATCAGCTCAGAGCAGGTGTCTGGCCACTGCCTGCCTGGCTTTCCTGCAACTGAAGGGAGATGAGGCCCACTTCCATGGCAAACACTTCCAGAGCAACCAGACACCAGGAAAGGAGATAACTTCAAGCTGCCTATGCCTCGCTTCTGTTACTTTTGACCTCTTTTGCATACATACTCTGCCAGGTGCCTCTAAAAATACCAAGCCTTAGTCACTGTTCCAGAAGCTTGTGACTGTAATCCAACTCCTGGAGCAAGCAGAGAAAGTGAAAATATTCCTTTCACTATCCTGCCATTCCCCCATCCCCACACACTCCCCCATCACTGACACAGTGGGTGAGCAAGGCCAAGGCTGGGGACAGAAAACCCCTAGATGACAAAATCAACTTCTCTACACAAAATATTAAGAAAACATGTTCATATGATTTTTACATAAGTCCTCCACTTTTTTTTTTTAAGTTGGAACTTATTAGCCTCTGTGTATTCTTTCTGTAAAGTACTGATCCAACTCTCTTGACACTTCTTAATTAGGTAACAAGCCTAATTATCACATTTTATTATGTCTTTTTATTATTGCTGGATAATAGTTACTTTCATATTTTGAGTGTAATTCTTTTGTGGGATAAACAAATATATTTACATGTGTGTGTGTGCCTGCTCATGCACACACATACACACACACACACACACACACATCTGTAGGCTCCTCCTTTCTTTCCCTCCCTCCCTCCATCCTTTCCTGGTCCTCCTAACCCCCACCCTCTTCCCATTTGGAAATTGACCTGTAGGTTGATTATTTAATATGATTTTGAACACATTTTTTGTCATTGTCATTTTTTTTTCAAATATTTTTCTGACCCATCTCTCAGTTCTTGGCAGATTCTTTTCTGCAGCTGTTCTCACTCCTCCCTTTTGCCCTTGGAATCTGACCCAGCTCTCTGCTTAGCCATTAATAACTCTTTAGGACTTTCCCTTATCTGCACTTTCTTGCTTTAACGACTTCTGTAGTCCCATAGGAAAGTCAGGTTTGTGTATGGACCAGATTTTGTTTTGTTTTGTTTTGTTTCTCATCTCTTTTATTCTTTTCTTTAAACCATGTTTTTCTTTCTGCTAATACAGGAGCCAGTCTTCTATCTCCACTGGAACCAGAAAAAGAATTCAAACAAATTTGCCCCTTTACCTGGAGAACTGTACAGTTTATCACAGGACGGAGCAACTGAAATAGTGTGTGTCAAAGGCTATACTGATGACCCGAGTGCTGTTCTAGTCAGGGTTTCTACGGTTGTGATGAAACACTACGACCAAAAGGAGTTTGGGAAAGAAAGGGTTTATTCCACTTATACTTCAAGGTAGCAGTCCATCACTAAAGGAAATCAAGGCAGGAACTCAAGCAGGGCAGGAACCTGGAGGAAGGTGCTAAAGCAGAGGCCAAGAAGGGGTGCTATTTACTGGCTTTCTCCTTATGGCTGGCTTAGGCTGCTTTCTTATAAAACCTGGGACAAGCAGACCAAGGGTGGTATTACCCACAATGGGATAAACCTTCCCACATCAATCATTAGTTCAAAAAACGCCCTTCAGGCTTGTCTACAACCTGATCTTTTTTCCTTATTTTCCTTTTTTCTTTCCTTCCTTCCTTCCTTTCTTCCTTTCTTCCTTTCTTCCTTTCTTCCTTCCTTCCTTCCTTCCTTCCTTCCTTCCTTCCTTCCTTCCTTCCTTCCTTCTTTCGTTCTTTCTACAGCATTTGGCCTGCATATATGCCTATACACCAGAAGAGGGCACGAGATCCCATTATAGATGGTTGTGAGTCACCATGGGGTTGCTGGGAATTGAACTCAGGACCTCTAGAAGAACAGCCAGTGCTCTTAACCTCTGACTATCTCTCCAGCACTCTGATCTTTTTTCAATTGAGGTTTCCTCCTTTCAGATGACACTAGCTTGTGTCAAGCGACATAAAAATTAGACAGGACAGGTACTAAGACATTAAGCAATCTATGAGAGATAAGGTTGCGTATGTGAGTGCACGCGCGCACACACACACACACACACACACATGAAAATCCTGATGGTACTAAAGATGGAGTTTGCATGACTGGTGTAAGGAAAATGTAGAAATGATTATGATTTAGAGCTGAGATGGTAGTAGTATGTTTTGGTGTGGAAATGTCATATGAGATAAAGAATGAATGGTGTCTATTGAAACTACGGAAATGGATAATTAGAAATGATTTTGTATACAAGGATCCCATGCACCATCACAGACAGCCTCGGGTCATTGTCATTTCTGTGGACTACACGGTTATGTAAGGGCAATGCAGTTTTTCCCTCAGTATTGGTAGGAAGCTGATTCCAGCACTCTACTTAAATAACTCCTGAGGATTTTCAACTCTTGTGTGAAGTGATGTAGTATTGGCAGATAACTTGTGCACATTTTTCTGTATACTTTAAGTGATTCCCAGATTGCTTATAATTCCCCAAAATAAATTATGTAGGATACAAATATTATTATGCTATGTTGATAGAAAGTAATAACAAGGAAAAATATTGGATGTCTTTAATATGCATCCATTATTTTGAAATAGTTTTAACCCATAGTTGCTTGGCTCCACAGGCGTGGAACTCATAGACGCATTGGAGCAGTGAGACAGCAGCTAGTAATTGCTAAACATAGACCACGGGCATCATATGTCAGGTACTTCTCAAAGTTTTGAAAGTGTATTATTTCATTGAATTTCTTAAAGCATCTGGTAGATTTCTTTTGATTTAATAGGACGGCAACTGAACCATTTCTGTAAGGTCACTTACAAATGAGGATGTAATCAAGACTTGATCCCAGCCTCAGAGAGCTTGGGCTGTATATCATCATGTGCCTTCATGCTGTGGGAGAAGAAGGAGGAGGAGGAGGAGAAGAGGAAATTACATATTCATTCTATCCATTCCCTTCTTGTTAGGGAACCCTGACAAATATGGAATGACAATGCCCACATTTAATGTCCAAATTCCCACCTCAGTTAACCCAATCTAGAAACTCACTTCCATTCTTGCCCAGAGGTTTCTCTCTTAGGTGATTCTAGCTCCTGTCAGATTGACACTAGGTATCACCATCCTACACATAAGCAAACATCTTCCAAAGCAAGACATGCAAATGGGCATCAGGTATATGAAAAAAAAAAAAAGACAATACCTCTTATCATCACAGAAGTGCAGATTAACCATAATGAAATAGCACGTCATACCTTTGAGAATGGTAGTTACCAGGGGATGAGTGACCGGGAGGAAACACTTGTACATCATTGATGAGAATGGGAATTAGCACATCTGTTACGGAAATCAGTATGGGGATATCTTTAAAAACTAAAATAGAACCTACTATATGGTCCTACTGGGTGTGTTTCAAAACAAAATGAAGTAAGTATGGATAGAGGAGATGTACACAGACACAATAGAATGCCACTCACCCTTTAAAAATAAGGGAACCCTATCATTTGTGCCCACATGAATGAGCCTGGAGGACATTATAGTAAGTGAAATAAACCTAGCAAAGAAAGACAAAAGCCCCTGGATCTCACTTAATTGTGGAATCCAATAAAGGCTGGGTTTTTAGAAGCAGAAGGTGGACTGGTAATTACCAGTTACCAGGGGCTGATTGGGGAGAGGTTGGTCAATAGATGCAAATTTCAGGGAGGCAAATCTGTTGTCCCATGTGGTAACAGTGTTGATAACAATGTATCGTAGTCTTGAAAAGTCACTAAGGCCTTTTGGTGCCCTTACCTCCAGATTGCCTAGACTTTGTGGGTGAGGAATGTCTTACCAGCTGCATGTAGCCTTTCCACAGTGTAGACATATTTTGAAATATCACATTCTATATAAGTACACACATTTGTAGAACATATAATCTTACTTACCAATTAAAATAATTGATTTTTAAAGAGGTGCTCAGACTTAAAAGTCCATACTTAAAAGTCGGGTTGTTGCAAAGAAGCTCTTTAGGGGCTGGAGCCCATCAGTTAAAAACAGTCACTGCTCTTCTGAGGACCTGAGTTCAGCTCTCAACACTCATGTTGGGCAGTTCACAATCATCTGTAAACGCTAGGCCCAGGAAAGCCAACACTGCTGGCCTCTGCAGGCACTGCACTCACATACACACATACCCAATTAAAGTAATACAGACATTTTTTTCTTTTCTTTTTCTCTTCTTTCTTTCTTTTTCTGAGACAGGTTTTCTCTGTGTAACAGCCCTGGTTGTCCAAGAACTTGCTGTGTAGACCAGGCTGGCCTAAAACTCATTAAGATCCTATTGCCTCTGCCTCTGGAATGCTGGGATTAAAGGTGTGTACGTCACACCGGCTTCCTCTTTTCCTTCTCCTCCTCTTGCTTCTCCTCTTACTTTGCCATGCCCTTGCTCTCTTCCTCTTCTTCCTTTTTTTAAAAAATAAATTCTTAAGGAAGGAATTTTAAAATAAAGTCCACGACTCTATATTGACACGTAAATGAGCCTTCTGATTGGTGACCTAGCCAAAGCACAGCTGTGTGTTCAGTGACAGATGCATGCCTGAGTCAGCTGCCCTCACGTGGCTGTCTGTAAGCACAGGTGCATGAACATGTGTTATCGGCTCGAGGTCATGCTGAGTTCTTCCTTCTTCTGAGTTGCACGGCGTGGAGCTTCCTCCGAGTGGAGGAAGCCACACAAGGACACACCATTCCCTTTGTTTCTCCCTTTGCCTCCCTCTGTGGGGAGACTCTTGAAAATAATTTATTACCTCTCAAGATGTGAGCTCCCTTGAGAAAGGTGTGAGATAGCGCAGGGGAAAGGCAGGTTCAAACAGGCTCTTCTCAGAGCGTGGAGTGATGATACACATTTCTAGATGTGGTTGTGGGGACATGGGCGCTACCACAGGCCCAGGCTGTTGCAGCAGAGCGCAGTTCTCTGCCATCTCTACAGGGGACACTGAGGTTTGGCTTGAAGGATAGTATTGTCTGTGACACGAGCCATGTGGCTGATGTGTAGGGCTCTATCTGTACCTCTGAAACTGAGTCTCGGGATATTCCTGTGAAACACGTTAAGTGGACTTTCTCAGATGTCCTTGTTTAAATGATTAACAAACACGCCCTTTGATCACCTGCTAGCAGCGTCAGACTCTGAAAGCAAAGGCCATTTTATTTTGTGGGAATGTACAGGCAGGGCTTGGAGAGACGAATTTTGGACTCTCCCAAGCTCCTCGGAGGCTTTTGTAGACAAAACAGTAGGAGAGAGCCTGGCGCTCCATACTGCATCGGTCCAGTGCTGAGTTAAGGGGATGCATTTTTAAGCACCTTTAAGCCTGTCTGGGTCAGGGGCCATGCCACTGACCTGACAAAGAATGAAGTTTGCTTCTTGGATGAACAGAAGAAAAATGACATTGCTGTTGCCAGATTTGAACTTGTCCTTCTCAAATTGACCTCACCCCACCCCTTGTTCAGTAAAAAGACTCAACTGTTTATGTGCTCAAAACTGGCAAAACACACAAAGTTAGGTACAGTTAATTTAATGAGCTAATGACCAACATTGAACATTTTGCTGTAAAGACTTGGCGATAACCTAAGCCGCTCAGTCCTCGGGACCAGACATCTCTCATTAGCGAACAGTGTTAGCACCAACTATATATTGGGATGAATGATTTTTCACAGTTCTGGGAGCTGAGCTAGAAAAGAAAAAAGAAAGTATTTGGTTCTAATGATATTGAAGAGGACTCAATAGGTTGCGTTATAGTGCGGATTTTCCTTTGTTGTGCATACCTTTTTTTTTCTTTTAAGTTACAAAGGAACTATTTTAGGCTTACATTTATCCGCTGGCCATTTAGTCCACGAACACATACCACATATTTAATGTTCTGCTTTATTGGCTTGCTGAAAGAAATAAATGCATAACAATATGCTTTGAAAAATGCTTAATTTCTCGACTGTTGATTTAATGTGTTACGGTTCAATAAGGTGATGAATCGCTCTGGTCTGCAATACCGAAAAACAGAAAAATTATCCACACTGCTGTGTTGCATCTGTGAATATTAAGTTTGTCAATGTAATTTATGACTAGGCAGGTAATATACCGGTAATTTGCATACTAATTGCTATGGTGGAAGCCAAACGACTTTAATTCAGTAAGTTAGTCTGCCTAAGCAGAAGCCCGCAATTGCCTGTCTGTGCTGGGGAGGGACAGGATTTGTTTGGGGTGAGAAAATGGAGGCAGTCAGCAGGCCTACAGAGCTGTCAGGCCCCCTGCTGGCAGCCAGGAGGAGCCGAGGTGGCACAGAGGCGGCCTTGCTGGCCACGGTAGGCAGGTGGGAGACTGCCTTTTCTTGCAGAGCCCAGCAGATTTCCCAACCAACTAGAATTCAGAAAACAGAAGATTTTAGTCAAAGAAGTTCACTTAGGGCAAGCACAACGTGTGTTTGTGTGCCCAGAAACAGACACTAATAAAAATCTGAAGGCCAGAACATAGTCCGTTCCTGCCTCTCTTAAAGAGTGCTTTCAACGCAGGCGCTCATCCCTCAGGTCTTCCAAAACCGGGTTTGATTTCCAGATGGAAGTTGGAGGTGGTGAAGGAGAGCCTTGGGTGCAATATGCATGCAGAAAGACGTCCGCATCCCTAACAACGAGAGGAAGAAAAGCTAATCGCGGAGGGGTGATTTGCTGATAGATTCGGAAGAATGAAGGCTTTCCTCACCATCTAGGGCATGAAGGAGCAAGCGCAGGGTAGACCTGTGTTCTTCAGGAGACTGAGCTGCTAACAGCCATCAAGATTTTTAAAGCCTCTATCTTCTGAGCATCAATCCCACTGCAAGAAAAACACCTCACAGAGAGGTAAATGGATAGCATAAAGCCCACACAGTTACTTCTATCTGACTGAATTTGAGGTATAAAAATATGGTCACTTGAAGTGACTCAATCAAACTCAGGGATGCTGAGTGTGACGTTTTGTGATGATGATAGTTTGGGAACAGCCTAACTGTTTGGCAGGTGGGGGTCTGATTAAATAAATTCAGGTGTGTGGTACTGAAAGTTAAAAAAAAATCCTGATGCAGAGCTGATTTATAGGCAAAAGTGACCTTTCCCACCCCACTCCAACGCCTATCGTGGCCACCCACACTTGGGAGCCGGAAGCAGGAAAATTGTCACTAGTTTGTGAGCTTGTCAGCTTTTTTTTTTAATTATGACACAGCACAGGAGCACTGGGTGTAGGGTGGGACACCCTAAAAAGAACACTTGGGATTTGGGGGTGAAACTCAGTGGTAGAGCACTTGCCTAGCACGTGTAAGCCCAGGTTCCACTCCTAAACCCAGAAAGTAAGTAAGTGCAGAACATAGCACAGTGAATATTTTGTAAACGAAACATTCAACAATTACTTTGGCCTTTTTTTTTGTTTTCATACCAAGCTTTAACATTTGACACGTTTTTGTAAAGTAGGGTTGATTTAGGCCTGGTGTGGTGTATGTTAAGCATTGTCCTACTTAGGGTTATTATTGGTGTGATGAAACACCATGACCAAAAACAACCTGGGGAGGAAAGGGTTTATTTGGCTTCTGCTTCCAGGTCACTAAGGGAGTCTTGGCAAGGACCTGGAGGCAGAGCAGATGCAGAGACAGTGGAAGGACGCTGCTCACTGGCTTCATCCTCCTGGCTTGCTCAGCCTGCTTGCTTATAGAACCCGGGACCATCAGACCACGATGGGCCCATTCATAATGGGATGGGCTCCCCTCTTCGGTCACTAATTAAGAAAACGCCCTGCAGCCTGGTGCTTGTTTCTCAGTTGAGGTTCCCTCCTCTCAGATGACTATAGCCTGTATCAAGTTGACATAAAATTAGCCAGCACAAATGCTCTGGTAAAAATTATCATAAATCTTGCGTGGGAATCAGCTATGGGCCAGCGGTTCCCGACCTCCTAATGTTGTGACCCTTTAATACAGTTTCTCGTGTTGTGGTGATCCCCACCATAAAGTTATCTTTGTGGCTACCTCATAACTGTAATTTTGCTGCTGTCATGAATTGTCATGTAAATATATTTGGAGACGGAGATTTGACAAAGGGGTAGCGACCCACGGGTTGAGAACCGCTGCTGTAGGCGCATTAACGGCAGCGTACCATGGCAGTCAGCTGCTTAATATGACCCTGGCACTAGTCGATTCACACTAGAACCCTGAGGACTTAGGAAAAGCCTATGGAGTGGTAGCTGGGGCTATGGCTAGGTAGTAAAGTGCTTGCCTAGCATGTGCCAAGGCCCTGCACACAAGGCCAACAAAACCCACCTCTGACTGGTATCAGTTCACATTTTTTGTTTAAGTTTCTTCTACGTTGGTCAACTCCAGACTAGCAATGTTTTGAGAAAAAAAAAAACCAACAACGTCCTGATTACTTGAGAGCTGCACCTCAGGAACATGGGATGCACAGGGCATAGTGCTTGAGGGTGGGTGCACACAGTGCAGTCTGAGTGCGCTGAAGGTAAGCCAGACATTTCATCACGCCTCAGAATTCCTGGCTGGGTCCTTTCCCTTCTACTGCTAATTGGTTTTTGAACTTCATCTCAGTGAAACCCAAGTGAAGATACTGTTTTGGTTGTGGCTTTTCTTCAACTTGGTATTTCTGAAATTTGTCCAGGTCAGTAGCAAAAGATACCATTAACCTCCCCTCCCACACTCACACAAACAAAAAAAACAAAGAATAGCTCAGTCCGTATCACAAGCACAAAGATCTGAGTTCGAGCCCCAGAACCCACGTGAAAAAGCTGGGCGTGGTGTCACATCATTGTAATCCAAGCCCAGGGCAGATGGAGCCAGGCGGGTCCTTGGGGTTTTTTGACCAGCCAGCCCAACTCCTCAGGGATTTCCAGTGCATTAAGACCCTGTCTCAAAAGACAATGTGGGTGGCTTTTTAGGAGTGACACACATGGCTGACCTCTGGCCTTCATATAAGTGTTTGTACCCCTCACACACACACACACACGCATGCATCCCACAAACATGCACCTCCTACACATACAAAGCATTGTTTTCATAAAATAAATCATGCCCTTGAGTTGGCCTTTGGTCTGCTATTAGAACAGATGCACTTTAAAACATGCTTTCTGTCTTTTACAAACTATCTTTTGTTGATCAGCACATAACATTGCCATATTGCACGCGGGGAATAGGAGAAGGCAGATCCTGTTGTCCTCAACAGCTCAAAATTTTGATCTCACATTATCAAAAACAAGAATTGAAACAAACCCTGGTCTATCATGAGAAGCTGCCCTGGAGTGGCTTTCTGTCCTTATGGTGTGTGTGTGTGTGTATTTTACATGGATGTTAGAAATCCCTGAATATAGTTACATCAAAGCCTGGCCACAAGATAGAGTTTGCACCTGCCAATCTCAAGCTGAAAATAGCCTGGCTCTGGATCAGCTGCTGTAAATGCTTTCCATGGCAACACCCCGCCTCATCTTAAGGATAGCATTAGACCGCAAAAAGCAGGGATGAAGGCCTGTGATAATCCAGCAGAGCCCCAGGCTGGATGCAGGCGCTCCAGTTAAACCAGAGGCCGCATCCCCGAGGTGCTAGTCACTGCTGCTGAGAGTCACCGCAACATTAGACAGTTTCATGGTATTTTTAGCCATTTCCTCAAGGTTCTCCAAAATAGCTATTTCCAACTGCCTTGGAGCTGCTATTGTTTTCAGAACAGAAAGGAGGACAGCAGTGGCCTCTGGAGCTGGTGATCGGCTCAAATTATCTGTTCCTTATCAGGCCTTCCTCTCCTATTCTGATTGGTATTGAAGCGTCACCTGGGGCTACGTGCCAACTGGGAATGGACTTTGGGAAAGAGCTACTGAGCATTTTAGTTTGTTGGTTGTTTTTTTTTTTTTTTTTTTTTTTTTTTAGTTGTTGTTATTAATGTTTTTCAGACAGGGTCTTGCTATGTAGCCCAGGTTGGCCTTCCTGTGCTTCTGCAGGATTACAATCAGGCATGGCCATGCCCCAGAGGTTGGTTGTTAGTTTGAGCAGGGCTAGATTTGGGGTTAAAAGGCAATGCACAGATCCAGCGTATGCTTCCCCCTTTCATTCAGGGCCGGGCTACAGCCTGTAATCCCCCGGTTTGCACATGGGTCTAAAGGCTTCCCCAGGCACCACAGAGGCAGGTGGGAGTTTCTGCTTGCCTGGCTTCCAGACTTGGCCTCTCTGCCCTGGTCAGTTCTGTGCTGCTTGCCACCCTTTGGTCTTTTCTCCCTGCTCTCTGAGGAATGCTGCCTGAGCCAGGCTGGCATCCACTGTTGCAAACTACAGAGATTCAGACAGGGGAGGGTCAAGCACACTGGTGTTTGTATGAAACGGCCCCACAGGCCCGTAGGGAGGGGCACTGTTAGGTGTGGCCTTGTTGGAGTAGGTGTGGCTTTGTTGGAGGAAGTGTGTCACTAGGGGTGTCAGATGCTCAAGCCACACCCAGTGTGGCAGTCTCTTCCTGCTGCCTGTGGATTGAGATGTAGAACTCTCAGCCCCTTCTCCAGCACCATGTCTGCCTGCATGCCGCCATGCTTCCGGCCATGATGAAAATAGAGTAAGCCGCAGCTAAACGTTTTCCTTTATAAGAGCTGCTGTGGTCGTGGTGTCTCTTCACAGCAGCAGAAACCTTCACTAGGATCATTACTGCATCTGGCTGAGGGCACAAGCGCACCCTCCCCCTCAGTGGCTTTCTGCTTTGTGTGGTGAGCCCCGGCAGACCCATGCCTGGTAATGAAGGATGTCTTTTCATTCTCTGGTTCTCTCAGGTGCTAATTCTGTCATTCCCTGACATCAAGCACACCGGGCAGCACTCTGCAGGAAAGATGGGTGGGCAGGGGTGTGGCTTAGACAGCAGGTGGGTGGCTTACTGATTGTAAGTCCTCTTCCAGCCCTGGCCTCTGCAGTCCACTTCTCTAAGCTCTGGTGAGGGGCCCTCTCTGTGTGGTCAAGGCAGTTCTGGCTTCACCCCAGTACTGAGTGCGCTGTAGAGGAATGACCCCTTGCATTTTGTAGCTTGTCCTCCTACCCAGAGTGTGTTCTGGTCTCTTCCTTGTCCATACCATGTCTTCTGTGCACAGGAAATCTCTCTGTTCTCAAGGGAGCACCAGGCTTCAAAGCAAGAGTAGGGATGGGGATGGAAGAGTCTGTACCAATATCCGTAGTCACTCAGATACCCAGGATCAGCCAGAAGACAAAAAGATACAGTGTCTTCTAAATGCTTATCAGGGAGTGCCATGAGAAAGGGCCCAGGAAGGCCAAACTCCCACAGTAGTCACAGTGGAAGGGCCAAAGAAAGGAGAAGGGACTGTTAGCTCCACGTTCTAGCTTCTCCAGTCACCTGTGCTTGACAAGCTGGCAGCCATGTACTGAAGCAGATTCTTGAGCCTGCCTCCTCCCTGAGGACACTGACTCAGTATACCCTAAAATCAATATGAGGGACCATGACAGTGTCCTCATTGGTCAGGCAAGCCCTACCAGAGTCGACCGATATGACTCCCAGGGTTCTCCCAGGAACTGGTCTATTGCCATTTGGTGGAGAACTCTAGTCATTTTTAGGAAGACCCACCCAGACATGCCATCCACGGACTTGCTGGAGACAAGCAGGAGAGAACTTGCAAAATCCAGCACCACGCCCATCCTTTCCAGACTGTCCTCTGGGACTGGGCTGACTTGCATTTGTGTCTGGGAACTGGAGCAGGATTCAGGACTAAGGGTGGATGATATTTTCCAGGGCTTGTTCCTGGGACTCGGCACAGTTAGGCTTGCTGGGCCACTTGTCTCTTTCACTCTTGAAGGGCAAAGAAGAGGCCTTTGTATCTTGGACTATGACTGTCTCAGACGCTAAGATTTCATCTAGGCTGGGTCTACACAGGTGACAACTGTGCCAGCTGCTACAGGGACACACAGCAGCAGGCTTAGTTTTCTCAGATTTTGTAGAACACACAGACATCCTTTCAAAGAAAGGAAGTGATAGGGAGAAGAAACAGAAATTACTGAAGTTGGGAGACAGAAAAGGATTCCAGGTAAACCACAGTATCTTGTTCAATCATCAGGCTCTGAGAGCAAGATTAAACCGTTCTCGGTTCCAATTCACAAGGTCTCCTTAGGCACTCTGGGGCACATGACTGACAGAAAATGGCCACACCAAATTAGTTCCCAAATGCGCAGCCTGAAATGTAGGTATGCAATCCGATACCGATGGTTCCTTTGCCTAGCCTAGAGAATCACTTTTGCTTGATTGGGGAAGGCAGTCTCATTTCAATTCAGCTGGCTCTCACAGTCTCCCCAGCAAGCAGAGACCTGACGCATCTGTATCTCTCCTCCTCTGAGGAAAGGAGTCAATCCCAAAGCTTGGCAGGGCCCTGAGAGGTTACTGCGGGCTGTGAACACAGATGAGTTCCCTCATTTCTATTCCAGGCACAGTTTGCATGCATATGAGTTCCACAGGTGCGTGGTTTTTTATTAAAAAGAAAAAAAGAAAGGCTAGCAAGGGAAGTGGAGTTAGACCCTGGAACAATCTGTTCCCTAGAACTGAATGAATCATCTTCCATAATGAGCAGAGCCGGCGAGGGCTGCGAACACTGAGCTGTTCTGTTGATCAATTATTCAGAGGCTGTGGAGGACATTCATTAGCATGTCGACGTCTGATTGGCCCTTTCTGAGAATTCAGTGTCCGTCGGAAGGACGGGGATTGGCTCTTCGTCTGGACTGCACAGTGGTGTGCGTTTCCAAGGGAAATGAGCAGTTTAGTGAAGGGGATTTTCGGGCACCCAGGGCCACAGGATGTGGAGTCCTTTTGTAAGTACCAGGAAGAGGAAGCGGGGTTCGCGCCGGGAGCGTCCACTCCAGGAGCCAGTTAGTTCTTGTCCAGGCAACAAGTGTCCTTTGTGTCATATGCCTGGGAGCTTGTTAGAAGCGCACGGCTTGCTGAGGACGCAGCTGAGTGGCAGGGTGTCCTGGGCTCTATCCCCAGCGCCCCTCATCCTCCCCCCACCCCCAAAGAAGTTCAGACTCTCAGCTCCTCCCCACCCCCAGACCCACTGAACAAAGCCTACATCTTCTCCAAGCTTAGGACGGAAGAACAGATCAGCATTCCCACAGAGGGCGGACAAAGATACCCACGATCCCAGAGTGCTCCTTCCAGCGCTGTAGGAGTCCGCCTGGAGCGCTTGACAACAGAAGGGGGCACACTGATGCCCACCCCCGCCCTCAGCCCCGCACACTGCGGGCTCTGAAAGAAAGACAAGCGGGTTTCCCACTCCATCCCAGCAGCCCGCAGCCCTAGGCCAGCCCTCCGAGGCGAGGCGAGAGGGTCCTCCACTCTCTGTGGACCAAAACCCCACTTCCTCCCCTGCATCCTGATTTAGGTAAACAAACGCCAGCTGCCCCTTCGCTGATAACTTCTTGCTGCTTTCTGGGTAAAGACTCGGTGACCAGCCCAGTCTTTGTCACACACACATCTTTCTAGGCTATCTCCTGCCGCCTCCCAGCCTGTCCTTTTTCTACCCAGAGCTCTAGAGAGGTCCATTCCCTCACATGCCTTTGGTCTTTGCTGTCTGCGTTTTCAGAAGCTGTTCCTTCTGCTTTGCCTGCGTTTCTTTCACGTTCGCTTGGTGAACTCCTCTTCCTCTTCTGAAGCCCTGCTCTGAGAGCCAGTCCTCTGTGAAGCCTTTTATGGACCATTCCTAGAGAAAATAATTTTCAACTCTGCTTTACTTCTGCATGTCTAAATATATTAAATTCAGTCAGTTCCATTTTACATAGCAGATTCTACTCTTGTAAGCTGATTAATGCGAACTTCGCCTAAAAGGAAACTCCCACTGAGCTAAGAAATTGTGGCTTTCTGTTTTGGCAAGAAGGAAATATATTCATTCAGATCCCCAGACTGCACATATAAAGCTTTCAGTATTGTAGTTGATTTGTAGACCAGGCCTGGAACTAGCAGAGGTCAGCCTGTCTCTGCCTCCTGATGCTGAGATTAAAGGCAAGCATCACCATGCCTGGTTTCAGTCTTTGTATTTTAATTTGTTAAAATCTTGAAAGCATGGGAAGCGAGACATGCTGATAGACCTGCAGTCCTTTGGGTCTGGATGAAATCAAGTGAGGTGGGTTAGTTGGGCGTAAACTAGCTAGGCCCCTGAGTGTTCCGCTAAGGAGTTGAACTCTGAGAAATCACCAGTGTTATTTACAATAGGCAAGTGGTGTGATAAAGATCTTGTGAGGATCTTTGACAGGGGCAAGGGAATCCAGGAAAAGCAATGGAAAGCAGGAAGCGGTCTGACCAGAGGAGCTTGCTCTCAGAAAAATGTTAGGAATTGCAGTAGGTGAAGCAGGGCAAGGGAAGGGTGGGTGAGAGATTGGGGGAGTCAAGGCTCATGGCCCAGCCCCCAGCCCATATCTTCAGTTAGTGCTCAGGCCCCTTGCTACAGGAGGAGTTAGCTTCAGCAGAGCAGAAATCCCTGCCTCTGGCCCACTGGGATGGGGGTGCTGAACAGGGATGGGATGGTCGCTGAGGAGGTAGGTTTTGATTACTTAAATTTTCCCCTTAATTCAGAATTTCTGAAGTCTCATCCTTTTACTAACGTTGAACTGGTTTGTTGTTGTTGGTTTTGTTTTGTTTTGTTTTTTCCAATGACTACTTTCCTGGTGGGAGACAGAAAAAGTACCTTAGGTGTACTTTTGGGAAGGTCTGTAGAATACCATGTAGGTGGAGAGGGTAAGTTTTCACACCTGTTCTACCATGACATCTTGAGAGTCACTTGGCTATCTTGGGCCTCAGACTCCCATCTGAAGGGGAGATGTCATCCCAATGAGCTGATGATGGGCGTGTGCAGAGGGGCCGCGCTACAGAAATTCTAGTCATCTACAGATCACCCAGAAATCCCATGCCCAATAGAACCGGAATCCTGTATAGACAGAGGCCCATGAATAGAACATATTTATGCTAGCTAACTGTGGGCACAGCCCAGTGATGTGCACCAAGTGAATAAAGAACGCGGTGTAGTCACCCAGTGGAATATCACTCAACAGTATTCTTTGCATGGTGAAGCTTGAAAACCTCAAGAAACAAAGCAGAAGACACCAGACATAAATAGCCATATATTAGAGGACCCTGCTGCTGCGAAGATGAACTTGCTCACGGTCCAAGGTCTCTTTCGGGCACACTGCATAGAGGTGATGGTCACGCAACACCATGAACATATGAACCCACAGACTCACACCCCTCTGCAATGGTTAAGACGCTGAATTTTTATATTATATAAAACTTAGTCTGGATTCAATATACATGAGGTTAAATGTAAAGTTTTTAAACACTTCTTAGAATTTTAAGGCTGTGATGTAATGAATCCCCCTCGGTATACAATAGGCGCCCCGTGTGTTGAACCGAACTAAAAGTAACATTAATTGTGATCCTTTCAGTAGATGCTACTTTCCCACGCGTGGATATATTTGGAGCTTATGACATCTGCAGGGTACTAAAACAGGATAACCAGAAAACAATGCCACCATTAAACAAATGTGTCTAACCATCCATATGCTGGGCCAGGCTTCACAATCAGCCCTCCTGGGAAACAAATACGGTGTACATGCATATATGCTTGTTCTCAGTTTTACTGATATAAACAATGTATTTCACAATCCCCAGGTAGAAATAAATATTTAATACTTTTTACTGTAAATTCCATACAGACCGTTGATTCTCACATAATTCTTGCATTGACTTTCATGGCACTCTAGTCTCTGCAAACTAGGGCTGCACTCAGACTATGATTTAACAAATTGAATGACATCTCAGTCTTCTCTTTCCCAATAAATTTATTATCATTGCTATAATATGTCATTTATTATATTATCCTAGTAAGATCTTTCTTACCCATGTGAAATAATAACAGTTTAAACTGAAACCACTCTAAGCTTTGCCAATGCCTGTCCCCACCTCCGTTATTTATCAATGTGGTGAGCAATTTCTCTGTGAAATTAAATTATGGTTCTGAATTATGGGAGAGTATTGCCTCAGTGTGTGTGTGTTTGTGTGCACACGCGCGTGCACACATGCATGTATACTCTTCATAGTGTGATGGCTACCGAACGACAGGTCTTAAGTTTGATATTCATTCCGGTCATTTTGTCTATCATGCCCTTAAGTCTAGACAGCGAACACAATGATCAATCAAGTCCTGACTGATTGTTGGGCTCATGGCTGATTTCAGTTTCCAGCCCAGTGTGGCTGAATGTGGAGGAAGTGAGGCCCCACGGCTCAGCGTCTAGACGCCCCTGTGCAGCAGAAGGAGGAGACACCGTGAGCCAACAGATACAGGCAGTGGTAAGAATAAGGACCCATTGATGAGCTCTGAATAGTGATTAGCCTTGTCCTTAACAAAATGTATCCAATCAGAACTTGATGTGCTCTGGCTTTTAGTAATGCTAATGTTTTTAACAGCCTACTGGTATGTTCCTGTATATTTAACATGGGCTTTTACAGGCCAGGGTGAGCTGGCTCCAGAACACCAGTACCTCTAACTGTGATTCGTGGCTTATCATATTTTATTAGTTCAGTGCCCAACTAGAAATGCCATAAATAAACCCCGCTGGAGAGCCCTAATTGCAAATGCTTTAGTTGAATGGTCTCGACCATCATGCTTACACTTTTCTCTTGCAGTAACAACAGTGCTTTGTAGTGGTGAAGCATAGAGTTGTATATTGAAAAGAGCTCTTCAGAGCTCCTTATATGTTTGTTCATTTGGAATCTTCCAGAAGAGAATAGTATTCAGTTATATTTAACAGGATATCAATTAGAAAATGCTGTCTGCCTATTCTCGGACTTCAAGTGACAGTTCCCTGGGGCAGCCTCAGAACCTCCCACACGACCTTTTCTTTGAGATCCCGAAGGTGGAGCAAAGACCCCCATGCCAGCAAACCTGTGGTCCTGTGCCCACCTTCAGGTAACCCGAGGTCAATGTACTTGGATCATGTGGTCAATGAACACTTGGTCACGGCTTTGCCAGCCTTTTTGGGTCAGGACACAGCTCACACGGGGTCTAGAGGTCAGACATGCCTCTCCTAAAATGCCCCTTTATTCTGTTTTTGCAAGGGCAGCATAGGCAGGGAGTGGGAGTGGGGACTAGTCCTTCCAGCACCACCCTGGGCTGGGTGGCTTCCAGATCCACTGCTTGCCCTTTCCCTTTGCTTTGCTTGTATCATGGCTGATGCGGATGAAGGGACACAGAAGAGGATGTTGTCTGAACCCACAAATTCCATTGCCAGTTACCCTGGCACAGCTACATTTTTGTTCCTTGGTGAGGAATTGAAGGGATGAAAGACAGAGGAAGACGGAAGCCAGGCACATGTCCTTCCTTCCTCTTTTGGCAGTGTCTGTGGAAGACACGTCTTCTTCATTCTTCTGTTTCTGTGGTCATCCTCTCCCTCATGGTCCAAACTACTGCCATGTGGCTCCAAATGCTGGATTGTAGGAGCATGTCTCCTCACTTCTGTTCATCCTGCTAAGAAGTGGCAGACCCTTTCCACTGTGGTTGATCTCGGCATAGCCTCCATGTTCTGCTTGCTTCCTTCTTCTGTTGCTGTGCTGTACCCTTCCTTATGTCCTCTAAACACTTTACAAGTGAAGGCAACTCACTGATCTCAGATACCCTCTGCCTTGCAGCTTTGGTTCTGGTCACTGATGTGTGCACAGCCTGTGATCAGAGCCAGCTTGAGAACTAAGGCTCCCAGAACCATCTGCAACTCAGAAGGCCCAGCTCTCTCACTTCTAGGGATGGGCTGAGCTGTGTTCTTCCATGATTCTTGGGTACCCTTTATGACCACGGGTGAACTTGGCAATGTGTCCTCACCATGGGATTTCTCCCAGACTGCTGGTGCTCCAATCCTTGTCTCTGGATCTCCTGGAAAACCCGGATCAAAACACCACTGCAGCCTACTTTCTGCGTTAAATGCTGTCATACCCATCTACTTTCTCAGTGAGGAAGAGAAGCCCTGATGGGTTACTGCTCCTCAGTGCATCCTGCTGGGGCAAACTGTGTAAATGTGGAGCCTGTAAGCAGCAGAGAATCCATATTGGCACCACATGTCCTATCCTCTGGCAGCTCCTAAGTCAGCCTCACCAGCTGGAGATGGGAGTCTTCTGTGTGGTTCGTTCTTGTAGAAAGCAGGCCTCAATGCTCCTCTTTTCAGGATTAAGCACGTGTGTTCTTGGCACATGGGGCATAGTGCAAGGAGACGTCTGTGGGTTCTCTGGACACTTGATTGTGCACATGGACAGGCTATGTGTGTATTTCTGCCACCAAAGTATTAGGGAGAATTATGTTCGATATTTTAAGGCAGGTGTTAAAGTTATCATGCAAAGCACGAAACAAGTTGGCTTTTGTTGCACTTTCTTGCGTTTGCCTTGTGGTGTAGCCTTGTACCTGTTTCGCACAACAGCTGTATACACGTTGCATGATGATGTGATAGATCTATGATTGCCTGTGAATGATCCCTGGAACTGAGTGATGTAGTGGCCCTGGGAGAAGGAGGCATAGCAGGAATGTTGATGCCAACTCGCTCCCAAGGCTTTCAATGTTCAGGGGAAGCAGAAGTGAAGAAAATGACTACCTGGCTACCAGGGAAGCAAA
>CM053750.1:5122594-5261607 GCA_028658305.1 Pachyuromys duprasi
TCTGTCACTCCCCGGCTTATATGGGGGAGGGTCAAAGAGTCAGCCATCAAGATCATGACTGAAACAGTCCCTGTTTCCCTGAATAGGGTCTTCAGCCCTACACCAAGTTATCATGGGCCCCATCCGTGCGGGGGTTCCAGTCCACAACCACACATGGTCCTTGATTGTAGAAACCGTCTCTTACAAGACCCCTGTGCCCGACTCAGTTTGGTCTTTGTGGAGATCTTGTTCTCCCCAAGTCTCAACAACCTCCCCCAGATCTATCATTACTCTCGCCCTTTGTCAGAGGCTTGATCTCGAGTCTTAATATCCTCTCTGATACATCGCTACATTGACCACCCCCCCCACCCCCCATAGGTCCTCTTTGGCATGCTCCTGTTCTGTTGCTTGTTTTCTTCTTTACTACAATTACAGGCATGCTTGGCCTGGTTGTGCACTGGTTTCTAAGGCCTTCGAAGTCTTGCTTTAGCATGCTTCCTTGGCATTAGCTGGGTGACTGGTGTCCTGGCTTCATTTTTTTTTTTTTTACTGTACTTTCTTCACCTTGAAAATGACCACAATGCCTGTGCAACTGTGTGTTAAGAGCTGGACTCCGACCTTCCAGTTGCTTTGGGTCAAATTCAGGCTCTTGCCATTTACGGGTTCAACTTAGGATGGATTCCTAAGCTCTTGGTGCCTCACTTTTCTGTGTGGATGTTAACAATATTAAATATTTAAATTGTGGGCTGTGGTGGAGCATCTTGTAAGTGACGTATAGTTACTTTATCCATTAGCAGTGACACAGGCACTATAGGCAATAATACAAAACCCTGAGGTGGAGAGCCCTGCCTGACACAGTTCAGTCAGTGCACTGTTTTTACAGTTGTGAGCCTAGCCTTTAATGGCTGAGCCATCTTTCCAGCCCAGGCTACTGTTTTTAAACTGTGGCAACATTAATGGCTTTTCTTAACTATTTGTTCATGCTGCTGCTTCTCCAGACAAACATGCATTCTCCATCGCTGCATTGCCGTATTGCCAAGCTTCCACGCCTGTCTCCATTAATATACACATTATACTTGCAAATGGTCATACGTTGTTTCAGTTCACTGAGGAGCTAGCCCTAGAGGTGGGGCTGCCCCGCCCCCACCTGCATTTCAGACCCAAGCATGCTTGTGTCCAAGTGTCCTCCAAGGTTCCCTGTCTGGGAATGGGGTGGCCCCTGTAGCTCTGTTAAGGAGAGCAAAATCACCCAAGAGGAAAAACATTGTGTCCTTGATAACAACTAGAAGGTAAACTATGTCCTCCTATTATTTAATATTATTTATCCCATGATATAAAAGTATCTACAATGGAAAAGAAGAGCCAGAATGTAGGCCATTAGAAGCTCATCCATAGGTAGAATTCCAGTTGCCAGTCTAAGCTTCCCCACTCAGTTTCTGGTGGATGCTGTGAGCTCCTTGACTTGATGATGTCATTTCTATCTGCTCCTATTTGATCTTTTACCTGAATATTTTACAGGGGCATAGGATTGCATTGCTGCACCCAGGACTCTCTCTTTTGGAACCTGTAGCTGACTGCTTCACTGGGACTTCCTCACTTGGTTTCTGATGGATGTTTTGAGCACTCAGTTTGATGATGTTTTCCTAGCTATCCATCTATCTGTCTGTCTATCTATCTATCTATCTATCTATCTATCTATCTCATCTATAATCTATATCTTACTATTCATTGTTTTGCTTTGGATATATATATATATATATATATATAATTTATTCAAATCCAAATGTATGCCTATCAGAGGTGATGTCATTCTCTCAACTAATCAGAATAGCCCTGTGCAAATGCAGAGGGGCTGGTTCCTCTGTCCTCTGTACCTTGACTGTGTGATACAAAATCTTTTTGGTCCTCTTGACCCTTTTCAAGCATCAGTTAACACAGACAAATTTAATCCACATTTCAATATTTGCCAAACGGCTGGAAAAATAAGACTACACCACAGTTTCTGCTGTGTCTGAGAAATTCAATGGTACAATTTAAAACTGTATAACAGAATCTATTTCAGGAATCAATAGCTTATGTGCAAGAGTGAATTAGAGTATGGTTGATTAGTGAGATTGTTAGAGAGGGAAGTTGGGGTAAAAAAGAAAAATTAAAGAGGAGAAAGTCTAAAACTATGGCATATGTGTCATGAGGCAGAGCTAAGTCACCACCGTTCAAATTCTTTGCAGGCACCTTCCCCTACCTCTGAGTACTAATTAGTGGCCTATGCCTTCCCTTTGATCTCTTGGAAACCTTTAGTCTCCATCTTAGGCTCTTGACTCCATGAACCTTTAGGGTGCCATTTTGGGTCTTTTCTTGCTGCCTGACAAGCTCTGTCCCCAGCCTGCCTGGAATCACCATGTTTGTTTCTCCCCACTCTGTTCTCAGCTGGTCTCACTAATGGTCTCACAGCTTCTACTACCGTCCATGTCCTCACCAACCTGAGTCTCATTTCCAACCCAGTCTTTTATCCTTTCTCTGAGGTCTGCTCACATTTCTGATTTGTCTCTAGCTTATTTCCACCTAGATTTCTTACAGGTCCCCAAACTCAAAACACTCAACACAGAACTCTAGTTTTCCTACCTCTTCATCAGACTGTGGTTTCCATTTTTGTCAATGACACAACTGTCTGAACCTGAAACCCAGAAGTCATTTACTCCTTAAGCAGTGAGACCTCACTGTTACCCCTCTTGCATTTGTGGGCTGTTCTGCCCCCCCTATCAAAGTTGTCAGTTAGACAGTTCCCCACCTGGATCTTTCAAAAACCACTTTCTCTCCTACTCGCTTTTCATCCCTTCCCCCACTTCTTGGTCTCATTTTGACATCCTACTATCAATGTTTTTTGGAACTAGAAGGTAGTTTCACCTTCTTTGACATTGAACTGACAGCTCTTCACCAACCCAGCCTTCCTTTCTTCCCCAAATATTATTAATACCCATGGATTAATATTTTACCTGTTGAAATCAGGCAACACAAATCACCTTTGGAAGTTGGAAGGGAAATGTGTGTGTGTGTGTGGGGTATCCCAAGGTGAATATGATCAAAATGCATTGTACAACTATATATATAATTATCAAAGAATAAATAAAATCATTATATTTGATAAAGTCCAGAGAAAATGATAGAAGCAAAAAGTATTCATAAGAGCTGCATATAAACACTTATAATGTATCTTTTTTGTCAAGTTTCATTAAAGCACTATTATTTTTAATCATTTTTAGTCATCACTTTCAATTAAAATATATTTTTGAACATCTACAATTCTGAAGACTGTGCTAGGTCATGTGGAGAACAAATAAGAAGTTTTTTATTTGACCTTTTCTTTCTAAGGACTTTAAAATCTAGTGTGTGGAAAGAATTATTGAATGATTAAATGCCTAATTGTGTGATATGAACTATAAAAGCAATATGAAGTCTATTTCCTAGTTGGTTTTTTAAGGCTCATAAACATCTACAAATATGTATATACTAATAAATTATGTATGTGTAAGCTCATGATACAAAGTTTATAATATAAATGTGTTCTGGTAACATAGTTATTTACATTATGAAGGTGGAAGGAGGTCACCTATCAGTGTGTCTTCATCAGTTTGTTTCACAAAACTATTTATTTCATTACAGATTCATCCCATTCTTCAGTCGGAAGGAAAATTGTTTTCTGTAATTGAAACAAAAAGTGGGCCATCGCTCACACCCCATAGAGGGCTGTAAATCAGGCAGAGTCAGCGTCACGCCAAATAGACAAAGCCAGGGGAAAAAGCCACCCACAACTCTTTAGCATCACCACCTAAATCAATGTATTTCTCCACTTCCAGATAAAGGAAACAGGGATCCCTGCAGGTGGTATAGGCCTGGCTCTTTCCCCTGCAGTGTGTACAGGCTGGCTCATGGTGGGCTTTGCTCTTGTCAATGTCACCATGTAGCTAGCGCTCCACAGGGAGGTCACAGACACTCATGTTTCTCCCCACAGAGCAGGCAAGCGTGGCTTGTGCGTGCAACGTGACTGGAAACCAATTTTGAGGGAGTGCAGCGCCAGATATCTCAGGCGAGGTTGTGATCTAGGTTCTCAGCCTTGAGCATGTAGGGGACTGAAACAAAAGCCTAGTGGGTTTAATTCATATCGGAGGGCTCCCCGAGATAACTGATAGACTGGACAGCTCAGGGATGAAGTTTTTGTCCCAGCTCTGCAGCTAACTAAGTGGGTGTGCCTGGTGAGTTTGTGTGGTGGTTTGACTAGGCATGGCCCCCACGGGCTCACAGATTTGAATGCCTGGTCATCAGGGAGTGGCACTATTTGATAGGGCTGGAGAAAGTGTTTCGCTTGGGGTGAGCATTAGGATTTCAAATGCTCAAGCCAGGGCAAGTGTCTCTGTGTTTGGTGCCTGCCAATCCCGGATGGAGAGCTCGCAGCCACCTCCCAGCGCTGCCTCCGTGCCTGCCATGCTTCCTGCCAGGCCCACAGGACACCAAACCTCTGAACTTGTAAGCCAGCCCCAATTATGTTTCCTTTATAAGAGCAATTGTGGTCACGATGTCTCTTCACAGCAATAGAGCACTGACGAAGTCACATCTTGCAGCTTTAGGGCTCCCGGCTGCCCACTCCCAGGGAAGTCTTGCTGTAAAGGAATGCACCCAGGGACTGGAGAGATGACGTGGTAGCTGAGATCACGAGCTGCTTCTGTGGGGAGGGCCTGGGTTTTGCTGTATCTGAGATACAGTGTCTGTATCTCACAGGTCTGTAACTCCACAGGAGACCCTGTCTTCGGCCTCCGCAGGCACTGAGTGGACATGGTGCACATACGTACAAACAGGCAGAGCACAGATACATGCAAATAGTTTTAAAAGCAAAAGCAAAAGAAGGAAATATGTTGTACATTCTAGGGCTGGTGAGATGGTTCAGTGTGGAGAAGGTATTTGTTGCTATGCCTGGCAACCAGAGTTCCAGCCCTGAGCCCCACATGATGAGAGCTGAGAACTGACTCTTTTAAGTTTCCTCTGACCTCCACACATGTGCCTCACACACACACACTAACACAATACACTTACATATATGTTCACACATACATACATACACACATACACTAAGGCCCTAAACGTTTGGAGGACTTCCCCACATGCCGTTTCCCTGAGCTCTCACAAGCTTTGGGGACGAGGGTGGGGCCCTTGCATCCAGGCGCCTCCTGCCCCTGTCACTCTGTCCAGATGCCCTGCTTCTCCCGGTTCTCTTCTTGGCCCAGTGCCAGCAATTGAAAGCTTTCTGGATTCTGTAGACCATTCAGGCTAGAGCCTACAAGCTTGACTTGTCCTTCCTCCTCCCACCCCAAGGACTTTCTTTACTACTCCTTTAAATCCTGCACTTCTATACTTCTTTTTCCACCTGGGAGAAACCGAAGCTCCTGGTGGTCCAGGGCACATGCTGCCAGCTGTTAGAACTGGAGCCTGAGGTTGCCCACAGGCTCATGTTTTCGTTCGTGGTTCTCAGACTGTCCTGAGCCAATAGCCCTGAAGGATGTGGGGCCTGCATGCTGGCCGCGGGTAGCCGAAGGTGGGCTTTTAAAGGATATACCAACCTCTGGCCCTTTGCCTGCTGCCATCTTTCTGCGCAATATAAACAGCAAGTGACAAAGACGGAGTCTCTCCCCCCTGCAGGCTTTCCCTGCAAGATGGACCGAGGTGTCTCTGAAACTATGAGACAAAACAAACCTTTCCCCTATTGAGTCATTTCTGTCAAGTGTTGTGACAGGAAAGAGAAGAATGATTAATGCAACTGATCAATGTATGTGTTCTATTCTATCTATTCCCATCCTTCCCTCCATTGTCAATACCATTTATTCATTCAGTAAATGTTCCCTGGCCTCCTTTCTGGAAGGGCACTTTTTTAGTTACTGAGAAATGAGGGCAGAAGGAAAAGACATACATAATTATAGTAGATGGGAACGTATATTTGCATTTTAAGTATTTTTCATATTTCCCCTGCATCCTTCAGCCTTTGGTTTCAAATTACACAAGGATGAATCTTGTAGTTTGAAGTCCATGTCTAATTGGTGACTGTGAAAGAGAGCCCCAATGCACATCATTGCCAATTTCACTTTTCCCCACTGACATCAGAAGTCTGGGTGGGTGAAGACATGCAAATAAAAGCTTCCTCTCAAGAGAAATAGCAGGAGAAGCAGGGGCGAACAAGATCATTTCAACCATTGAGTGGTACATGTTCATTACTCATTTTTTATAGGACATTAGAGACCCCCCCCCACCTGTGGCTGGTGGGTTAATGGGAAATTTCCAGTAGAAACTAGCGATGCCAGAGCTCTGCGTGAGGTGGGAGAAGCCCTCGGTGAAACAGAAGGGCAAGCCTTCTTAATTCATCAGTCGATAACCTATCGGTTCTGAAAACTACACACTTCGTGCTTTGTCATCGTTTTTCCTAGCGCATTCCTCTGAGAAACCCTCTCCGTGAAATACTGAGCTTATTAAGTTTTTAGACCTCTGATTAACGTTCGCAGCAAAAGCTATGTTAAGTAAATTAGGCACTAAATAAATCTAAAGTGATTGTGGGGAGTCTTCAGCCAAACTAGGGCGCTGATGCCTCACATAACAGGATGCAAAGCAATTGTAATTAAGAAAAATAATCACCTTTACTGCTGAGAGCGCAGGTTCGGCCCCAAGTGAAGCAAATTCCCCGGACACCAGTCTTCTAAAAGGCAAATCTTACTGTTTTGTTCTTTTATGAAGGGGTGGGGTGTAGGCTTTGATCCTAGCCCTCCCCACACAGTCTAGTGGAGCGTTATATGGGAAGAGTAATTTTGTTTGAGAGAGAACACCAGTGTGTTCGTTACTGTTCTATTGCTGTGAAGAGACGCCATGACTAAGGCCATTTAGAAAAGAAAGCATTTAATTGGGGGCTTGCTTACAGTTTGATCGGACGACCCATGACCATCATGGCAAGGAGCACAGTAGCAGGCTGGCATGGCATTGGAACAGTAGCTGAAAGCTCACATTTTGTCAGCAAGTTGGAGGCAGAAGGAGTCTGGGTTTGACGTGGGCTTTTGAAACCCCAAAGCCCACCCCCAGTGCCATACTTGCCCCAACAAGGCCAGACCTCCTAATCCTTCCCAAAACAGTCTACCAACTTGGGACCAAGCACTCAAATACAGGAGCCCATAGGGCCATTCTTAAAGCACAACAGGCAGATTCACAGAGCTACACAGGGCCTCTTGTGCTTGTGTATGCACGTTAGGCAGGAGGTGACACTCTGACAGTTTTCTTCTTTGGGGACGACTTTCTGCTCTCCCACTGGATGAGTCTGATAAACAGGATTTGTTTGTCTGGCTGACTCCATCTTGGGATTTAGCATTAGCCGCCTTCCTGCTCTAAAGAGCACATCCAAACGAGAGAGAACAAGACAGCCGCAGTGCTCGCCCTTGGACTGCTTTCTTATAATTTTGGAAATTAAACCCTGACAGCACAGATCAAGTCAGGCCTAAAAGGGTGGGAAGAAGGGAAGATGTGTGCGGAGTCTTAAGTCTTACAGGATCCCATCTTCTGGATTACAGCTTGTCTTATGGCCACTCCATGCACACCTGATACATATATCTACACTGTTGGACAGTGCAGTGAATCCGAACAGCTGTTTGTTTTCTTATAACACACCCATGAAGAGGGAATATGGTTGATTAAAGAATTAACTTTTCTCCCTGTCAGGGACCCAAGACCGTATATACTTGAAGGGGCTTCAGGGGTCTTAATTATTAAGCACACTGAGGACTTGGTTCCTTCCTGATATTTTATTTCTTTAGATCATTAGCAAATACTTACCAAATATTGTATCAGTTGTCTACTATCAGATTAAAGAACAGGCCCCCAAACTTCATGGCCTAAAAGAAAAGAAACGTCTGTTGTCTTGTGTAACACGAGGGTCAGGAACTTCAGGAGTACTTCAGGTGGAATTCAGCTGGGGTCAAGACAGCAGTGGGGGCAGGTGAGATGGCTATGTGGGTAAAGGCACTTGCCAGCAAGCCTGACAGCCTGAGTCTGACCCTCAGGAACACGAACGGTGGAAGGAGAGAACCAACCCCCACAGGTTGTCCTCTGACCTTCACACATGTAGGAAGATGAACAACTTCACTTGTGTATTTTGTACTTTGCAGAACCCTGCAGAACTTATTGCCACTTCCTGGATTCATGTCCTCTGAGTTTTCAATCATTTCCCTTAAACTTTCACCAGCTGCCTTCCAAAGACCACTAAGCTTCTATTGGATCTTCAGGAGTCTCAGCCTTGTCTGACAGTTTCCTTCTACTACTTCTGCCCACTTCCGAGCTCCAAAGCCATCCCTGTATGTTAGGATTTTGTTAGGGGAGCATTGTTGTGCTCTAGTTACAAAAAATTGTATTAGTGATCTATTGTACGATAAAGTACTAAAAACGTAATAATATTTGAAGACAAGAAGCTGGTATCTTATGCATTTCTGCAGGTTAAGAATTTGAGAGTTAGTGTTTCCTCAAGATCCAGCTATATCACTCCTAGGCACATATCCAAAATATGTTCAAGTACACAGCAAGGACATTTGCTCAACTATGTTCATAGCAGCTTTATTTGTAATAGCCAGAACCTGGAAACAACCCAAATGTCCCTCAATGAAGGAATGGATGCAGAAATTGTGGTACATTTACACAATGGAATACTACTCAGCAATTAAAAAAAAAGAAATCATGATATTTGCAGGCAAATGGAGGGAACTAGAAAAGATCATCCTGAGTGAGGTGACCTAGAAGCAGAAAGACACAAATGGCATGTACTCACTTATAAGTGCATATTAGAAATATAATATAGGATAAACATACTAAAATCTATATATCTAAAGAAGCTAAGCAAGAAGAAGGACCCTGCATGTTCAATCCTCATTCAGAAAGGAAAAGGAGATGGACATCAGAAGACAGAGAAAACAGCGACCAGGACAGGAACCTACCTTAGAGGGCCTCTGAAAGACTCTACCCAGCAGGGTATCAAAGCTGATGCTGAGACTCATAGTTAAACTTTGGGCAGAGTGCAAGGAATCTTATGAAAGAAGGGAGAGACAGAAAGACCTGGAGGGGACAGGAGCTCCACAAGGAAAGCAACAGAACTGAAAAAGCTGGGCATAGGGATCTTTTATGAGACTGATACTCCAACCAAGGACCATGCATGGAGATAACCTAGAACCCCTGCACAGATGTAGCCCATGGAAGCTCAGTGTCCAAGTGGGTTCCCCAGTAAGGGGAACAGGGGCTTTCTCTGACATGAACTCAGTGGATGGCTCTCTGATCACCTCCCCCTGGGGGGTACAGCCTTGCCAGCCAACAGAGGAAGACAATGCAGACAGTCTTGATGAGACCTGATAGGCTAAGGTAGTATGGGAGGGGAGGAGGACCTCCCTTATCAGTGGACTTGGGGAGGAGAAAAGGGAAGAAGGGTGGGATTGAGAGAGGATGAGGGGGGGCGCTATAGTTGGGATACAAAGTGAATAAATTGTAATTAACTTAAAAATAAATTAAAAATAAGAATTTGCTTGTTGAGCTGGGGTCTTTTCATTCATGCTCTCTTATTGCAGTCAGGATGTCAGCTAAAGTGGCAGTCATCAGAAGGAATGGACGGGATGGAGGACCCAGTGCCAAGAAGGCTTTCTTGGGTTTTGTCAGGAAGCTCCTGCTTTAGGTCTGTCCTTAAAGTCAGCTAGCTACCCCTAGAGTGATTGAAGAGCTAGCAAGACCAAACCATAATGTCGTTTGTGACCTAGCCTCAAAGGTCATGACAATCATTTCCTTAATGTCCTATCAGTTGCTTAAGCAAGCCCTATGGTAAGGGATGACACAGGCCATGACCTCTCGGTGGTGAGTCACGGGGGCCATCTTATAAAATGACTACAGCAAGAGTTTACAAGAGCCACTTGGGCACAGCTGGGGACAGAGGCTGAGACCTCTTCCCTAAGCAGTCTAACTTGGGTGAGTAGACACATATGTAAAGAATGTGTAGAGTGTTGTTAAATCATTTAACCAAATTGCTGGAACAGTAAACAAAGCTTACTCATTCATACTCCCAGTTTTGAGCTCTTGGCTATCTATATATCATTTACCTTTATTCCCCACAGGACTCAGTTCAGAACTTTGCCAAAGTGGATGTTTAGTGATTATTTCTTGAGTGAGTAAAACTCTATGGCAAGGTCGTAGACTGAAAACTAACAATAGGTCATTGAGTGTAATGAGCAAAATTCTTTTTAATCAGAGTTCATTTAAATATTTATATGTAAACTTAAATTTATTATATAATTATTATATACCTTTTCTTTATTCTTGAGAATTTCCCCACATGTATACATCATTTCTCACATGAAACATGATCATATCCATCTAAAATTCTTCTATCTCCTCCTAATACTTCTCTCTTTCATTATCTTCATTATCTTCTTCTTCCCCACTAAGTCCAAATAATACTATCTATATGTGTATGAGTATGGATCCATCCACTGGGATAGAAAATGTACCAGTGACCATACCCTCAAGAAAAGTGACTCTCCCTCCCCTTGCCGGTGGCTCCTCAGTAAGGGGTGGGACCTAAAGAGCACCATGTCCCCCACCCCAATCTGTGCCTGATCTTGGTTGTTCAGGCTGGCTTGACCTTGTCCAGGGAGCAACAATTGCTTTGAGTTTAGGAGTGTGGTAGCCACCTCACAGGCAGAGGACATTTCCCATCACTCCTTCCCATCCTTTAATTCTTACATCCTTTCCACCCCCTCCTCCATGATGTCCCCCGAGCCTCAGAGGGCAGGATAAGCGTTAGGAGAGATGTCTGATTTAGAGCTGAGCACACAGTCTTTCTCAGTGTGTTGACCAGTTATGCCTCTGTTCTGAAGGCTGCCGTTGCGAAAGGCAACTTTTCTGACTGTGGCAGATCAAATTTTGATTTTTTAAAATTTCCTGTACACATGATATCAGGAGACCATTGGAATAAAACGGAGAGAAGCACAGATTAAAGACTTGGAGAATATAGGTCACCAAGCAAACTTCCAATAAAACAAAAGGCAGAGATGGTTTAACTTGAGGAAGTGGCTAAAGGGTTCTTTTCTAAGTTCAAGAGAAAGTTAGGTGTTTTTCTGGGCAAGAGAAGCTGGGACGACGAGAGAAGAAAACAGAAACGGAAGAGAGAGCTGGTGGCTGATGGGGAGTGTCTGGGAAAAGTTCTCAAAGGAAAAAAAAGGCTGAAAGGAAAATAGCATTTCCAGCTTTGAAAAGTGGTCTGAGGTGGGAGGCGAAGAAAGGGGCATTGTTAGGTCATGTTGAGTGATCTGGATTTCCTTTCCAGGGCACATCATTCTGCGGACGGGAGCCTGAGAAGTGGGAGAGAGCTACAGGACAAGGGACTATGGAAGGATTTTTGGCTAGACTCTGACAGGGAGTGACCCAAATATCTCTGGATGTTAAGAGCTAGCTGACTTGGATCGTCTGGGTTCGTAGGAGCATCAGAATGCCTGGGGACATGGCGTCCTTTGGCATCGCTCAGCAGGCTGGGAGCAGAAGGAAACAGATGGAATGTAACAGCTGCGTACACAGATGCCTGTAGCTGGAGAGCTCAGGAGACTCTGTCCATCTGATTCCCATTCTTACCGAATGTTCCAGTTACACGATATCATTTCTTTCCTTTGAAGATCGTCATAAACCTTGGGCCAAGAAGAAATGGCACAGTTTGTCACTGAAATGTATGGTGTGTAATGGGGAAAATATGGAAAGGGTGTAAATCTTCGACAGTTGCTAACACAAGGCTGAGGAGAAAGCTCTCAGTCAGGCCAGTGCTTGCCTTGCGAGCTCAAGGACCTGAACTCAACTCTCAGAGCCCTCTCCAGCGTCCCCCCCCCCATCCCTGCACACACACACACAAGAAAACCAAAACAGCCAAACAAACAAAAACCCTGGGTGTGGTTACAAGCTTTTTTTTCAATCCCAGCACTGAGGAGGCAGAGCTGGCCTTGCCATCCTGCCCTACTCAGTGAGCTCCAGGCCAGGGAGAGACTCTGTCATACAGAACTAAAGGGTGAAGGCTGGAGAGGTGGGTTGGCAGTGGAGAATACTTGCTGCTCTTCCAGAGGCCTAGGTTCACTTCCCAGTACCCACACATTGGCTCACACCATTGGTAACTCCAGTTCCAAGGGATCTGATGCTGGGTTTTTTTTTTTCTGTTTTGTTTTGTTTGACTTCTGTGGGCAGCAAACACATGTGGTGCACAAACATACTCACATACATAAAAAAATTACACTGAATAAAAAAATTAAGCTTGAACTGGGTAGGGGTAGCACACACCTTTGATCCCAGCACTCAGGAGGCAGAAGCAGTTGGATCTCTGTGAGTTCAAGGCCAGCCTTGTCGGTCATGGCTACACAGAGAAACCTTGTCTCGAAAAACAAAACACCAAACTTTAAAGACATTAAAAATAAAATGGACAACACCTGAGGAATGGCCCCTGAGATTGGTCTCTGCAGACTACACACACACTCACAGATGCATACGTACAAAAGATGAGCAACTTAAAATTTAGTTACTGATGAGCATGGCTTCAGATTGCAGTGTGTGTAGATGGTATCAGTGCCCTTTTAATATTCCAGCCCATGTAATGACATGCCAGTTCTCACGTTCTTCTGCAGACAGATGTGATCACAAAGTATCTAGTGCCAATCATTTTCTAGGACATTCTCAAGAAGGTGGCCTAAACTGAGCCTTTAAAGATCCAGCTCCATTGCAGCTTTGTCACAATCTATGTGTCCCTCAAGTCACCTTACCACTGCTTGGCCATAATTGCTTGTAAAATAGGAAAGTAGAACGAATCCAACATTATTACATGGTCCTACAGTTTCCAGCTTTCCTTAACAAAGATTTTCCTCTCTGAAGGCTAGGCAAGTTAAATACGAGGGTCCATGTTCAAATAACCACTCACAAACACATTTGCTTGGTAAACATGCCTGCTTCCTCAGGAGGAGGCCCTGAGCAGCTGGAGGATGAGTGACCTGCCTTCTCATTTCAATGTCTTTGATAGAGCTCTGTGCTGCTGCTTCCCTTTGGCTCACTGGGAATGGGAGTGTGGCAGGAAGCCAGCTTTCTCTGACTGTCAGCTTTTCCTTTGGGATTAATGTTATTTTCTTCCTTTCACACATGGTCCCCAGTTAGTTCTTCAGTTGTAAGGCAAATTATTCATCTCAATGATTCCTGGTTTTCCTCCACCAGTACCTCTTTACTAGGTGGGCTGGCCACAAATCAGACTGCCCCCAAAGCAACAAACAAGGCAAACAGCCACGTTGGTGGACCTGGCTGTGACTCATCAGCAGTTCTCTGCGGTGTGCTTCTGGGAGAGGTGGGTGTCTGATTTCTTTGCAATCTTGTTTTGCCAGGCTTCAGTCTGAACATTCCCCTGTTGAACCAAAATCACCAATCCCCACTTGTCCTCTTTTCATAGTCAGTCTTGGGAAAGATGGAAAATTAAAATGATTCACCATTGTAGGGAGAGGATAATTCAATAAGCCATTTCTGCATATAATAGCAATGCTTCATAGCATCTATGTGACGCTACAGTTTTCAAAGTGCTTTTACATGTATCGTTTCTTTATCACTGTGTTCCTTCTCTCATATCTCCTTTGAAATAAGGCTAAGAGGGACACAGAAGGGACAGAGGAGAAGGCAGGCAGCCTGGGAAGGAGGGTCTGGGTTAGAGTCTCTGACTGCCTCTCTCATAAGCTACATAGTAGCGTGTCACAGCCTAAGTTTGGATGTCCTCCCCTGAAAAAGAGGCTCTGAATACCTCTTCTAGGCACGCTGAATTAGTAGAAAGATGGTCACTTTGAAGAACTAGCCTGCCTCCATCTTAGGCTTAAAAGACACCTTATAGTAAAGATAAAGTAGGTTTATTCCTGTTTGTGATTAAACCTCTGTTTCTCAAGGATTGAGCTATACCCCACCTGTAACCTTTAACCTTAATTATAAACGGCTCTGCACTGCTTATTCCAGGAATAGGCAATCATATCCTTGATTCAAGAGGTTGTTGACTAACTTGCTAAGCTTATATGTTCTGCTCCTGTAACTCTACCTATTTTACCCGCCAGATTCCTCATTTGGTGTCCTGGTATCCCTGAGAAATTTAAAAACCTTGTCTTCTTCGCATCCGGGGCTGCTCTCTAAAATTCTAACTTAGGGTGAGGTAGCCAGACGGCCCGTCCTGGGATTGACTCTAAAAGAAAGCTTGCTTCAGTTAGACCATTGCGGACTTGTTCTTTCTCACCTCAGTTTCCAGGCTGGACACTTTTCTCACATTCCTGTGACCAGTTCCCACAGTCATGTCTAGGAGTGTCATTATCCTGTGTACTCCCTAGACCCCAGTTCTGATACTGTTAGCCCGGGAGCTCCCTGCGTGTGTACATCAGGTGCTCTGCCAGCCTGCCTTTTAGCTTCTCAGTGCCAGCAGCGTATGACATTGCTTGCCTCCACCAGGTGCCCTGCATTTCTGCTGTCCATAGGAGCTGCGTATTTTCTTAGGCATCACAGGTACCCTTTAAAAGTCCCTCTGGACTTTATAGCTCTCTCTCTCTCTCTCTCTCTCTTTCTTTCTTTCTGTCTTCCAGTCTCTGTCTCTGTCTCTGTCTCTCTCTCTCTCTCTCTCACACACACACACACACACACACACACATCTCCACTCCCCCAGTAAGCTTCTTCCGTTAGGTCTGTTGCATGGTGTGTTCTTGGCCCCAATCTGCCAAGGTCCCCCCAAGGCTTTATCCTAACCCTGTGGTTCAATGCTTTCTGCTCCTTTTTGTGGGCAGACCTGAACCCACCAAGTTCCCTTATGGCTTTCTTCTAGACCATTCTGGAAGTTTTCCTAGGGTGGTGATCAGCCCCTCCTTTGCTTAACTCCTTTCTTCAAGAGAATTTTCTTTCAGGCTCACAGGAAGCACACAAGTGGTTCTTAAGATCACCACTGTAGGAAAACTTCCAGAATGGTCTGGAAGAAACCTTTCCATGGGAAAGAAAGTTGTCAAGAAAGCCCATTTGGGACTTATGGATTAGGAAAAACCAAGCTTGAAGACATCCATAACCCACTAAGCCTCGTCTGGATCCACAGCTTATTGCTTTGACAGATCTTTAATCCTTTCTAGCCCGTGCTTCCCTTGCTGTAGAGAAGATCCTCCTTCCATGCAAATAACAAAACAACAAAATCCTAACTCTTTTCATGATCAAACTTTCTCTCTGGGGGCTTAAAATCTGCTGCTCTTTTCTTTAAAACACTCCATTCTGTCTGGGGCGTCCAGTCCTTCCCTCATTTGGATGAACAGTTTAAACATATTTACTGTGAAATACTTTGAGGCTGACAGTCTCATTCTCTGGGTCTCTCCAGGCAAGCCCTCGAGCCCATTTCTCTCCCCAAACAGCTGCAGTGGAAGTCAAAGGTCTCCTGGCTTAATGCTGCAGCCATGTCGAGAAGCTGCTGCTTTCTCTAGCCAATCCTAACCTCTCTCTAAACTCCAGACCATACATCTCACTGTCGGCCGTCAGCTGAGTGTCTGTGGGGCATCTCAACAATCACATACAGCAGAGACCTGCATTCTCATCCTTCTCACCACAAATGGCTCCCCTAAAGTACACCCCAGTTTAGTTGGTGAAAACTGTCTGCCTGTTGCTCAGGCAAATAGCTCTCGAGCCTTGCTTTTCACACACACACACACACACACACACACACACACACACACACACACACAACATATACAACACACACACACACATTTACACACCACACAGACACATATATATATACTACACATATACACTACACACATACACACCACATAGCCATGCAGACACCACACATACACATAGCACACAAAACTCACACACCACACACAAAACATACACATACACATATACACCATACATACACATCACGCACTCACACATACACCACACACACAAAACATATATAACTCACACACACACCTTACTTATTGTCAACTTGATCAGCAAAACCATCCAACTGTGTGTCCTCTGCTGCTGACCTCTGTGGTCTAAACTGCTGCTGTTGCACATCTGGATTGTCCTAACAGACTCTTCCCTCCCTCCTTGAGTCTACCTTCCCCTCTGATGGTCAAGGAACATTTGTTTCAGCTTGACGACTTGGCTAGGTTATTGTCCTCAGCTGTTGCGGGTAAAATATCAGGCATTTAAAGGGGCATAACTGAGATTTAAATTAGTAGACTGAGTAAAACAGATTAGGTGGGTGATAGCCAACCAGGTAAAGGCCAAAGACTAGAACTTCTGAAGAGGGAATTGGCCCTCTAGCGCGGAACAGGAATTCCAGCCCTGGGACGAATGAACGCGTTCTCGGCTCTTAAGTGAGTCCCTAGCTTGCCTATGTGCACAGCTGCCACAGCTGAGGGAGACAGTTCTCTAATCTCCCTCTCTGTTCCCCTCCACAGTAAGTATTACCCTCTGGATCCCTGACGGACACATGGCTTTCTTCTCTGTAGAGCAGCCAGAGGGAGCTTCTGAAAGAAAACCAGCACACCGCTTCTCTGATGGACTCTGCTGGCTGGCCTTGAACTTCAAACAGACCAGAAGCCACAGGACTTACAGAGGCCTGCCTGGCCCTCCATGGTGTGCCTGCCTGGTCCTTTCTAGTGTCTCTTTCACTTTCCCCTCTCAGGCTAGTTCAAGTTAAGGAATGCTGAAGGATCAAGTGGAAAATATTATGGACAGACGTGGCCGTATTCAAAGACAGAGAAGGAGTTCCGTGTCAGAATAAGAAAGCAGGAAGTTGTGGATCAGAGCTTCATAGTTTCTCTTTGCTTGGCCTTTGTGGTAGGTTCTATCATCCTCGTCTTCACCAAACTCCTGACAAGTCACAATTTAAGAGGGAAAGAGGTTATTTAGGCTTACAGTTTGAGGGATGCAGTTGGTCCTGGTGCAAAGGCGTGAGACACAGGAGCCTGAGGTCACTGGTCACCTTTCAGCTACAGCCAGGAAGCCGGGAGTAAGGAATGTTAGTGTTTACCTCGCTTTCTCCTTTTTATTAGGTCCAGGCCTCAGCCCACAGAATGGAAATGTGCAGCCACTATCAACCATCAGAGCCACCCTCTGCTTACTCTTCTTGCAAATGGTCTCCAAGTAACGGGCTCATGTCCCACGAGACTGAGTCATTCAAGAGACATTTAATGGATGCCAAGTGTATGTCAAATAGGCCTTGTGGAGAAAACACCGAAGAAGTCCAACAGAAGGCTGGGGAGATGGCTCCGGACTACAGTGCTTTCTGTGCAGGCATGAGGACCTGAGTTTGATCCTTAGCATCTGTGAACAAGAGCCTGCCATGTCAGTGAGTGCCTGTAATCCTAGTTCTGGGAGGCAGAGTCGGAAGATCCCCAGTGCTTAGTGGCCAGCAAGTTTAGCTGAATCAATGATCCCAATTTCAGTGAGAGACTCTGTCTCTCAACTAAGTAAGTAAGTAAATAAACAAACAAACAAACAAACAAATAAATAAATGGGGAGTGATTGAGGAAGAGACCAAACATTGACTTCTGGCCCCTACACACATACAGGCAACCCTGTCCCCACCATACACATGTGTTCACAACAAAACTATTGCCTCTCTAAAACGTGTATCTTCCCATAACATGGGAAAGAGGCCTGCAGGAGGTAGGAGGATTGTAAAAAAAAAAAATCAGTCAAATATGCGAACTATCGGTTATATTAAAGGGCTTTGGAGAAAATTAAGCGAGAGAAAGAATTAGGGAACAATGTCCAAAAAAAGTATGTATGTATGACGCCAAGGTATGCGTGTGTGGCAGAGAGGCAGAGGAGTGTCTTGAGGATGAATTGACCTCTAAAAAGAAAACCTGTGGAAACTAAGGAAAGAGGCAGGGAGAATCAGGCAGCAGGATAGAGTGGAAGGAATGAGTGCTGAGAAATGAAGCCAATTAGCAAGGTCCTGGAGGCCATTAGGCCGTGGCGTTCCGGCTGGGTGAGATGGGGACTCTTAAAGGGTCTTGTTCAGGGTAATTCTACTGTCTGATTCACTTTTTAAACATTGGAGCTAGTTTTTACTAAATACATACATACACAAAGTCATATGCATTTATGGGACTGACTCACATTTTGGCAGTCTCACTCTGGTTACTGTGTTGCAAGTACTCTGTAGGGAAGCAAGAGCAGAAGACAGGGGTCTTATCTACATTGCGATTCTAGCCCTCAGGAAGACCGATGAAGTTGGTGCTAACCAGAGTAGAAGCCTCATAGTTTTCCATTCTACTGGCACAGACCAGCACCCATTTTTCATAAAGGGATTTTTGGGATGGACAGGGTAGAGACCAAAACATGGCCAAAACATAATTAAAGTCCTATTTCAATAACTCTCTAGGCGGCTGACATACCATCTGTGAACATCATCAAACACGATCAGCTAAACTCATTTGTCACCCACCGTCCCGCCTCCTTGGGGGACTTAGCTAGCCCTTGTTCTAAAAAGGGAAACTCAATTTTAACAGATTTTTTTTTTTAGTAATTATTTCATTAGAAAGGGGCCTTTGCAAATTTCATAGAATTTTTAAAAAAATCTCTGTTCTGAAATTAGTTGATAACTCCTTGCAAAGCATTCTAGTCATCATGTTGATATGAGGCACATCACTATTGCCCTGCTGGGATGCCTGAGAGAGCATGATGTGGCATTACACTTTCACAGACCCAACCGATCATTTATCTAGTTGGTGCAAAAGGCCCTGAGGTCATTTTCAGAACTTTCCCCATCTTATCTGAAGGAGATAAAGGAAATGAATTGAAATGTTGGAAAACTTATTAAGAGAGTTTGAGGATTCCGGCTAAGCAGAAAGTGAGGTAATTGCCAGGAATCTCAACTGGAAACGCTTCCTCCATCTCTTAACTCCCTGAGTGCTCAGGAGGGCCCCTTGGGGACAGAATAGAGGCAGGAAGTTGCTTTCCCTGTACCAGGAGGTCTGTGGGTCGCTTCCTAGGATGTCGAAGGTACCCTGCTCAGAGAATAGACAGAACAAAAAGCACCAGATTGCTTCTGGAAGCTTGACTTCAAGGTGACTTTTAAAATGCCCCAGAGTTGGAGTTTTGAGGAAGGAGATGGCCTGAGGAAGGGTTTGGAAGAATGCTATCTCTGGCTTCCCTGGAAACATACCAACTGTGGGGTCCTATGGTAGAAAGTGCCTGCTGGTCTGCTCCATTGCATCCAAAGTTCTATTTGAAGAGAAAGACCACAGAGTTTTCCAGCACTATATGGTATTGCTGCTTCTCATACATGCACTTATTGACACTTGGTACCCAAGAGGCCATGACAGATATTCACTGGCTTTTATTTTACTCATTGTAATAAGCTAAGACAAAAGGATACACATTCGCATACACTCACAGTAATCAGTCATGCTCACTCTGAATGAAATAGAATATAGGTCATAAAGATACTTAATATCACTGACCCAAACCACAAGCACAACAAAAACAAATGAACAAACAAACACTGCTCAGCTTGGTACTTAATAAAATCAAGCACTGTAGAGAACAGACTATGGCATTCAGGATGTGACTCTGGCATCAGTTTGTGGTAGAAAGACTGCCTAGTCCCGTCTCTGGTCCCCACAGAGGCTTGCCTGAGATACCTGTGTGATTCTCAGTGGAGTGTGGACACTTGTATGTAAAGGGATAGCCAGCTGGGTTGAAGGGATGCTGCACAGTGACATGTTCCTTGGTGGGCATCTTAAATGTAAAGGTCTAAGATGATATGAAAGGAGCGTTGGAGGCCACAGGATGGTCTGACCACAACTGACTTGGGTGAGAAAGTGGAAGGGAGAATTGCAGGCTAAATTCAAAGGCTAGACACCTCAATCCTAGCTTCCTCTTTCATGTTGACTAACCACTCTGAATGTAAGAGGAAGAGAGAAGCTTGACTTTCTCCAAAGGAGCCTGCAGAGGGTTAGGAGGCAGCGGTTTTCATAGGAATCACCTAGGATGTTTCACACATGGCCATGAGGCTTGACATCAAATTATTGATGCTGGCAGTGTGTGTGTGTGTGTGGGGGGGTGGTCAGAGAATGAAGATATGACCTAAACAAATCTTACTCTGGAGGCCTTATTCTAGAAGGGATTTAGACTGTCTCTGTTGGAAGGGACTAGACTGTCTCAGCACAGCTGTGGCTCTTTGGACAAGCCTTCCAGCACCCTGTCTGTAGGGAGGCTGTGTCTATAGCCAGAGGCATGTTTGGAAAGCTTGGGAACAAGCAGGTCTGAGGAACATGTAGAGAAAACTTGGAAATGTCCAAAAGGTGGGGGTGCTGTACAGGAGGCTGAGGCTGAGTTTGGTTTGTTCCTAGAGCCCAGCTAAGTGATTGGTGACATCTATTTAGAGATCAGGGACCAAACAGCTAGATGAAGTCAGCCCTTTAAAGTGATCCTTGACATTTGGATGCAAAGTTATGTTCCTCATCTAACAGAATGGGAAGTGGTATCAAAGCCTTACTGCATTCCACATCTCTTTGCCTCCTGTGCCATGGTTCTCTTTTGTTTAAGGTATACATATACACCAAAGAACCAAGTGCACACAATCTGTGCACATGCACACACATGTACGTGCACACACACACACACACTTACACTCACACTGCATGCATGTATGGGCTCAACTGCACATATACTTACACACATAGGTGCCTATGTGCATGCATGATCACATGTACACACACTGCACACATGTACACTGTATCTGCTCACCTGCATACATGTTTCTGGGATGGGAAGCATCCATGCTTTTGAACCCCAAGGATGGTTAGACTAGGTAGGCTCTCTGGAGGTTAAGGGTGGAGAAAAGGTGTGGTCTTCCATCACCTTGACAAGGGTGCTGACCTGGAAGGGAATTCCCTGAGCCTGGGAAGATGGGAGGGGGGCAGACTGGACTCCCGCTCAATCAGATCAACTTACCTCGTCTTCCTCTGAGACACCTCACGTCGGGTTCTGGACTAACATGCTCCAACTTTCAGTGTAGAGCTTGGGCCGGAAGACACAGCAGCAAGAAACACAGAGGCTTAATGCTAATCTTTTCTCAGCACCCTTTGCATCCAAGTGTCAAGAATCACTACAAAAGGGCTGCCTTCATCTGCAGTTCAGCCTCTTTTAAGAAGAACCAAAGACATCCTGCAGGGCAGACTTCAGAGACAGTCACAGTAATACCCACCCGCACAGCCTAACCCTTTGCGAAGCTCCTTCCTCTTCCTGTAGTTGTGCCCCGTGCCTGTGCTCCTATAATGTCCTACACTAAGTGTCTTCTTCAGCAACAAGTGCAAATGGCCCCGAGCCTTCAGATGACCCTGTGGCTGTGCTGAGTCCTGACAATAGAAACACCTACGTTGAGAGGCTGAAACACAAAACCAAATGTGCGCTGATTTCCAAAGACGTTTTCTGTTCTCTGTTTCCTTATTCACATACAGTCATGTGCTGGATCGTGAGGCTGAATGGAACCAGGAGGAAACAGTACCTGCTAGACACATGATTCTCCTGCATATCACACACTTACATTCCAGTTCACAATAGCAGCAAAATTACAATTATGAAGTAGCAATAAAAATAGTTTTATGGTTGGGGGTCACCACAACATGAGGAACTGAAAGGATCACAGCATTGGAAAGATTGAAAACCACTGTTCTAGATTCTCTCCAGGAGATAATCTTTTGCTTTGTAAACTCATAAATATCACTACATTGTTACCCACTTAAGTTAAAAAAAATTATGTGTACATCTATTCACTGCCTTCTCCCTTTCCATAATAGGTTGGAGGTAGTCACTTGAACTAATATACGTCTATACTTCTCAGTTAAAACTGAAACTGGAATTATGTATTGATATATTTGTGTTATCCAATACAAGTGAGAATTCTTTTAGTTATTGCAAGTTTCCTGAATAGGATACCATTACAGCATTTGAAATCTGTAGAGCCCACCAGTAGCGAAATTTGCTTAGCCTGGCTTAATGCAATATTTGCAATTTTTTTCCTATGGCACCATCCCTCTGCCAGGGTCGTACAGGCTGGTGGATGTAGCAGACGCCTGGAGTGTTCACAGATGTGATGCGTCTTTACCTGTGATCCTTGACATTAAGGAAAGGCACCCAAGACTGAAACAGAGTGGGAGCTCGCTGCTGTGTGCGAGCCTGGGCTGGGGTGAGGGACCTTCCTTCCTCATGTAGGTCTATCCTTTCTGAGCAGGAGAAAGAGTAATAAGAGACTTCGTCCTCTGTGACATATGGCCATCCATTTTAGTCTTCATTAACACAGAAATTTCCTTAGAGAGAGAAAAGGGAAGAAGGGGGGAACCACTCAAGCTTTGAAGGGAAAGTGAAATTCCTCACAGATGAGAAGGCAGATGGGTGTGGGAGGCAGTAGCTGGAGGGCTAGGAAGGGAGATGCCGAAGATAACACCCAGTTTTTGCAACAAGAGTGGGCTATTTTTACACTTATCATACAGATTGTTCAACTGTGGTCTGAGATGTAGACTGTCATTCTTCAACATGGTGAGGCAGTAAATGCTGGGAACCTGAAGAGTCAAACATATTCCCAGTCACATGCTAACTGAACGGTGACCCTGTGAACCTTTACCCACAAATGAACTAAACACAGTGCTTACAAGGCTGGGACCAGGTGTGTTTGCCATCAGGAAAGCAGTGACGGGTTTACTTGAAGACTATAAAGCTGATATCTCTCTCTTCAATACATTTTTTTTTCTTTTTAGAATTTCAGAAAAGATGACATGAACCTTCTGCTCTCTTTGGCAGAACTTCCTCTGATATTCCCCCTTTTCTAGACTCCTGAGTTCAGTATGGTGCAATAACTAGACCTTAGTGAAACACTGAACAGACTATGGCTTTCAGGGTTGACATGAACATTGATTAAATGGCCAGTACTAGCAGAAGGGTGTGGTGTGTGTATGTGTGTGTGATTTGTTGTATGTATTTAATTATTTTGGAGTTTTGAGATAGAGTCTCACTCTGTAGCCAAGACCTGCCTTCCTTCTTTGGCCCCCAGAGCACTAGGGTCGCAGGTGTGAGCCACCATACGCAGCTCAACACAGGAATGGTAATATATGCTATCAAAGGCACCTTCTGGTGTGGGAGGTTAGATAGGAATCTAGAAATGTAGTAGAGAGGGGAGGCAAGGAGGGAGAGGAGAGTGAGAGAAAGCTATACACCCCAGAGTATAGCCAGGGTCGATTACCTTGAAAGGACAGGGTTAAAACAGGCAATGGGGGCCACAGGAGACACGGAAGTCAAGAGCTAGAAAGAGACTGTGTACGCCTATTGAGCAGTTTGAGATTCCAACCTGATGCAGTAGCACCCATTCCCACCATGGGAATTCCTCTTCAGCAGTGAGTTCAGGAAAACGCAAATGGGAGCAGAGTCTGAACTGGGCTAAGGGATGTGCTGCCAGGAGCCCTTAGGCCTTATTTTGGTCTTTGGAGCAGTGGCACTGTAAAGCTTGTGGCTGTGAGTAGTTCAAACACAGCGAAGGAGGCCCTCTTTGGGGCTTTTCCTTAGGGAAATGCATCCCTCAGTAGCAGAAGTCTGGAGAGCCCTCTGCGATTCGAGCACCCATTTAAAACTACCTCCAGAACACAGGTGCCAGCATTACAGTCATCCTCGTCCTTTGACAGATAGGAACTGTTTTCACAAGTTCCTGAAGAATGCTGGCTTTTATCTAGTTGCCAAAAATCCTACAGTCCAGCTTGAGCTCATTCCTGGACATATGGACTGCCTTTTGGGATTTAGGGAATTAGACTTTCCTTTGGACCTGATGGAGAAAGCGCCCTCTTGGTTCACTCAGCAGTTTTGGAGAGAATGAATAAGGTGAGGTGGGCCAAAATATGGCTTCCCAAATGATTCCAAGAGAAGAAGGGCCCAGGAGTCTTTGCTCCTGCCCCACAGTGTTCCCCTCTCACCCCCGCAGGAGTTAAAACGCCACTTTTTGCTTTTCTCTTGGCTATAGTATACTGTATTCATCTTGTTTAAATGGGGCAATGAATTCTGAGTTTTCTTTTTTTGTTGTTGTTTATTTGTTTTTGTTTTTTACTCTTACAGCAATGCTTTTGGAGCAAAACAAAGCCCCAGCCTTTGCATTTACAACACTGTTTTGACTGAAATTTATGCCAACACTTCTTAAAATCTATGACTAATACAAAGCCGCTGGAAGTTTCTAAAATGAAGTTCTTATGAGAACTGTGTCAGAAGAGTAACCGAGGAGAGGAGAGTGGTGAAGGTGGATGACGATGCCACTTGCAGACCAGGAGAACCCAAAACCACAGAGGCCCAGAGCCTTGAGGGATGTGTAATTTACAATGTGCTGCTCACTCCAAAGATATGTGCACAAACTTAATCCAAAATGGATTTGTTGGCAGTGCTGTTCATAGGGATGGTCTGGGGGAAGTTCCTGGGGCTGGATGGAGTCACGAAGGGGGCATTAGTGGTTTTGAAAAAGGTTGAAGAGAGCCTTGAAGCAGCACATCTGTTGGGACTCCTCATGCCATCAACCGCCACGATGTTCCCATCCAAGAAGAAGGCCTAGACTTCCTAGTCTGCAGAGGTGTGAGCCAAATAAACATTCATCTTGAGATGGACAGCTTTTGAGGGTGAGCTGCAGGTAGGCTTCTCTGAAAATCAATGGCCGCCCAGCAAAAAGGAAACAGAACACGAGGCCTATGACCGACGGAGAAGTAAAATAAGCGAAGCTCTTCAAGTACTTCACAAGCCAGAATAGTGAAACAAAAATGAGCTTAGACAACTCTTAGATTGAGATGAGGGTGAGAAACCTTGTCTTAAAGGGATCAAATCCTATTTGCCCACCCCTGTCAAAAATGCCAAACCAACTAGTGTTAGTATTTAGGCAGCCTGCTTGGGAGTGGCCTAGTAACCTATGATGTCAGCATGTGTCGCCCACCAGATAGATGCACCTAGCAGATGTGGTTCAGCTGTGCAGAGGCTATAAATGGACCCCTGCTTCTTACACCTCTCTCTCACTCTCGCTGTTGTGCTTGCTTACTCTCTCCTGCTTTCTCCCCTTTCTCTGTCAGGGCGCCTACTCCCCTCCTTCTATCATGTCTCTCTTTCTCCTTCTCTCTCTCTCTCTCTCCATCTCCATCCAATAGACCTCTTTCATATAATATCTGTTGTGCGCATCATCATCTCAACTAGCAAAACGTCAAGACCATAGTGGGACTCGATATTATATAAAACTGTGTAAAACAAACAAACGAACAACTTTAATTACCCTCGAAAATTACTGGATGTAAGCAGAGTTCTGGAGAGAAGCAGTTGCCGGCCGCATGGCTCAGTTTGTGCTGTAGACGTGAACACTGTACAGAAGGACCAGGCGAGACTATGTGCCTCAGCTCTGTCTGCCACAAGAGTGCCAGGTGAGTCCACAGCTGGGCTTTAGGGCAGTTATAGAGAGCAACATGCTCTTTTCTCTACATAACAAGCCCATTACCAAAGCCTTTGTGGGAGCCTGTTTTTTCTGCCTTCCTGCTGGGATAGGGAAAGTCCTGGCCTTTGGAAATCTAGGAAATCAAAGCAAGGCTTTCTGGCTAGGTGTAAACTGTAGGGCTTCCCTGAGCCTAAACCTGTCCCCATGTGTGTCATGCTTGCAGAGGCCACCAAGTTGCTTGATGAAAGAGAAAGACAGGTGTGTTAAGCATGGGCTGGTTTCCTGAATGGGACGATGCTAATTGCTGATTGGAGAAAGTCAGGCTCCTTTAGGGCTGCCACAGAAAGGGACGCTCTGGCCTGAGGCTAGCTATCCTCTGCCTCCTGAGGCTGGGATGTGGACGAGGCCTGGTCAGGTGGGGCAGAGTCAGTGTCCGTCAAATGGACCATGGAGGAGTAAGTAGCTGGGAGTCTAGAGATAGAGGAGTCCTTCTGAGTCCCAAGACCCTGTCTCAGTGTAGCTTGGCCTTCTTATCCTCTTCAACCAAATGAAGGCATGACAAGATTCTTTTCAAAGTCTTTCAGCTCTGAGGGTTGCGCAGAGTCAGGGGGCATAGACAGTAGTTTAATTGGAAGCCAAGGGAACAATTCAAGTTTGAAATAAAAATGATAGAATGGTAGAGAAGAAAAGATCCAGCCTCCCTTCCTTCGAAAAGATCAAGAGATTTTCAGATCTGTTCGCATCAAAGTGTTCCTCCCCTCTCTCTAAGGAAAGAAAAATGTTGCCGTGTTAACTCCCAGTGCTTTGGGGAGACCCTGCACTTCAGTGGCCTCTGTGTGGCTAGTGGCTTTTACATTTAAAGTGGGAAAGTTTCATTCACTGATCTTAAAAGTACTGCGGGGCCTTACTAACGGACACCCGGCAGGAAATCGCAGACGCTGTGACTGCTTGTCCCTTTTCTGCTGTTCGGTTCTACCCCTTTCCCTTTTCTTGCAGGGAGGGAAAAATGCCTTTTAAGAGCTAAGATGGCAAAGTAATTGAGCGTTTGCCCACACTTGTTGCGAAGCAGCACTGACGCAGATGCTGAGGGCAAGGAAGACAACCGCTGGAACTTAAGGCGCATGCGCACACCGGCAGGGCCGAGGACGCCGGCTGGACAAAGGGAGGCAGAAATAAATGAAACAATTACACATTGTGATGAGGCCTGTAAAATAGGCCAGGAACAGAGTAGACATGTGAGGTAATGTTATGCCTGTTTGGGATTCCAGGAAGGGAGAGAGAGGGCTTTATTAAGGCAGAAGTTGTGCTAAGAGTAGAGACCTGATTCCAGGCAGAGGGAAAGGTCTTCGGCAGTCCAGTGATACAAACTGCTAGCTCCCGAGACACAGATGCTGTTCTCAGAATACATGGGGTTTCATCTGTGAAGCTTAGCTGAGCCCCCAACCATTCCCTAAGTCCACATGACAGGTCTCCCAGGTGAGACCTGGGAGGGCTCAGGAGGCCTGACCTCTTAGCACAGGCCCTGACAGAGGTAGACTTAGTTTGCTATCTCTTGGAGTGGCAAACACTAGCCAAAAACACTTACTTGCAAAGTTTGGGAAAAAACACCAACAAAAATCCCTCCTATTTCTGTTGTCATTGTCCTTCCATCAATAGAAAATCAAAGGCTAGAACGTAATAATTCACTTATCAGCAATTGTGTATGGAAGTATGAACTGCCCCCTCCCCCAGTCCCCAACTAAAGGCACAGTCCTGTGCCCCTGTGCCCCTTTTTCTTCTGTGAGTTCCCTAAATTCCACCCCAAGAGATACTAAGTTAGGGTGGTTCCTAGCCCTACATTAATTGGACCAAAAAGTGTGACAAGCATGCCCCTTTTGGCAGGGGGGGGGCGCTTTTACTTCTTAGTGTCTTTATACTTCCAGTTTATATTCCAAATGGCAGTTTGAGGTAAGACCTTTTGTGGTTTTCAAAAGCATCATCATCATCATCTTCTTCCTCCTCCTCATAGTCATCATCATCATTGTTGTCGTCATCATCACAAGTATCCATGGCTACTATGGTTACCACCTTAAAGCTTAGGTGATCTCTTTACTGAACACACATCAGAGCCAGGTTCTAATGTTCTGTCCAGACTTTTCCATTGTTCTATTGCATTTTATTTGTCCCATAGATGAGGGCCGATTGATTCCTTCCTTCTGCTCTTTTTGTTTCATAAGAATTGGTATTTCATAAGGATAAATATATAATGAAATGGACAAGAGAGTCCTGGAGCTGGGAAAGGGATATAAATACCCAGGGTCTTCCCAGCTATTATCATCTTCAAATGTCTGCCATCAGATAGTTCACGTCACTGAGAGAACCAAACATTTGAAATAGGCAGAATCCAAAAATTGTAATTCCTCCCTTATCTCCGAAAGACAGAATAACCACACTGGGTGTCACAACCTTTAAGCGCCCTTTGCCACTCATCTCCCCTTTCCTTTTAAAGATTTATCTTGGGTGTGTGTGTGTGACACATATGTGTGGGTATCTGAAAAACACAGAAAAGGACATCGAGTCTCTGGAGCCAGAGTTACAGACAGTTACAAGTTAGCCAACATGGAGGCTGGGAGCAGAACTTGCCTTTAGAAAAGCAGCAAGTACTCACCCCACCGCCCCCTTTTCCATTTATATTTAAATTCAAGCTTAATAGATGACAATGACCTTGTGAGAATTCAAATAACTTTCAAATCTGGAAGGTGAAAAGTCTGAAAAGGCTTATTTGCAGCCCCTGTTTGCAAAATTGTCAATTCGGAAGTTATATTTGCGTATAGTTATGAGAGGTAGAGAATATATTACCCTCTTCCACTCTTGTTTAATATTACATTTTCAATTTTTACTCCTTGCTTAAAGCTTTTGGTGTTAGAAGCAAAAACTTGATGGGATTTTGGGAGACAGTTCTGATGCTAAAATAAATTGAGGAGCTGTTAAAAATGCTCATGGCTGGACTTGTTCAAGATCAATTGCATCACATTTTTCTCTTTATTCAAATGTGCAGCCAAGGCTGAGATCATGGGTATCAGCCTCAGACACCTTTGGGTATTGGGCCAAAAAACCAGCCAGGTGGTTACACAGCTGGTAAGGATCTTGACTCAAACAAGAAGTAGGAATTGAGCATGTGACCCAAAGGTAGTCTATAAGGTTGGGAACAGGGAGAGGCATGGCCATGACTTGGGGCTGGAAGGATGACGTAGTGAAGCCACAGGGAAGACATGTTACAGGGCAAGTCATACCTCTTGCTTCTCCTAGAAGAGCTTAAACACTTTCAGTCAGGGGAAGAGCGAGTCTTCAGAACAGATGACTGCCTTGAATGAGTCAAACAGCACAGAGAGATGCAGGCTCGAGAACATGAGCTTTCCCAGAGCCAGTGAGAAAGTTGCAGGAATGATGGAAGACACCAGTGGATTTACCAGTTTGACCTGGGTACCTAGGAAGGAGCAGAAGCAGCAGCAGCAAGAGCCAGGTCTGGGACAGGTGGTACAACTGGTCCTGCCCCCTTCAATGGCAAGCCCCCATGCTGGATTCCTGGCTCCTCCCAGAGTTTGTATCCCCTTAGCTGACTTCCATAAAGTAAATGACTTGCCATTGAAAATTCTGACAGACATACCTTCTCTCCCTCTTTCCTCAACCCCTTCCTCTTTCCCCCCTGAGAAAGAGTTTCATGTAGCCCAGGCTGGCTTCAAGCTCACTGTAGAGCTGAGAATGATCTTGAACTTCTGATCCTCTAGCCTTCACCTCCAAGGGCTGGGGTTATAGGTACTCACTACTACGGCCAACTTTATACATCATTCATTGGTGATTGAACTCAGGGCTTCAAGCCAGCTAGGCAAGCACTGTCCCAACTGAGATACATGGGATAAGAGACACTGCTCCTATTTAATAGAAAACATGGAGAATCACAGATGTTAAGAGACCTTTCCAAGGTCAGCCAGACACAATCGACAGACAGAAGTGGGTTCAAGTTCACAGATGCGTGATTCTGGAGCCATGTCGTTTCCTGTGTGGATCTTAGCATGCTACACAGCATCTTGTGCCTGGCCCGTCACTGGCCAGCTGAGGGAAATGGCCTGGATTCAAGGTTGCCTAAAATTTGCTAGCTCTGGTGGTCCTGTATTTTGAGTTAACAGTCTCCACTGGTATTATTTATTGGTATTTATTAAAGTCATCCATAAAAAGACATGTTCTAGGTGTATACTTCAGTGTTTTTGTACTTAGGTACCCCATACTATCCTAAAGAAAATGAAACAACTTTCTTTCAAAGTTAAGCCTACAGAAGAGACCATTTCCTTCCCCGACCTAAGCCAACATCAAGGTTCCATGTGTGCGTGAAGAATAGGCAAACAAAGTGAGTGATCAGGATAGAGGAAATCAGAGATCAAGATTGGCCCCTTTTTCTAGTGACTCCCCAAGGATCTCACCTTTGAGGAACCCCTAAAACTGCACTTAGAACCCAAAAGGCTGTCACCACGGTGGCTCTGTGCAATAAACCGAAGCTAGGTCTCGTCGAACAGCCCCCAACTTCAAAGTCTTACAGGACATTAGAAGTTTCATCTGTCCATGAGAAAACTATATGACAAGGTTTTTCTTGAGGTCACACAAGGAGCAGCTGCGCAGGGCAGCTGTTGTGAATTACACAGGGTGGAGATCAGAGAAAAGCAAGCTTCAGGCAAAACGAGCTTAGGACTCTTCCTGTGCCTCACAGTTTTCCCAGGAGACTCGTCCTGAGAAGGAAGAGAAACTGTGCTCTCTGAAAGCTATGGACTCAGGCTGGGCCTCGGAGGCAGAAAGTCTCCAGAGGAATGAAGGGTTAGAATGGCCCTTGGCGACACTCGATGACCACAGGGAGAAAAGCAGAGAGACCATGCAGTCCCTGGTTGGCTGCCTGCTGGCCCTGCTCCAAACCCTCCAAGTCCTGCTTTACAAATGGCAAAAGGCATGAAGCTTCAGCTTTGAAGGTGATATTACTCCTCTCCTGGCAGAAAGTGTAAGCGTTTCTGTTGTTGTTTGTTTTTTGAAACAGGGTCTCACTGTGTAGCCCTGGCAGTCCTGCAATTCACTCTGTAGAACAGGCTGGCCTGAACTCACAGAGCACGGCCTGTCTCTGCCCCCCAAGTGCTGGAACTAAAGACATGTGCCGCTATGCCAGGAAAGGCTAAACAGTTCCAGCAAGGAATCCAAAGCAGATGATCACTGCACCCCCATTCCCCCACCCATGCAACAGCTTTCTGTGATTGGCAGCCACCTCAGTTCTTAAGGAGGGTCTGGTTGTGAAAACAATGGAGTCGTTGCTGCTCACTGCTTACATTATGTACTTCCTTTGAGGTTGGTGACTTGGGTATTAGTGCTGACTTAAGATTAAAATTACAATAGGAGTCTGCCTAATGATTCTGGCTGTAGTTTGTGGCTATTGAAGAGAATAATGAAAACACTGAGTTGTGTCTAGATGAATTAGTCACTTTCCTCATTGCTATCACCAAGTACTTGATAGAAGTGACTCCAGCCGGGAAAGATTTATTTCAGCTCACAGAGGGGACGGTCTGCCATGGTGGAGAAGGCATGCTCGCTGGAGTAGCTCATCTCTGGCAATGGAAGCATGAGACACAGTGCTTCACATCCTGGTGGATCCAGCAGGAACCAGAAGCAGGTAAGGCCTTCAAGGCCCACTCCTAGCCACACACGTTAGCTAGCTAGGCCACAGTCCCAGGTTCCATGACCTCGCAGACAGTGCCAGCAGCTGGGAACCTATGGGGTGCTATTTCACATCCAAACCATAGCAATACGCATGCAAATTAATTTATAAATGCATACATTTATATAGGTGTAATTCACTTATTGCTTTTTCTTGAAGGTTGAAATCTTTTGCTCTAATTCTAGATCAGCAGATTGGAGTTCCATAACAAATCCTATTTAGTAGTGAGTGAGTCATTCATGATTCATTTTTTTTCAAGTGAATCAATAACTCAAAAAAAAAAACAGTTTTCAAGTAAGCTGAGTACAAAGTACCTTTGTATGTGTGTGTGTGTGTGTATGTATGATAGACTACATAATTCCCTTAAATATTTCTCATGCTTAATTTATACTGAAGCTTTTGTATATGTGTTCAATCCAAGTTAATGAGTCTTTTCACCCAGATTGGTTTCCATAGAAACTATGTTTTTTTTCTATCAATGCTCTGAATTAATTAATTAGCCACACAATTATTATAATGAAAGCCCTACCAGTATAAACAGGCATGGTAACAACCCAGGCTGATCCTTGGCTAGCTCATAACTCAAACTGGTAGTCGTGAGTGGGGAAGCAAGGAACAGACTGGCTGAGGAACTGCTCTGTTCTGTGGACACTGGGTGATCAGTTCTATGGAGAGGAGAAGCAAGCTTAGAGAAATAGCTAAGTGGAGGTTGACAGGGAGAGGCTCTCCTGCACCTGTACCCCAGATACATTGCCATCCCAGCCCTTCAGAATCCTACAGCCCTTTGAGAGCACACCCTAGAGATATAACCTCTACAAGTCTTACCACACACAGATCTCTGCCCCAAGTCATTGTTTAGAATCAAGGAATTCTGTCCCCTCTCCCAGGTCACCCAAGGGAGCACCTAGCCCACAGCCAGCTGCCCATGTCTTGGGGACATTGTAGAAAAGGAGAGTTGAATTCCTCTAGCAAAGAACGATCCCTGAGAAACTGAGACACTCAACAAGTTGGTTCCAAGCTCTTGACTGAGAGATCATTCTGTAAGATTTAAGCAGATAATTGGGGCTGTTTGATTTTGGAGACTGGAAGTATGCTTGGAGTAAGCCAAGAACAATATGTGTGCAGATGGGGAAGTTATACAAAGAAACAGAGCTGCCGTCACCCAGTGGCAGGTCCCCAAAGTTGCTGGTTTCTTCCTTCAGAGTCTGACCACTTCCTGAATTCCTGCCATTAGCATTCTTTTGACTTGAGCTGCTTTGAATAGGTGAATGGCCCTTGCAACCAAGTGCTCAAATCAGATTCGGAGACAAAATGAGATCAAGTTAGTGCATATTAAGAACACACAAGAGCTCTGAGACAAGATGACAGTGAAAATCTTGATCTGTCGAAATGTCTGTTTTCCAAACTTGGAAGATAGGTCCAACCTGTTGCATTGTTTATGCCCATGACACTTCAAACTTCACAGCCTGTATCTGTTTATCTTTGGGTTTGGTCACTAGCTGCCCAATGTCCTATCCTCCTGGCTTTGACTTTGTATTCCAGACTAGGATCTCTATCTTTTCACTTGATGTCCTTATGTCTTTCTTGAGCAGCCTGGATCTCAGTTTCCCCTTCCTTCTTGCTTAGAGCTTCCAAGGTTGGCATTGCCATTATGGTTGCTCTTGAGGACATTTCCAGCTGCCCACTGAGCCCTCTCCTGATGTTGACCACCTAGCTCCGAGTGGTGGTTTGAATAAGAATGGCTCCCACAGGCTCATGTATTTGGATGCTTTGATGCCAGGGGATGGCACTATTTGAGAAGGATTAGGAAGTGTGGCCTTGTTGGAGGAAGTGTGACATTGGGAGCCCACACCAGGCCCAGTCTCTCTCCCTCTCTACTTGTGAGTCAGGATATAACTCTCAACTACTGCTCTAGTAACATATGTGCCACCATGTTCCCTGCCATGATCGAGATGGACTAAACCTCCAAAACTGTAAGCAAGCTCTCAATTAAACACTTTCTTTCATGAGAGTTGCCTTGGTCATGGTGTCTCTTCACAGCAATAGAACAGTAACTAAGACACTCCCTATAACCATTCTTCACTGTTGGCTTGGGGACCCTCTCTTAGCCACCAAAACATCTTCCTAGCATCTTTCCCTCTGGTGCTCTGAATTTCAACCATTATTATTCTAGGAATTTTGTAGATTAAGTGGTGCTTGGCTGGCCTTGTAAGGTGTGGTTTGACAGAGGAACAAGAGGAAGGGAAGAAATCCTGATGTTTTCTACCAGGTTTATTCTCACTAGCCTTTAAGTTATGCTCATGTTTTCAGTAAGAACATGGAATTAATTAGAAAGCATGGGGAGAAATGCGTTACCGTATTGACCAGTATTCTGGCTGACTTCTTATTGTCGATTTGACATGAACTAGAGTCATTTGGGAAAAGGAAACTCAGCTGAGAAGTTGCCTTTTTCAAGCTGGCCTGTGGTCATGTCTGCAGGGTATTACCTACATTGATGATTGCTGCAGGAGGGCCCAGGCCATTGAGAGCAGTGCTGTCCTTAGGCAGGAGGGCTGGGACTGTCTAAGAAAGCTGAGCAAGCCAGAGGGAACCAGGCAGGAGGCAGTATTGTAAGGTTATGGGACAAACTAAATAAATGACAATTAGACATACGACAGATCTTCTATGAAAGTGGTTTATTAGGTGGGTATGAAGAGAGGGAGAGAAGGGAGACAGAACATGATGGACAGAAAGGGGGGGGGGAAGAGAGGGGAGAAGAGAAGGGGAGGTGCCTTGATAGGGAAAGGGGAGAAGGCCAAGAGAGACCAAGAGAGGCCAAGAGAGAAAGAACCAAGAGAGGGACCACGAGTCGGGTTGTCCCATTAAGGCGCAAGATAACCACACCTTCCAGGTGTAGCCACCTGGCCAATGATACACGATGACATCATAAGTTGCTAGGCAACCCAGAAGCAGGTTTTGTTCCAAAATCCTAACAAGTATTCTTTCAGTTTCTGTGTCTGGACCTTTGAGATCCCTCCAGGATGGCCTATGAGCTGAAAGTGTATGCTGAAATAAAGTCATCCCTCTTCTAAGTTGCTTTTGAGCATAGTGCTTATCACAGCAATAGAAAGCAAATTAGAGTGCACGTAGCGATATATGTTAATTAGCCCACACTCCTTCCTATGGAAGGTGCAAAAAAAAAAAAAAAAAGATGTGGGTCATGTTTCCTGTGGTTGTGACAAGTTGCAGGCAAAATGGATTTAGGAGTGTTGGCAGGAATGCTCTCAAACATTCCAGTTGAAAAAGGAAGCTGCATCAAGCAAAAAAGGAGTAAGCATCACATTCCAACAGCTACTTTATTTCAACTTATGGGTAAAACAAAGCAAACAAACAAACAAACAAAAAAACCTGACAAATCCTCTGAATCTCTGGGAAAGACTAGCAGCTCTCAGGCACAGGGTACTTGGAGTAAGCAATTTTTTACACAACTTGAAATTATTTCTTTAACTTTAATCTCCATTGAATTGTATTGGCCATTTAAAAAGCATTTAAACAGTGTTTATTAAACCAAATTAGCATTCCTAGGAGGTACAGGATTTCACAGATATATTTTATAATGCCCCCTTAATTCAGTTTCTGCCAATGGCAACCCAGGATGACCATGGTTTGAGTCATACAATTCTCCAAGTCTGGTTGTGAGTGATCAGTTAAAAGTCGAAACGTCTTCCAACAGTAGCCTTTCTACAAACGGGCCAATGATTAGTGACCTACAGTTTGACTTATTTATACAAATAGGAGGCTCAGTCATCAAAGCAAACATAGGAGGTAGGGCCGTGTGGGAGATGTAGAGGTAAAACACTGGTGCTGAAGAATCTGTGAGGGGATGTGGCCAGTGAAGCAGGCACAGGGCTTGCAGGGGGCGTGAGGGGAAACTGAGGTGCTGCTAGGTAGAAATGTCTGCTCTTCCTGCAGAAGGAAGGTTCTGGCAATTGCACTATGCACAGATGCCTCTGGGAGTCGGGCAGTTGCTGTCTCCTGTCTGCTCTGGTCTTTGGTCAGGAGTGACTTTTCCATAGTCGGATTTGTCTCCCCACGTTCCTCCTTACTCTCCGGAGAATTTGTATTTGTTTCAGAATCATCAACATTTCTACTCCCCCTCTGGTTTCTCCTTCGCATATACCCTCACCTCGTTTCTCATCACTTCCCCCATTCCTTGTACCCCGCACTGTCCCTCATGGTGATCCACACACTTGCTGACTGTTTTCTACAGCCTTCAGAGACTCTGCTCTGCCAGTGTGTTGCTGTCCTGGGGGAAGAGCCAGTTGCTACTTGTCATCTTCTATAACCTTCAAAGTTTGCATCTTCCCAGAGTGAACCACTGCTTGTTCGCAAAGGCCTTTTGGGGTATTTTGGTTTACAGTTTTTCTGAAGAATAGAGAGCACCAGATGTCTGAAGAAGACCAGCCGACTATTAATGCTGTATTTTTTCTTTCTCCACTCCCCCCTTTTCTCCTTTGCCAGCAAAAGCTTGCTTTTCAAAGCCCCTCGCTTGTTTTAAAATTAGTTTTCATTCCATAAGATCAAACCAGTTGAGCCGCAAGGGGCAAATGAGCCAAGATGTTTACTGTGCTGAATTTCCAGAGAAGTCAACTCAATTTAAAAACTGATCTCAGGTAATGAACAAAACAAAAATGGTTAGATAATTCTAAAACACTGTCTAGAAAACACCTGAACACAGTATAAACAAGCAAGATAGAAAAAAAAAATCAGAGAGAGAATTTTAAACTTCCAAATGTGGCAGGTAGACAAGTGTGATGAGAAAACTGCATACTGACAATTTTCCTGAGGAACTGGGTGCTCCGTCCCCTGTCCTGCTTCTGGAAAGCTGTGGGTCATTTTACAGCTGACATAACGGAACTGGGGTCAGAAGCATGAGAAAATATAGTGACCAGTATTTTCAAAATGCCACACTTTCTCTTTCACATGGTTTCAGAAGAATATAAAATCACAGAGCAAGCTGGGTTAGAGCTTGGCTTCTCACCAACCTTTCAACATTTCCCTGTCTTGACCTCAGGGTAGAGGCAAACAGATTCCTCTCTCACTCTGCATCTCACTGCGGAGTTTTGTTGCCCTTGGGTTAGAAGCTTCTGGATATCAACCAAAACAAGGGATTGGGAAGGCAAGCCCTCGACAGAGTCATATAAAAGAAGGAAAAGTTAGGGAGGCAATATTAAAGGTGTAACATTTTGCTTTATTTGAGTGAAAATGACCTGGTGAGTTTGCATGTCTCTAGCCATCTGCCCATTTAATCTTTCACCCACCTACCCACTAACCCATCCATCTGTCCATCTATTCACCCAGCTAGCTACCTACCCACCTACTCACCATCCATTCACCTATCCACTCATTCATCCCTCTGTCTGTCCTTCCACCTACCCACTCACCCATCCACCTACTCACCCAGCTACCTACTCACCCACCATCCATCCATCTATACTTCATCCATCTGTGAAGGTCGTAATTTATAAGTAATATTTGCCAAGGGATATATGTTTGCTTAAGATGATTTTTTAATGACAAAAAGACATTTAAGTAAGCCTGGTTTTGCTACTTAATTTGAGAATAACTTTTAAAATGGTATAATATGGTAGACAGTTCCTGTGAATTGTATTGGCCGAATACCTTGCTGTTTCAAAAATAGAAGACAAAACAAAACTATTTGAAGCATTGACTTACAACAGCAGAAGAATGTTCGCTAATTGTTTATTTAAACTAGTGACAAAGGCATAGTGACACCAGCTTAAAATGTGTGTATATAAGTATAGAGCTTCCCAGACTTATTCATTACACAAAGGATTCATTACGCACTGAAAGCGAACAAGCTACCATGTTGAACAGGGCAGATGAGCTCACACATATTGCTGATTAACAGAAATCCCAAAGGAGTGGAAACTGTCATTCCATTTTTTTAAGGTCAGAAACAGACAGATCAGGCTGCCATGTTCTGAAGTCATCAGGGTGGTTGTTCCCGAGGAGGCAGAGGCTGCAAAGGATATGGGGGAGACTTCTGAGTGCTACAGTGCTCTGTCTCTGAATTTGGGACAGTTACAGGTATGTACTCACTCGGGAAAACTAATAAATAGTGTGACTGTGATCTGGGTACATTTTGATAACAATTAAGAATAGGAGCCCACTGGGGCTTAAGAGATGGCTCAGCAATAAAGAACATTTGCTGCTCTTACAGGAGACTGGAATTGAGTTCTCAGCACACACTTCTATCACAACCACCTGTAACTCCAGATCTGATACCCTTTGCTGGGCCTCTTCAAACACACACACACACACACACAGAACAGCAGCAACAACTCACAGTGGGCTGGAGTTAAGTGACTCAAGGCTGAAAACCTTTGGATTGGGACTCCTCGGGCTCAGCTTGGCCTGGCCTGAGGCTGCAAGAAGAATAATAGATAGGAAGGGCCATGGGGTGTGACAACCTTTGCATGGTGAAGGTTTCTTGGCTGCAGGGACTCCTGTCTGTCCCCATCTCTGTGTTCCTGTGATGACCAAGGCCACCCTCTCCCTCTGGCTCACTATTCACCCCTCTCAAGACCCACTTGTATGGCAAGCTTCCATGCTCCAAAGCCTCAGGCTTCCCCCCAGGTTTGCCGAAGATGCCTCCCCTGTGAAGGCCTCTGCTTCTATTCTTGCCACCATCATTCTCTGGTGTCCTTCTCTTGCTTCCCTGGCTTTCCATTTTCCCCTTCTCTCCCTCCCTGCAGAGGCAGAATGCAGAGGAAGGCCAGCAGAGGGCAAGGGCACAGGAGAGTCAGGTGAATGATTGCTCTGCACTGCTTTGTGTGAGTGTGACCGGAGGGCAGAGCTAGCTTTGCTGGCTGTTGGTGCTCTCACCTATGGGGACAGGGTCACTCATGGCAGGAGCCCTTCGATTGTTCCAGAGCTAGTGTGTATTAGTGAGCTTTCTGTCACTATAATAGAATACCCAAGGCAGGGGCATTCCATTAAAAGCTTTAGAGGAAGGTTTTGAGGGCTCACAGTTTGGAAGATTCCTCTCCATGATTAATTAGCCTTTCATTTTGTGGTGTCTATGATAATGGAGCAGATTATAGTGCCATCATGGGGAAGAACAAAAGTGCTTATCAGCTCATCAGCCTGGAAGCCAAAGGGCCCCCCAGTCCAAGTCAGGAACACAAGCAGTCACCCAAGGGCCTCTCGTTAAGCTGACCTGCTAAGCTGACCTCCTAAGCTCTACCTACTCCAAGCCCTTGCTTGGATCCTTGCTGGGGAGTTTTCTAAGCCATAGCCTTGTGCATGAATGGAGCTCTGTCTGGCAAAGTAAGTCCTGATGGCCTCTGTCTGTTTCTCTGTCCCCTGTATCGCTGTCTGTCTCACACCTTGCTAGTGACGACTCAGAATGCATCTTCGCTTTAATTCCCTTTGGTATCTCCTTGCTGTCGGGTATACCTACAACCCATTTATTGTCCCGAATTCGCTGACACAAACACAGTAACCCAAGGCTGTTTTTCCCTTGCTGCCAAGGGAGGCCCTCCTCACTCCTGGTCCCGTGTAGTAGCGCAGGCAAACCGAGCATGTGGCAGTGACGCCCAGGGAGGTAAATCCAAGCAAATTGGAGATTTCTGCAGCAGAGCCTGTCAGGAATAGAAGTGCAGGGGGAGGTGCTGTAGGGCACCACACAGCCCCAGTGAGTGCTTGGGGCTGAAGCAGAGGAATGTGAGTCCAAGGTCAGCCTGGGCTGCACACTGAGACCTTGTATTAAGTGAAGCCGAAAGGAGGTCGGGGAAGGGAGGGAGAGATGGGAATGTTCTAGCAAAGGGTGGAATTGCAAGTTTTCAGACTTGCCTGACCTCCTTCCTACTTTATACCTTGTAAATCCCCCTAAACTCTGCGCTCCAATGGCCATTTTCCTTCTGCATGACCAAACCTCGATTCTTCTTATGTTTTAGAAACTGATGGGTGAGCATGCTCTGTTTACCCCCAAACTTGGAGGGTGAATTAGAATAAGTATTTCTCTCTCAGAACAATTTACATAGAGATGAGATTTTTTTTTGAGGAAGGAGCAAATATAAATGGAGATATCTGTGTAAATGCTCAAAACCCAGGACAAAGGGAATATCAGATTCACTCTGGACTCCAGATTGCACTGCAACCCAAGAGACAACTTTCTGCCCTAATATGAAATGAATCGATTTATATAGTAGGAAGGCAGAAGAAAACATGGAAGGCTTAATTCCTGCATAGGATACTTGCTGTATATTAATCTAGTTTATTCTAACTGTGAGTCCCTGGAGGGACATGTTTATTTCCCTCTTTACAGATGTGGAACCTTGAAGAAAACATACAGAAGCTATGGGCCCCTACCAGGACTGTGACCCGTACCCTGAAGCCACCAATCCCCGTGGACTCCCCAAGCCACCCTCCTGCCTTCTTTTACCACACTTAACACAGATTCTGGTTATTTCGTTCCTAATGCTGTGTTGTTTGGTGATTGCAGAACCAGCAGGTGTTCCCTCTTGGTGGAGCGTACTGATTTTGGAGAAACTTGAGAGGTGAAACTGTCAGGGACCATTCTGTATGTGATTGAAGGTGGTCGGGCCGCTCAGCAAATAGACTCTAACTGAGACCATGTAGATGCTCTCCATTAAGAAATGCATCCTGGACCAGAGGGAAAAGAGCCATGGGAAAATGGGGCAGGAGTCACTAGAGGACACAGTTGGTGAGGTGAGGAAAGAGCCAGCTGGCCAGAAGGGGAAATCCAACCATCTATGCTGGACGGCTCTGCCACATCACTTCCATTTTCTTTGGCATCATAGGGACTTTAACTGCTTTTCTGAATTTGCTAAGAAACTATTAATTAAATCTCTCTGTCATCACCCCGTCTTTATTTCCCATTTATATGTCTTTGAAAATTGTGCTTTTTCTCTAGAGGGTAGGGTGACCCTCAGAAACAACATCCCTGTCATGTAGGGCCGCCTGTACCATCCTTTGACGCCGGAACTACATTGTCTTTCTTCTGTCATCTGGGAGATGACTGGACCCCAGAGTGTCCTCAGTATATCGTCTTCAAGTCCTTGCCTCTGATTCTGTGTAAGACAGTGTAGAAGTAGACCTCTGCCCAGAAAACACACAGCCTGACAAATCACAAAACAAAACACTATTGGTAAGACAATGAGTTGTAAATAAAGGGTTCAATGACCCAATTCCTCTAGGTAGCCTTTTCATGACGATCAGACCAAGTATGGGATACACAGGTGTGATAACACATTAAAATTTTAAAGTAATTATAGATTTCCGAGTTAACTTTAAGAGCTACATTAGTATTTTCATTAGTTTATGACAATAACCAGAAGCCTGAAAATTTTCAGGGTCTCAAATAAAACAGTAAAGCTGTGAATTAAAAGGCCCTCACCCAACTGCATAGCTCTCTGCTGCAAACTTTTCCACATTCGAGAGGGTTCTCTTTGTCTGCTGTTACTAAGCCAGCCTGGAATGTGTGTGGATGTGAGGTGGGTCCTCACATCATTCCTGGGTTTAGAAAGATTATTAGGGATTTATATTTAATTTCTTCCCGATGCTTGGCTGGCTGAGGGACTGGCAAAGAGAGAGAAAGAGAGAGAGAGAGAGAGAGAGAGAGAGAGAGAGAGAGAGAGAGAGAGAGAGAGAGAGAGAGAGAAGCCACCTAAGGACCTCTTACCCATAGTACACAAACACAGCCGGACTAAGGTTCAGGTCATCAACACGTGGCGCTTAGGAAACAAACTGATTTCAGCGGCCACATGGACATAGCTTTGTACTTAAGTCTATGAACTATTTTGAGGGAATTTTTATGAACTGTGCAAGGTAAGGGTCAAGATTCATTTTACCTACTGATCCCTGACTGTTACAAAAAACATTTTGTTAAATAGATTATCACCTCTTTCCATTGAATTGCCATGATACTTTTAAAAAAATCTACTTATGGTTTGAGGCTGATTTTTGAACTCTCGGTTAGTCTGAATGTCTGCTGCTTCCTGCATTCTGTAGCTCTCCTGCACGCTGAGAATAATGAGTGTGGGTCCTTTGACTGCATTCCTCCTCAAAATTGCTTTGGCTTCTGCAGGTTCTTTGCATTTCCAGTAAATAACAATCAACTATTCAGTTCAGTTTTTACCCTCAGTGCCCACACACCTTCCAGGAGTTGGGATGGAATTTCACTCAATTTCCATATTAGTTTGAGGAGAATTCACTTCACTTCCAGTTTGGAGTATGTTGTGTTATAGCATTTGTTTAAATCTTCCTTAATTTTTCTCTACTGTCTTTCTTAGATTTTGGTATAGGTATCATACATGTTATGCCAAATTGATTAAAAAGTATTTCAGGTTTTTAGAGATCACTACAAACTGAATAATCATTATTATTACTAATTTAATTACTAGATTGAATGATAATATTTTAGAATCACCTTAAAATTTTTTATTACCCCTGTTTTTTTTTTCAGTATATAAAATACAAATGATTTTTTTCTTTAAAGTATGTGACCTTGGTAAATGCACATTAATTTTTAGAACTTTTAGTATTCTTATATATATATATTACTGTATTCACTATAAATATCCTTTTTGGCATGTGTGCCTGAGTTTGTTTCTTTTATTGTTCAGCATTATTCCATCACACTAATGTGCCTCAATACTTTCTTCTAAAATATTCATTAATGTTTGATTAAAAAATTGGGTTACTGTGTGTTTTAAGCTCTAAAGCCACCAGAAGCACTTGTTGAAATTCTTCATGCAGACATGGGCTTTGGCAAATACCAGTGGGTAAAATGGCTGGCTCTTGGCAATCACTGGCCTTTACAGAAAAACAGCGAACTATTTCCTCACAGTAGTCGTACAATGCTACATTGCCGCTAGCAGAAATTGGCACATAAGTAGAGCCAGCCTTTATTTGTTGCCTGTCATGCACACTTCTTCCTTTGAGCACATTCCATCTTACAGATGATCCCCCCTGCTCTGCCCCCCCCCCTCATCCCCTCCTGGGGGCTTCAGCACACAAAGCAATTTCCTGTCTTACAACCTCCGTACCACAGGCTTCCTCTACCTGACGCTCTTCCTTCTCTTCCTTTGGCTCTTCAGAAGCTCTGGCTTTTTTTGTTCAGGCCTTAGGTTGTAGACCAAGTCCTCAGAGCCTAACTCTACTTAGGCATTGCCTGCCTCTGCTTCATCATTTCCTATTGTTTCATTTTTCTTTGTAGCATTCCTCCCTGCCTGTAATTATATTTAATTGTTTTTATCCATTTCTTTGGCTAAAGAATTGGCTGAATGAAAGTTTTCCAACAACATACTGAAAAGAACTCTGACAAGAACTTGGATCATTGAACCCTTTATTTACAACTCATTGTCTTACCAATAGTGTTTTGTTTTGTTTTTTTCCATTCTTGTTTGAGAAACACTAGGCAAATTTATAGGTAGATCCAACTCAGTTGAGCAGACTGACTTGGACAACGTGCTCTCGTGAGACTACCAAGAAAATTACCACTGAATCTGTTATCAAATCTTTGGACATTCTAGCTGTCCTTGTGGGATAGCTCAAGAAGACAAAACTCATTTGTTACTAATGAGAGACCAAAAGATTAAACATCAGTGGCTATTATTGATGTTTAAGGCCTGAACTAGCTGGGTCCAGTGATGCTCTGAGGGGAAGAACTCGCCTTACTGCATTCTTTCCCTACTCACTAGAGAAACAGTTGCTAGGAAACTGGCCTATCCCACTAGGGAGGGACACCAGATCATTAAAGGTTTGGAGACCTTCCTATAGCCAATCAATTCAAAATGCAATGTTTTGACCAATAGATGCTTGCCAAGCAGGAACCACCCCCGCCTTGGGTGTGCTGTGAGGGACCATAATCTTTAAATCACCCAGCTAACCTGAGCACGGGGCTCTCGGCTCTCACTGCTTGGTGGTGGTGGGGGGTGTGAGCCCAAGCTGCAGCGTGTAATGATTTATAATAAAAAGATCCTCATGTGTTTTGCAATGGACTCGGCCTCTGGTGGTGGTCTTTTAGGGTATCTCGATTAGGGTACAACACTCCCACTCTCAGCCCATGTCTGAATCTTATGAATGGCATACAGTTTTGTTGTTGTTGTTTTTGTTGTTGTTTGTTTTTTAAAAGAAGGTCCAACATTGCACGTATCACAAATGGGGTTTAGTAAGAGTTAATTTAACGTTCACACATTGTATAAAAAAGTAAGGACCACTCTAAGGTATGGGTAAGGGGAAGGCTTTTGTTAGGGTCCAGAGGAAGCAGCACAACCCACTCAGACACGGATCTTAGGATGGTTTATTGAACACAATACCTCAAGACTGACAATGATCAGGAACACAGCGGACTTGGAGCCAAACGGTGACACTGATTGTCTTTTGGAGTTAAGTTATTAAGTCAAAACCCTCAATTAGCTCACATGTGGCTGGGGGGCGGGTCAGTGTGACAGGGTAGTCACCTTTGTTAACTAGACAAAGCAGTTCTAGCTGACCTTTAATTTGATTGGTCCTAAGTGCAGCAGCTGTGCTTATGGTTGGGGAAGTTCCAGGAGTTGCAAGGCCACAGAGTATGCTGAATGTAAACATAGTTCTTGATCAACCTGACCTTGCACAGAGAGCTTTTCTCTATATCAGCAACAAGCTGAGATGATATGGTTGTTAGGCCTGAAATGAAAATGACCATAGCTATGCTACCCAAAAGGAGCAGGCCTCAACCGTTTTTATTGCAGATATATAGAAGAGTACAGGTAGAGACATCTGGGAGAGTCCAGGGCAGTGAGTGAAAGTAGTGGAAATAACCATGACCAGCAGACCAGGCTATGGGGGTGGGGGAAGGAGAGTGAGAGAGTAGGAACAAGAGAGAGAGGGTGACAAGGAAGTACCAAAGAAAGCCAAGAGAACAAGAGAACGCACATGGCCCCAATGATGGGGATGTGCAGGAATGAGAAGCTGGGGAAGAGAAGAGAGCCTGAGAGCTGGAGAACTTTAAGGAGGGGAGAGAGTGAGAAGAGCCAGCATGAATCCAGCAGGTACCTGAGATACTGAGAGAACCAGGAGGCTAGCGTGGGCTTTGGTATGCTAGTGGGCACCACTGTTAGCTATCTGTCCCCAGTTTCTTTTGGACCTGATCCACACACAGTATTTTAACATGGCCTAAAGAAAACAGTTAAGCTTTCATCTTAAAATAATTCAGATACTGTATTCAGTAGACCTTTCTCCACATCTATCCCTGAACTCTAAATTTTTATCTGTGGTGAGTGTACCAGTCATTTGAAAGGAGGGTACAAAATGATTCACGTACTTAAGGCATGGTTTCCATGCAGCAGTGTCTGGAGTAAGGTGTGATGCAATCAAGCGGAGACTAACCCTGTCTCAGTGGATTAATCTGCTGGTGAGTTCATCCCTGACTGGTCCTTCCTATCTCCTACTCCCTTCCTCTCCCCTACTCCCCACTTCTCTCCATTTCCCTTTACTTCTCTCCCTCTGCTTCTCTTTGTCTTTATCAAGAGTTGAGCATGTTCTGACACGATGTTCTGCTTTGCAATAAGCCTGGAAACAATGGAGCCAACAGCTATTGGCTGAACCCTCCGAACCATGAACCATGACACACCTTCTCCTGGAAGTTACAGGACTGAAGAGCTGAGCGACACAGAGATCAAACCCTGTCCTTGCCGTTGCTGCTGATTTTCATCTCATCGTTTTTCTCTCTTGTCCTCCTCCACCTTCCTTCTTCCTCTTTCATAGGCACAAGGTGGAGACAACAGTGAAGATGGACTGTCTGTTGCACACGCTTGATCATTAGGGAGCACATTGTATAGAATTCTTTCTAAATTTATGTTTATAGCCATGTTAGCAATGTGTTCAGTCTTGGTCAGAGAAGCTTCTGTTTGTACTAGGACACATTAATACAGGTCAAAGAGAAGAGAACAAGGGGCTGTTGGGTGCCCAGCCTTAAATGGGACAACTGTATCACACCCCCTATCCTGAAAGGCCCAGAAAACAGTGAGGAAGAGGGGATGAAAAAAATGTAAGTGAAATGTAAGGAAAAAAAAGTAGTGTTTTGAAACACTATCCCGTGAACTCACAGCATGTGTGGCTGCCTACAGAAGACTTGCCTTAGATGGGAACCATTAGCACTCCATCAGGAATGGGGGAGGGGCTTTTAAAGCCCTAGCCTACCTTCAGAGCTATAGGCAGTTAATGAGTGCTGGGGAGGTCGAGTCATATTCCTCAGTAGCATAGTCCCTTGTCTTTGTTCAATAAACAACCCTCACCCATGCAACCATAATTAAATAATAGTTAAACATAGTGGGCAACAGAAAAAAAAGGCATGGAAGTAAGAGGGGGGCTTGTTGGGAAGAACGGGGTGGAGTGGGAAGGAGTAACTGCTGGTGAAATAATTGAAATAATCATAAACATGTAAAATTGTAAATGAATAAACAATCTTTTAAGAAATCAAAGTCTACGTAATAACGTGTATAAATATGTATAAACGAGGGGATCTGGTCCGTTATGATGGGAAGGCATGGTGATGATAGGGTGAGGCAGCGGGCTACGCTGTCTCCACCCTCAGGAAGGGGAGAGAGATGAGTGTCGGTGCTTAGCTTGCTTCTCCCCCAGCCCCTTGTTCTTTTATTCAGTCTAAGGTCCTAGCCCACAGGGTCGTGCTACCCACATTGAAAGTGGGTCTTCCCAGTTCTGTCAGCCCTCCCTGGAAACACCCTGGCAACATGCTCTAAAGAGGTTTATCCTTATTTAGAGGACTTTTAAATCACTCAAATTGGCAGTGAAGATTATCCATAACAGAGACAGAGAGAGGCAAGATCATCTCTACGTGTGATCACAAGTGTTGTCATGACTGCAGTCTGTGGGCAGGACAAGACACAGTCTCTCCAGAACAATCCACAGCCAGGGAAGGAAGAGGCCTGCCAATGGCTTGGGTGCACTCCCAACCCTGGGTGTTTCTGGGAGAAACTGTGGTGGCTGAAATGTGAGCACACCCTGGTCTCCCAGGCATGCGAGGCTGACTAGGCAAACTGCACCCTAAACGCTTATGCTCCCTCACTGCTAAGCCCGGATGCAGCAGTGTGTGTGTGTGTGTGTGTGTGTGTGTGTTGGGGGGGGGGAATGCAGTGCCACCCGGGCCCATGGGCAGCCACTAGCCACATCCGGCCAGCCCGAAGAGAGGCATGTGCTGAAGGTAAAATGTCCATCTGATTTTGAAGTCTTAATATAAAAACGATTGTAAAGTATCTCTAACTGAAGAGATTTGTGCTGATTCTGCGTCTAAATGATAATATTTAACAACACTGTATTGAATAAAATTGATAACTGAAATCAATTTCTTTCTAATGTGGTTTCTAAAACGCCTAAGCTTATATGTATCAACCATATTTATTTGTATCCAGCAGAACTGGACTAGGTGACCCTCTCACTATTAGGTCACGTGGAAGCAGGTAGCATCAGGTGGCAGGTTTCTAGGCCATAGAACGGAAATCTCCACCCACAGCAGGATTAAGAATAAAGAAGTGATAGTTCCATGGTTTGAAAATGCAGGTTGACATAGCACCTCCATGGATCCTGACACACGCTTGTCATGTTCCCACTCTGCCCTCATCTGGCACAACTCAGTCAGTGGACTGTGACCTTTTAAGGGTCACCTCCAGATAGTGGTAATGTCCAGGGGAAGTAAAACTTTGCAAACATTGCCTTTCTTTGTCTCTCTCACTAGAAGTATGGCATCTTTACAATGCTCCTCCAAGCCTCCATTTCCATATACCTTTGCAGATATCTTACCCTAGAAGACACCTGAGGCTTGAAATAATTCCATTTCATCTCAGCAGAGGGCGTCCTTTCCTTCTGGGAACATAACCAGCTCTTAGTCACAGGAGACTAAGACTTAAGGTAATAGGACCTTCTAAAAGGGGTCGTAAGAACAGTTTCAAAATTGGAAAGGTTGGCCTAAAAGCACACTCATGACCTCATTCCCTATGTGAATATTATTCAGAATCCCTTGTTCTCCTGACGCCTCACTCAGAGCTAGAACTCAGGCTGCCTACCACCACCCCAATGTATATTCCCACGATGACCCACGGTGCTCTGTGTGTTTACTAAGCAAGAGTGAGCTTAGCCTCTTTACATTTAATGTGATTATTTATGTTTTAGAGGTTTAGTCTGTCATATTATTTGGTGATTCCAGAATGTCCTATCTCATTTCTCTCTCTCTCTCTCTCTCTCTCTCTCTCTCTCATTCTCTCTCTCACTGACTTTTCCTGGATTGACTAAATTTTGTAAGCAGTATTTTTCTCTTTTATTTGCTTAGAAATTTTGCTATTTTAGAATTATCTATTTTTTGGTAGCTAGTCTAAAATTATGGTTTCTATTATTATTATTTTATTTTAAAACTGTGTTAACTTATCAAAATGTAATATGAATATTAATCTTTATGTTGTTCCATCTAGTTTGGTAACATCAACTCTGTAAACCCATTTGCTCACATCTCAAACCAATTTGCTACTTATCGACTTATAATTCTATGCAATTTTTTTTAATTCCAAAGATACTTTTGTTTTGTTTGTCTTTATTTATTTTTGCATCTTGGGCCTCAGGCTTTTGGGCCTTTCATCTGGATCCTTTCATTTCTCTCTCAAGTATAAGGTCCAGGATTTTCAAAACTCATTTAAACAAATGGTAATGGAATTTCTGATAATAAAAATTTAGGGTTCTAAGTGGGCATCAGTTTTCTTTCACTGTGCTGATTATATAGCTTTACCGCCTTTTACCTTCCATTGTTACCTTTGGAAAATCAGCTGTTTTACGCTTTTGAAGGTCGCGTGTCCTCTGCCCTATGCATCCACATGCCATCAGTTTCCTGTCACCTTGTGGAGTGCCATGTGTCAACATGCCCGCCTTCCTGGGCCTATTGGTTCATGTCGTTCATCAGTCTTTAAGTTGCCTTATGGTGGAGACTAGGAACCCCAGCAGCTGCCATCTCTGGTGCTCCTGGGTCTCTTTGTGTTGCCTGTTATTTCTGCTGTGTTTCCCCCCCCTCAGTGTGTTTGTATCCGCGTATGAGTGGTTATCATTGACACTCTTACTCATCGCAAACCTTGAGGCATTTATTTCTTGAAATGGAAAACATCCATATGTAGAGAAAAAAGTCGATACCAATGCGAGGAGAGGGGCTGAAGAGATGGCTCAGAGGCTAAGAGCACTTCTTGCTCTTCTGGAAGACCTGGGTTTGATTCCCAGCAACCACATGGTGGCTCACAACTGTCTGTAACTCCGGTTCCAAAGCATCCGATGTTCCCTTCTGACCTCCAAGGACACTGCCCACACATGGTTCACCGATGTCTGTTCAGGGAAAGCACTCATATACATTAAATAAAATCTCAAAAACACTTTTTTTTTAAAGGCGAGATAATGTCAAGCAAAGCAGGAGAAGGGGCAGATATTGGGGGTACAGTGCTAAAAACTGAGCTAAGGCAAAGTCTAGAGGAACAGGGAAGTTCTCCATTCCCTTTCAGGTGAAAGGCTGCACGGTGAGTTTCTTGAGTGGGTCAGTGGGAGACCACTCCTCCTCATGACACCCATCATGCAGGGACAGATGAGTGGCAGGCAAGCACAGGTGGGGAGGAGATCCGCAGCTCCTCACTCCCATTCTGATGGAGGAGAACTTTCTAGTGGTGGCAGGAAGCTGTGGGCCTGTTGGAAGACAGAGTAACGATGCTTGAAACAAATAATTAAATTCAGAACCAGAAATGATGACATTAGGCCCATGGTCCCATCACCTGAGAAGCTGAGGCAGGGGCATTGCAAATTAGAGGTCATTTTGGGCCACATAGAGAAACTTTGTCTTGAAAAAGAAAAAGAAAGAAAGAAGAAAGGAAGAATGAAAGAAAGAAAAAGAAAAAAAAGAAGAAATAAAAGGAAAACTAGGGAAAGGGAAGTGAGACCCTTGTGAGTGGCTTGAAGATGACCTGTCCAGAAAGTCTTGTGCTTCTTGAAGCCAGGGGGGATTTTGAAATGGAATCAGAGGAAAGAAATTGGGGCAGAGTGGGGAAAGTCCAGGAGGCTCTGATTCCTTCACTGCGATTGTCTTCAGTGGGCTCCCTTCCCTTCTCCACAGTTTGGCGCATCCCTCCTCAGGGGAGGCTTCCTGAGCAGCAGCTTTGAACTGCCAGAGGGCGGAAGCCTCCCCACCCTTTCCCGGAGAAATCACAGCTCTGGAGGGAGCTGCAGAGAAGTCAGCTTCCCGGGGTTGTCACCCCGTTGTGAAGACTCCAGCCTCCTTAGTAAGCGGAGTCCCGTTTGAGTGATTGGAAAGAAACGGGATACTGTCAAATTTAACTCCCGAATTTGCTACTTTGGGATCCCGGCACCACACACACACACACACACACACACACACACACACACACACACACACACACACACACACACCTGCATGCATGCACACACATACAAACTGGGAAAGGTAATGGTGGGTTTGTTTATAATACAAGTCTCTTTTTATCGTTACCCCAATCCCTTCTCTGCAGTTCTCACATGCATTATGTTTTAGCAGTACCCCTAAGGGAAGGAAATAATCCAAGGAACAGCAGGAGGCTGGGTGCCTAGTGTCAGTCAAGACCAGGGCCTGCTGTCAGATCCCAGAGTTGAGCGCCTCCCTGGAGACTGAGGACCCAGCAGGGCCAGGGCCAGCCTCCCAGCTGGTCTGCAGCTCTTCCTGTGGCCAGAGGTCTTTTCCTGTGTTTGAACTCGCCACCAATGGCTGTCCTACCAAAGGTAAACAGCAGAAGTCTGGGCAATCCTCTCTGTTCCCAAAAGAAAGCTTTTAACTTTTCCTTTGGAGGAGGAAGGTGGGGGTCGTTTGAGGACTGGGTGGAGGAAGGGAGGGAGGAGGAGGTTAGGCTAGAGGAGACACAGTGACCCCAGAGGCTGCCCTGCTGTGGCTCTTTCTTCTTCTTGTTTCTCTCTTCACCTCCTGCGTTATTTTTGGCTGGCTCTGTTGTGCAGGCCACCTCCCATTCACTGACAGGTGCTTTGAACATCAGTTGTAGCAGGTCACCTGCCAAGCTGTGTGCCTCTGGTCACATCGCTCCGAGGGCTCCCATTTGCTAGCTTCAAAGCCCTGCACAAGTGGTAATTGCCTCCTTCAGAGTGGGTATTAAAAGAAGAGGAAGCCTGGGCCAGAGTTACAAAAACCTGTGATATTAAGGCTGGAAGAAGAAGAAATAAGAACTGAAGAATAGCGGCGGCTCCTGCCAGGGCCTCACAGCCAGTACCGGAAAGATGGGGGCAGACGGCAGATCTGAACATGTCTAGTCTAGTTCTTCTCGCTCCTTGGATTTAAAACTGTTTCCCAAGGAGGCTCAGTCTGCTGCGCAGGTGGCTCAGAACCAGTGGCACCTCAGCGGTGGGACGGAAGGGGAGTCAGGGAGGACGGCTGGAGGGCACCACTCCACTCCACTCCCTCTTCTTTCTGCCGTCACTTTTCTTTTTCATTCAACAAAAGTGGTTATGGGGTAGCTTGTGGCCAGAAGTGACTTCCTGACACTGGACAGACAGCCCAGTTCGAATCCCATGAAAGTAACGTTCTGTTGTCTGTACTCAATCTTAAGTACTATGAGCCTTTGGACAAAGGGCTCTACGGATGTTTTGTTTTTTTGTTTTTCCTATTCAGAAAATGACAGATTTCTAACACCTGCCTTCCTGCGTGTTAACTGGTGTACATGAAATGGGTGTTATGTTTTGTGCTCTATAAAGCAGATTAATATTCTGTCACAACTTAAAAGCTACTAGGAAAAGACACTTAAAAAGAACTCACCTAGACTCACCTCCACCCACTGCTACCCCACAAATGCAGGAGACAAAACAAAGCAGCAAGAAGACAGCACGAGCAGTAATCTCTCCTCTCCCCAGAGTCCCCGCTGCACCCATCTCTTAGGTCATGTGCTTGAGAACTACAAGAAGATTGAACCCTGCCTCTCTTGGTTGGTGTTCAGGATACAAGTGGTTAAGATTGGCAGCTGGGTATTTGGTTTGGAAAGTTCAAGCCGAAAGCTCACAACTTGAAGCCTCCTGGCAACTTACCCTGCTTCTTATCTTTTGCTGCACAGCAAATTGCACCAAAATGTGCTGCTAAAAACAGCAGTGACGGAAACAAAATCAAAATAACTGCTGTGATGTGAACCTATCCCCAGGATTTCTGTGTTAGAACGTTAGTGCCCAGTGTGGTCATAACATGAAGTGATGGGGCCTTCAGGGGTGCCTAGGTCACGGGGGCACCCGCCTTCCTGAATGGATTAACGCTGTTCTCACAGGACGGGATCCACCACCTCAACACTGGGCTGTTGACTCGAGGCCTCCCCCGTGTTCTGTCTCCCCCAAATGTGCCTGCTTGTTCTTCCGGTTCCCTGTCATTCTGAGACGGAGAAAGGTCTCTGCCAACCAAAGTTGCCCAAACTTGGACCTGCAGCCGGTAGAACCATGAGCTGAATGAAGTTTCTTTTACATATACAGCAGCAAATGGGTGGAGACAAGTAATTCTCACCTTATAGATTCTGTCATGAGGATAGAGGGGGAATGGCCGGGCCGGAAGGCTGCAGCTGCTGTCACCTGGAGGCTCCATGGATGACATGATCAGTACAGCTGGTGGACGGCCTCTGCTGGCCCCCGCGTGGTCCACAGATTGCTTAGCTGTCATGACAAGCAGCTCATTCCCCAGGGCAAGCAACAGGACAGGAGCGTGAGGATGAGACACCTTGGTGCCTTTAGTGACCTTGTCCCTGTGGCTCCTCACTGTCACTTTGCCTAACTCTTTCTCACTAAGAATAAATCAGAGTCCTGCCACAAGGAAAGGGTGGGGAATTGGGTGTTTTTGAGCAAATAAAGAAATATCAAAGAATTTGTGGGCATATTTTAAGATTCTCCTTACATTAGAATTTATTTTTTTCTTAGAGAATTTCTTAACACATTACAGGCATAGTAGCATTTTTAATTAAAATATAATTATTTGTTTAATGTGTATGGGTGTTTTGTCTGCATGTATGTCTGTGCACCACATGCATGCCTGGTACATGCAGATGTCAGGAGAGGGGGTCAAATCCTCTGGAATGGGAATTGCGGATGACAGTGAGTTGCTGTGTAGGTACTGGGACTGAACTCAGGTCCTCTGCAAAAACAAACGCTCTTAGCCACTGAGCCATCTCTCCAGCACCCAATAACATTTTATCTATTAATATTTTTATCTCATATTTTTAAAGCAAAACCACCATCTCATTATAGCCAACAAAAATAGTGATAGTTCCATAATATTTAAAGAAATTATCAGTGATTCTGACATTTTAAAAAGAGGGACTCCACATAGAAGTTCTTATTTCTGTCTTTTGATTTTTAAATAATAAGTTCTCATTACACTACAGACCATCTGTGACAGCTCACAACAACTCTTCAATTAACCCTACTTGCCCTCACACCCTCTTGTATCACACAGGAACATTATTTTACACATTTGTGTTAGCTGCTTGACTCATTCAAGTATTTGCATTTATATTCAAATATAGTTCTAGAGCTAATGAGGCAAAATAATAGTCTTGAAAAAGAGAGGAACTTGACCCTATGAGATGAGTTTCAGAAGACTGAGGAAAGAAACTGAACTGGGAGTTCTGGAGTATCCGTGACCCAGGGTCTTTCTCTGGACAGAGGTTTCTGGGGGTTAGTTAATAGGTTTTAGAAATTTGAATGAACAAGTATTGATGATGAAAGCATAGTGCAACAAATAAGCCAGCTAGCTTTGAGGCCCAGATCAGGCCAAGGTTTGGAGCTAATTCCCCTTGTGTCCTCTGTCTGGAACAACTAGCTGAAGGCTGTGAGATCAATGGAAATAATGACACGGAGCTGTCAGCTGGTTTAATGTCTACAAAAGAAGCGTGTGTGTGTGTGTGTGTGTGTGTGATAGATACAGAAGATTCTGGGCTGTTCCTAGTGAGCCTATAAGGAGGAAACAGGCCTGCAACCTTGGAAGAAGGCCCCGGGTTGGCTCTTCAGAATTACAGGTATAAATACTAGAGGACATGAGCACTAACCTGGTAAAAACACCCAGTTACTTTTAGAATGCAGATAGGGATGAACTATCTCATATTGCTCGTACTAGGTATCAGAAGCCCAGAAGGGTGCTTGTGTGTGTGTGTGTGTGTGTGTGTGTGTATGTGTGTGTGTATGTTGTCCACCAGTGGCCAGTAATTTAACCATGATCACATAAATGAAGCTCCCATGGGTTTGAGAGCCGCAGGTAGCCTGACACGGAAGTTCCTAGAGAGCGTGGCAGGAAGCTCTGTTTTATTCCTACTCATCTCCACTTGGTGTTCATAGGCATTTTCTGTAACATCCTTTATAAAACAAAGTAGTAGACAGAGCTTGGTACTTTCCTGCATTCTGAAGGAAATGCAGGAAATTTGTTCTGACAAATTATTTAAGCCAAAGAAAGGATTATGAGGAAACCCAGTTACCAGGCAGTTGGTCAAAAACATCTGTGAAACAACCTGCAGCTTTGCAGCTGGTACCTGGAACAGTGAGCAAGCTCATGGGGTGGAGTTCATACCTTCTGAGACCAAATGCTTTTTCGATGTAGATATTGTCTATGTAGAGCTTGAGAGATATGTTGGTAGGTTGTATGACATCTGTCTACATACATCAGTATTGAACTAAATTAGAGGATGCTGCTGACTGAGGTAGACACAGGCTTGCTTGTGTGTGTGTGTACCTCTGTAGACCAAGCCCTCCTCTTTCTCCTTCTTCTGTTTCTTCTTCTTCTTCCTCCTCCTCCTCTTTCTCTTCCTCCTCCCCCTTAGTCTCAGATGATCTTTACAATTATGTGTGCCCAGTTATAAAGTATCAATCTACCATGTGTAGTGGAATTTGCTTATGAAATATCACCTTGGTTCTGACGTGGAATAGCTAGCATGTATTCTCTTCAACTCTAAAGTGTCACCGACTTTCAATACATCATTCAAACCCACCACTTTCTGTTAATCTTTGGGAACGCTTGATAGCTTTCTGATGACAGCACTAGGCATGTACAACTTTGTTGGGTGGGTATTGATAAGCTTAGGCATAAGAATACATACCGAGACACTTAGAGAAAGGCAAGCAGATAGGAGGGCAGAGCAGAATAAAGGCAGGTTAAGTACTGAGCTTTGAAAATGGGAATGGAGTTGTGGTGGAAGATTTTATTTGATAGACATTTATAAGATGCTCACTTTTCCACCACACGTTGACTATCTTCATTCTCTTGTCATACAACCTATCAACACAGCTCTCAAGCTGTCATGATTATCCTGTGTCCAGGAATTAGCAAGCATGGCTGAACTTCTGATAGTCCCCACCAGGACATCAGCGACATAGCCAATACTCCACATTCACCCTTGCCTCTCCAAAACCCACCTTTGCGCAGTGACCAAGCTAGTCTTGCTGAAATGCCTATGTGGTGATCCCATCCCTTGTGTGAAATTTAATGGTTTTCTATTTTTCCTGTGACCAAGAACAAAGTCTGAGTTCAGCCCTACCATGCTGTCCTTACCCAGGTGTCCCTTCACCACCTTTGCTTGGCTCATGCTTCTGACATGCAGTTTTCCCTGGAAAAAACTCTCTCTAAGCAATGGTCATTGTTTAGGCATGATTTGTTTAATTTACTTAATGCATCTCTCTCCTCCATCGGCAAACGAAATCCAGAACCACGTTAACGGTTCAGAGCATGGAGCCTTCTGGAACACAGACTTGCTCAGTATAAGATTGCCTAGTCAGCTCCTGGGCCATGCTTTTTTTTTTTTTTTTTTTTTTTTTTTTTGCTTCTACCATATAAAGCACAAATTCTCCAATTTTACAGAATATGCAGTGTGCTTTTATGACTTGACAGGTAATGCTTGCTTAGAGGGCAAAGCCACTTGCTTGTTCCATAGCTAAAAGTTTGGGCTCTGAGCCAGAATTCATGAGGTTTGAGCTCTTACTGATGGTATGGTGCTGAAGTGAGTGTCATGACCACATTTTCTCAACCACAGAGGGATGGATGGTGGAAGCACCTACTTCACTGTTGTGCCCTTAGGTAGGTTTTGGCATGCCAAAGCAAACAGTGCCATGCCCAGTGTGTTGCAAAAGCATGTAAGTGCATATATGATACACATAATAGACTTCCTTCCCCCCAATGACTTGTTCATTGAAATCTTCATGTCACTTTTCAGGCAAACAAAACAGAAAAACTAAAATTAAAAAGGAAGATAGAAATGAATGTTCTCATGGTTTTGAGAGTTGGTCTGAAAAAACATCAGGGCTTGGCTGGGGATTTGACCAACCCTTCAGCACTTTAAGATGGTAGGACTCTGCATGTCCACGTGAAGCCCAGAAAGCAATAGAGACACACTGTTCACAGAACCCCAAGAGGAGAGAAAATCCATGCCATGGGACTGGAGATCAGGATCCATCTTCTTCAGGTTCCTGCAGAAAATGAGAACAGCACCCTGATAGCCTGTTCAAACCTCTTGGGCACTCTGCCAGTGTCTCCAAGATATCACCATGTCCTCAAGCCAAATTCATATGGTAAAAAAAGAAAACCTGATGTCACGTATCCCATGTGTGAGGACCTGGATGCCAAGGAAGTCAAAACGACCAACCAACCAACCAACAGAAAACGGTGAGTCACTGGGGAGGACTCCCTTCCCAGAGAGAAATGAGTCCTGCCTCTGACCTTTAAGAAGACATCTGCTAGGGACAGATGCGATGCCATGACTTAGAAATGACTCAAAAGTCCATCGTCAGGAAAGCAGACATGTAAATTGTGGTGTAATCCCAACTTGAGTACCAGGCAGCAATGATATGGGAATGAACTGTGGATGCACTCAGCACTGGTGAGGAATCTAGAACATGTCAAGGCTGAAAAACCCCAAGAAGATAAACCAAAGCCAGCTTCATACTCTACGCAACTTCAAAAGCGGGTATGCACACCTGGTGTTAGATGTCTAGATGATGTCCTCTGAGGACAGATGTGGTAGAAGAGGCACAGAAGCCCTGCTTCTGGCTGTGAATACTCACTACTCGGGCAGATGCATTTCTGGAGTTTTGCTGGCTAGTACGTGAAGCTTTTGGTACACTTTTTAGAAAGTAAATTCTGTTTCAATCCTACCTCCACTGTGGCTCCCCACCACCATGGTCTGGGACTAAATTGCTCCCAAGGGTGAACAGAAGACCCCAGAGTTCTTGTCATCATAGCTGGAGATGCCCAAGCTCGGATGGTTTAGAACTGGGAAGCTGTGATGAGCTGGGTATACATGAGCCAAGAGGAAGCTGGTTCTGATGTTGGGTTGCTAGGTCGCTGCTTTGGTCTCATAATTGTTTCTCTCCCTGTCCCATGGGCCTGCAGCCTTTTCTGGCCAACTCAGATGATCTCTGCAGTGAGCCATGCCATGTGGAGATTATGGTGGCTGTGCCCAGGTTACATCCATGCCACACATGCACCTTGCATTGGGTTGGCACAGGTGCCATTTCCTATTCCCTCAAAGCGATTCAAAGCAGCCTCCAGGCCTCAGTAGAGCTTAGGGGCTGACTCAGATCTCTCTCAGGAGACCTAATGGGAGGAGCCGAGGGGTTTTCAGCCTTTGACACTCAAAGGGTGATTGGATGAGAATCAAGTGACTTTCTATATGACTGGCAGCACAGGGAAAGAAGAGGAACCTGTTACAGCCAGGTGTCTGCACGGAGCAATGTCAGGGAGCCCCATCCCTTATAGAAGCTGGTGCCTGGAATCTAAGCACAGCACACAGAATGGACACATTCCTGCCCAGGCGCTCTTGGGTGGGTCAGCTAGCACTGAGAAAACAACAAGGTCCAACGTGACAGTCCCCACACTCTGAAGACTTGAAAGGAAAATTCTTTGGATTGGGACTGGACTCCTGGGGCTCAGCCTGGCCTGGCCTGAGGCTGCAAGAAGAATAATAGATAGGAAGGGCCATGGGGTGTGACAACCTTTGCATGGTGAAGGTTTCTTGGCTGCAGGGACTCCTGTCTGTCCCCATCTCTGTGTTCCTGTGACGACCGAGGCCACCCTCTCCCTCTGGTTCACTACTCACCCCTCTCAGGACCCTCCTGTATGGCAAGCTTCCATGCTCCAAAGCCTCAGGCTTCCCCCCAGGTTTGCCGATGATGCCTCCCCTGTGAAGGCCTCTGCTTCTATTCTTGCCACCTTCATTCTCTGGTGTCCTTCTCTTGCTTCCCTGGCTTTCCATTTTCTCTTTCCCTCCCTCCCTGCAGAGGCAGAATGCAGAGGAAGGCCAGCAGAGGGCAAGGGCACAGGAGAGGCAGGTGAATGCTTGCTCTGCACTGCTTTGTGTGAGTGTGACCAAAGGGCAGAGCTAGCTTTGCTGGCTGTTGGTGCTCTCACCTATGGGGACAGGGTCACTCATGGCAGGAGGCTCTGTGCCACAGTTGGATGCATGCAAAATGCCCAGAACAAGGTCCTCCCAGTTCTTGTAAACATCCAGACTAGCATCCTTACATGCCCTCTCTCATCTTGCACATGTTCAGACAGACAGGTATATATGTGGGCAGATGGATAGAGACAAAGACATAAACAAAAAGTAAGATAAACAGTCAATGTTGTAGGCCATAATACCTACTTAAAGTATCTTACTGATTCTGAACCGAGCCTCACTCTCCATGAACTCACCTTTCCCGAGGCAACCCTTCAGGTAGACTCTCACCCTACTCTTTGAGGAAGCAGCTTATGACCAGTGTTTCTTGTGCCACCACAAAGAACCACACAACGGGTGCTTCCTGTTTGTGGTGACAATGACAATGGTCTTAACTGAATGAGTGGGGGTGGGGGGCCTCAGTGGGGGGACTCACAAAGCTAATTGGATGAGTTAGCCCCAGATCCCTCTGTAAATACAGCCATCCCTCACAGAGCCCAGGCCTGACCACTGAGCCCAGCTCCGTCTTCAGTAAAGTATGCCATTCTTCTCTGCTTCCACCCAACCTTCCCATCCTGTTTCAAAAGCAGAGATTGATTTATCTAAGACCTCAGCTGTTTCACAGTATTTTCAAAACAATTTAGCACCCTTCTTCCAGTGTACCAGAGGTGACTAAATCCAAGCAGGACAGGGCAGTGTAAACAGCAGTTGGAATTAACTATGGCGGACAGCACTGCGCTAGATGGCTTGCTTTCCTTTCTCACCATCCATCAGAAAAGATGGGACTGGTCTGGGCGCCCTGCACAGAGCTCAGAAATAGTGTACAAGTCTGCTGTTCAATCGTGAGGAGCTTGGAGATCCTAGAATCAGCCAAGGATCTGTAGCAATGGTGGGTGTTTCAAAAGAGCTAGGAAAAGCCAAAAGGCCACGGTGGCCAGCCGCCATGCCCTTTGTTAAAAGATGCAGGTTCCCCTGGGTTAGCGCAGCAGCCCAAACTTTGCCCGGCTGAGAGCCCAAGTCGACATGACATGATTTGTTCCTTTTGGGCTGTGTCAGTTCTGCAAGCCAGATACCAGAGGCTGCGACCAGGAGAGCCTGCATTTGTTTGGACAGGACAGGGCCACTCAGGAGTTTTCGTCTCATGAAAGCTCCCAGGGCAGAGAGCATATTTGAGGAATTCTTCCTCTTCTTCTTTTTTTTTTTTTATAAGATTTTCTTTCTTTCTTTCTCCCACCGCAGGCCCCCCTTCCAACATTTTGTTTAAGAGAAAATGAGATGTCTATCTTCTGTTTCCTTATTTTTTTCAGGAAAGCGAAGGGTTGTTGACTTCCGCCCTCTCCCCTCCCTTCCTTCCTTCTTCCCGAAGGTACTCATCTGAGAAAAAGAGAACGAAGTATTGTTCCTGTTCTCCTTCTTAAGTCATTTGAAACACTGTCCCTGCGAGTTCTTTAAGTTCCCTGCAATCTGTACACAAGAGAAAGAGGGAGAGAGAGAGAGGGAAAGACAAGAGACAGCCAGAGACCAGGTAAAGCGGTGGGGCTGCAGCCACAGCCCTCAGGAGCTGGTAAGTGAACACAGAATCCTTTCTACCTTCATTTCAATGTTCTTTCGATGGAGGCTGACCAGGCATCTTTCACAGAAACCACCTCACTGGTCTGCTCTTTAATCAAAAGGTGTGACTGATGGATGGCCCAGAGTGTAAGCTCATGCCTCTTTGCAGAAGAGGATATGAATGCTTTGCAGAGCCGAGGCTGGCAGAAGTGGAAATGGAATTGTATTGGGGCTGAGGAGGACGCTGTGTTCAGTCTGAATTGTCTTGGCACAGACAACTTGCTTGGGTTAACTAGGAGCCAAGGGTCCATGTGGTGCCAAGGGTCCTATTGGGGGGACCACTGCTCCCCAGGACAGCGTCCTGGAGCCCTTTCAGGACATCTGCTGAGAACTGTGATCTGCTTAGGAGTGTTGTATTGCCTGATTTGAGGTGCCCTTCTCTTGCTTTTCTTTTTTCCATTCTGTCCTCTACCTCTCCAAAGGGAACTGTTCGTGTGTGTGACTGTCGCTTTGCCACTGGAGTAGGAGGGAAAGGAAGGGATGCCTCTGGGAAATAGTGCTGCATGTGGGGTGCTCAGGAGGGGGGTGGGGGCCACTTGTGGGTTAAATGTAAATGTTCTGTCCACTGTCGAGGAGCAGAGTCCTGTGTGACACAAAAGAAGGCAGGGATTTGAGGGCTTATGGCTTTAGTTTTGGAAATCAGTGTGTGACTGGAAAGGGCGGATTTAGATTGATTGCTTGTGTCAGGAAGAATGAGAAACTAAGCCACGGATGCAATTGAAAAACAGTCACTTAGAGCCTGCTTTTCTCAGCACCAAATGGAACACAGCAAGGTAGTCAGGCTTATATACACTGTGCTACCAGCGTTTACATGTCTGATTTGCTTCCATTGCATCTGTCAGAGAGGATAAGTTACCAAGAACTTATTATGGCCAAGAGGGAGCCAGGATCATGTTGTCAAAAATAGGTCAGCGAGGTCAAGCCAAGACTGGGCACGGCTGCTAATAAGAATTTAATCCAGTGAGGTGCTGGATGAGGAGAAGGCCACGCACACTTCTCAAACTATTCATTTCTATGGTAGATACGGGTGGAAGTCCTCAGGGTATGAGAAGCATAATGAAAGTAGTTAGACATTTTAAAATTAATTTGCCCAGATTGCTTTAACCACAATCCAGTGATTAATCTTTATTTGAAACTGAGCCATCATCTTAAATGAAGCTGAGAAAGTCTGAGAGAATTGGATGGTTAATGTAGGGGTTCTTTCATTAACAGGCTTATTTTTTTTTCTTGTTTTGAAAGAAAGACTTTCCCTAGAATCCCCATAAAACAAGCTGCGCATGTGAAAGAGAAGTGATTAGCAGCTGCCCACTTATGGATGCAAATGAGTGTTAGAGCACTGGCGAGCGGTAGCTCAGCTCTCCCCCGGCCACCCCATCCTGACACAGCTCAGGTCAGCAGCTTCCAGAACTGATCTTCTTGGGCGTTTTGCATTAGAACTTCGGCAATTGTGACCCCAGAAGAAATGCAAGTGTGCTTGCAATCCCTCTCGCCTCCTTTCAGTTTCATTTCTCCTGATATTATTAATGCCATGCCCAATTAAAAGAATAGCACGGGGCTTTGCTTTTCAAGAACAAGCTTCAGATGTGATGCGATGGGAGGAAAGTGGCTTCAGGGTCAGGCAGAAGTGGGGGACCATGTGATCCTTCTCGGTGGCCAAGACTAAGGAACTGAGGGTAGTGAAGTCATTGCCAGGAGAGCTGTGGGGTTTCAGGAGAGTCAGAGAAAAAAATATCCTTCAGAGACATTAGCCTAGCTCATTGCTATTCAATCTATCTTTTACTCAACTCCAAAGAGTGCGTTGGCATTTGTGGAAACTTCCAGAGTGATTCTTCTTTAGGGACAGCATAGGCTCCTTCTGGACAGCATTAGGGAAATTCCAGTTTGGAGCGATCCAAAACTTAACTCATGTGACATCTCGTTAATTAATTTTTGCCAAAATGGTACCAATAACTAAATTACCAATGTGTCATTTGCATTTGGGGGGTGGTAGGTATTGAACTTAGGGTGTGTGCTAGGCACATGCTCTTCTGTTGGTCTCTGCCCCACCCTCAATTAAATATAGTTTAGATCACATCATGGTATGTGTCCCACAGGGCTATGTGTACATGGGTGACTCAAATGAGAGCAATCAGAACATGAAAAGTACAGGATGTCGTGATACAAATTGAGCTTGAATTTAAAATTTGTCACTTACTGGTTGTAGAGTTCGGGTCCTCCAAATGTAAAACTGCATTAATACAATATATTCTGAGGCTTAAGTGAAATTATTGATGAGAAGCAGTTAGCTCAATGCTCAGGAACTCCCATGAGCCAATCTCTGTCAGCTGTGATCTTTTCCAGAATCATATATTAACACTTAGGTGGCCTGTGTTTTCACAAATTGAGAGTACAGACTAAAATTCCTGTTGTTTTGGTATATTCTTGCTCAATACTACACCAAGAATCTAGCCGAAGAGATTATCCCTTGTAATTTCCAAGCTGGGCTCACACCGAGTACTCCGAATCTTGCATTCACATGACACAGAAGCTGGAATTGTTGGACATGGTAACATCTATCCGTCTTGAAGACAGAAGTGCAGATCTTAGCTGCACCGAGTGGCGGCTGCCTTCCAGCCTTCGCTGCTGGGAAAGTCTTCCTTTGGGACCAAACTTCTCTACTTAGATTCATGTGGGAAGAGAACTGAATGATGCTGCAGGCATCTGCGCTTCCTTCCTTTCACCCGCTTCCCCATGTTCAAGCTTTTCACTGCGTGTGACCTCTTCCCTGGCAGTGGAGGACTATAGACTCCTCTGATGATGGTGGTGGCCGTGTCACAACTTAGGCAAAGGGAAGTGGAAGTGATACAAAGTGGCGTTGCCTCTCCCTAAGCAATCCAGCAGCCCGCCCTCACCCCCAGACTCATCAGTATGAGGGAGTCAGCTAGCACAAGGCATGCGTGAACGAACTATTGTTTCTCCCTCATTCTAAACTTCAACTGGCATGTCTGTTAACTTGTCAAATAAAAAAAATGATCATTTTATTTAGCTCCTAAACGTCCCTCCACTTTCCAAAAACAAAACACGCAACAGCGAAAATGACCCAGACTCTACCTCCCGGAGCCCAGGCTCTTGAGATGCTTTCATTAGAATAAAGGCTCCAATGCAATGCAGACTGATTCCAGCAGCAACCTAAGGCGAACAAATTCCAGCTGGGCACCCCACACCACTGTGCAAAAGGTGCCTTTCAATGTGGTGTGATGTTGGAGAAGAAGGTCAGATCAGAAGCCAGGACACGTATGTTCTGATCCAGCCGCTGCCGCTTCCCGCTGGATGCCTTGACAGATTTCTTTACTTGTGTGGCTTTCTGTTTGGAGATGACAGGGCTAGGTAACATCAGTGATGAGAGTTAAGGGGGACCCACAGGAGAGGGACTGGTTTCTGCCAATTGTCATATACCCAGAGCCTAGAACAGTACACAGTGTAAAGAGATGCACAATAAACATTTGTTGAATAGATGAATTATAAATAAATGGGCTGTCAGTGGAATGTGCTATTTTTGTGCCAAATGAAGCAGTTAATTACTTAAGGAGGAAGAAACAAACAAGTTAGCTTGGTTGTTCCACACTGGAGTTGACTGGAATTCTACAGGTTTGTTTTGCTGTAACTTATGGAGCTGCTATACTTGCATTAAAGCCTTGCGCTGGCACCTACTTGTTCATGGGAGATAAGCATGTATCAGAGAGACATGCTGAGAGACTATTGGTTGCATTTTATTTTCCATTTGTTTTCTGGGCAGATGATGGGTTAGTAAGTTATTTTTGGCAAGAGAAAGAATGACTATTTGTTTTCCCCTGACTGAAGAGCTATGAGCCAGGATTCAGCCTTGAGGGAATGAGCACCGCACTCTTGAGTTTGTTGCGGGCAAGGCTGTGAATGCAAATTAAAGGAGTCTGGTGTGAGCACTGGATATCATGTTTGGGGTGGGGGAATGGGAAACCCTTGTTGAGTGTGCTTTCTCTTAATTAAAATCTGTGACAGGCAAACATGGCTTGCACCAGGCTTAAATTAGTCTGGCCAATTTAGAGTGGAAAGTGTAAGTGCTTAACAGCAAGTTGGGATTGGGGGTGATGTTCATTCCATTTGACAATGGCTTCTACTATTGCAGTAGAGAGCCTGAAAAAACTTGGTGAGTGTTGATGACTCCTGTCTCCTTAGGACCAGGGCCACACACAGAGGCTCTTCTGCTACACCCTCCTGTTTCGTTTTGTATGCTGTGGCCCCTGTTGACCTCAGGGTATGATGTAAGCAGAGATGGTGTTTGTGGCAGAGCCCTCACCAGGTTTGGTGCCAGCTTGGTGCTCCACAGGCATCGGAGCCTCCTGCTACCAGCAGCAGGTGTCTTACTCTTCCATCTTCAACTTGCAGAATGGCAGACAAGCCAGAGAAAGTGGAACGCTTCCCCAAAGTGATGTCACTTGTGTTCAGCTTCCTCTCTAAGGACAGACACTGGTAGCTGATGTACCTTTAAAACTGGCACACCCCTTTAGGCAGGACCCCACAAGTGTGGCCCAAGGATCTTCAGCAGGACAGCATCTAAATGCCTGTAAGGAATCAGAGACCTTAGGCCCCACCCCAGACCTGCTAGACGAGAATCCTCTTTCAGCCATTGAAGCCCAAATCACAGTTCTGCACGATTCTGCTGCATGTTCTGATCTAAGCGGCACCTATGTTAGGGTTTCCTCTCTTGTACACTGGGGGATGCAGGCCCCCAGTTCAGCATTACAAAACCATTTGTTAGCTGTGACCCTGTCTAAGACAATGGGGCTGTCCTTTAACAGGGACATTTCTAGATCAGCCTCTCCTCTGTTAAGCTCAAAGCAACATTAGACACGCATATTGTGGTGTCTCTCAGCAAACAAACTCCTTCCCAAAGATCCAGATCCTGCAGTGGACACAAGTCCAGGGTACTGCTTTTCTAGTGTTTCTTCGGTAAACAAAATCAAAGTCACCCAGGGCAGATCCCTAGTTCTGGAAGATAGCAGGAATCTGGGGTGGGGAAGCAAAGCAAGGCTCGGGTGGTTGTCCATGCCAGCAACTCAGGAGAAACCCAAAGACAGGGCAGTGACAATGTGGGGACACAATACTCTAAAAAGGAGTCCTGCCTTTTCAGCAGTCTGAGAACCAATTAAACAACACTGCTGGGTTCAATTTGCAGCACAGAAAAAGACATCTAAAAGTGATATAGATAGACAATAGGTAGGTAGATAGGTAGGAGAGAGAGAGAGAGAGAGAGAGAGAGATCTGCTAGTGTCTTTTCTAGAAGTCTCCATTGAATTCATGTCAGAAATAGTCCCTGTTCCCCTTACTAGGGTACCCAGTTGGATACTGAGCTACCATGGGCTATATCTGAGCAGGGGTTCTGGGTTATATCCATGGCTCTTCGACAGCCCCCCCCCCCCAGGGAGGAGCAGCCTTGCTAGACCACAGAAGAGGACATTGCATCCAGCCCCGAAGAGACCTGATAAATTAGGGTCAGCTGGAAGGGGAGGAGGTCCTCCTCTATCAGTGGATTTGGAAAGGGCAGGGAGGAGATGAGGGAGGGATGGGGAGAGTGGGAAGGAATGAGGGAGGGGGCTACGGCTGGGATACAAAGTACCTAACCTGTGATCAATATAAAAATAAAATAAAATAAATTATTAAAAAAAAGAAATCTCCAGAATGAGAACCACAAATCCCAGTGTCTTGGGGATTCTATGTCCAGCACCAGAGCCAAAGGGGAGATGCCAGGACGCATACCTCACTCCCCTCATCTAGAAAAGTCTGCAGAAAGAACCCTTAGAGTTTCCTTTTTGCTGGGGACACACCGTTCTCTCTCAGAACAGAAATCAAGAAGGGGCTATTGTTGGAGGTTGTGGGGAAAGGAAACAGCGGAAAGAGCGAGGGAGAGGACAGGAAGAGCCTCTGCTTGCAGAAGCTGGGACTCAAGAGGGCCTCTGCCCGGAGGGACACGGTGGCTTCTCCTTCTCTGGCAGTGCAGGGAGCAGAGGAACTTCGGGGGGGGGGGAGTGTTCAGCTGTTTTGTGGGGCAGCTGTTGCCCAGGGCCTGCCTGCCACCATGTTTCTTGCTGACTGGTCTTCTGGCATCCCCTCAATCCCCAAGGTTCTCAATGGGGGGAAAAAGCACAGAGCAGGACCTTCTACCATTAAGATAAAAAAGTGTATATACTGACCCATTTTGAACTCCCTGAGTAGGAGTTCTGTGCTTAGTCTGTTGAGGTTCCTGAAATACTGGAATGGGACCTTGTGGGATCAGAAGCATAGGTAAAGTCCTAAGACTTCATGGGTAGGTTCTACAGGGTGGGTCCACCATAAGTATCATCTTTTCTGCCCTTTAGAGAACACTGGCAGTGCAGATGCAGCCAGGCACCTCTTCCCGTGTGGCCCATAGTCCTCATGGTACACCAAGTGTTTCCCACACAGTCTCTGTGTCTAGACGAACATGGGGCAGAGAACTGAGAAACAGAGAATTCTCATCTCCCAGCTGAAGCCTAGGCCCAGGCCTGAGCTCAGAGGTTGAAGTGCGTAGCTTTGGGACAGAAGGTCCTGCCCGACGTGGCATTGTTTGGAGGAAGGCGAGCCCATTTCCGAGTGTCTTCAAAACCTTTCCCTGTCACAGGACAGTGCAACATGACTTCTGCCAACTCCCTCCCACCCTTCAGTCTCACACCTTTAGTGCACGCCTTTGGGGAGGGCAGCTTCACGAGGAGCTAACCCCACTCTGTTTTCTGGATGTGAAGTACTGATGTATTTGTTCTGCAATTGCTTTGGGAGCCTTGGAAGGGAGGGCTGGTTTACTGTTGCCGCTTAGCGACCCTGCCACAGAGCCTTGCTCATGTCCAGATAAACACACAGCCTGTCCGAGGCCTTTAGCCTTCACAGACGACTAAGATCCCAAAGATTAACCATCAATTATTTATTTGACTTGACATCATAACTGAGAAGGTAGGCCAATTCTTCAGTGCTCTGTGCACCCAAGATTTACCGTCTTTACCTGTTATTCTTGGTGGTGTTCACTAGTATTTGAATTTCATGAGACACCAGAGAAAAAGTGAGAGAGATGCTAAGGGCTCCTGTAAACAACCCAGAAGGTGTTTCATCTGCCTACTGTGTGCAGTTGAGGGAAGGGTAAGAGTCACGAGAATTAGGTAGCTATTTGGTAAAAAAACAAGCTGACATCATGGTGTGTTCTCAAATTAAAATAAATTTCAAGTAGATAGGGACACCCAATGTTAAAAGTAAAACACACTATGACTCTAAAATTACGTAACTGTCATCTTTTAAAAGTGAGAGAAGAGGGCTTGGGGGTTAAGGCTTTTGCTGCTCTTCCAGAAGACCCAAGCTAGGTCCCACCCATGTCAAATGGCTCATAACTGCCTGTAATTCTGGCTCCAGAGGATCTGACGCTTTCTTCTGGTCTCCATGAGTACTGTACCCACGTGCACAAACTACCCCTCCCATGAGTACATACAAATATTTTTTTTAAAGCCTGGTATGGTGGCACATGCTTTTAATCCCAGCTCTTGGGAAGCAGAGAAAGATCTCTGTGAGTTCAAGGTCAGCGTGGTCTACCTATGGAGTTTCAGACCAGCCAGGGTCATGTAGTGAGACACTGTATCAAAAAATGATTTTTACCCTTAAATGAAAGCACAAAATGTTAGAGCAAATGAGAGATTTATGTATTTGAATTTGAGATTAGGGAAGCTCTTTCCAGTTTGACCCAGCCGAAGCCTCAGTATCAGTTAGAGATTTTAATGCATTACAGCAAAAGGCTTCTTCAGGGCCCAAACTCAATAAACAAGCACGACAAACAAATAGTCTGTGGGAACATTTGCAGAGTGTATCACAAAACAGAAACACGAGGAAATGGCACAAAACACATACTTCACATAAAATGAAATGTAGCTGACTTGTAAACACGTAAAAAGTGAACAATACGCGTATTCATAATAGAAAAATACAAACTAAAACTACATGTCAGTTCTCACCCACTTGACAGACATAAATAAACACGTGGCATGTACTTGTGTCTGGGCTCTGCTGTGACTGTGACTTAAAAAGATCAGATTTCTAAAATAAAAAATCTTTAAAACCTTGGTTGGACAAAGATATCTTATTATCACACACACACACCAACAAAAGATTAACATAGATACATTGGGATTTAGCAAAACTAAAACTAGTTGTCCTTCAAGAAAACAGATACCACTAAAAAATGAAATGTCACAAACTAGGGAAAAATATTTTTGAAACATTTAGAATATATAAAGAACTGTTCGAGCTGGGCCGATGGCACACACCTCTAATCCCAGCACTCAGGAGGCAGAGGCAGGTAGATCTCTATGAGTTCGAGGCCAGCCTGGTCTACATAGTAAGGTCCAGGACAGCCAGGACTACGCAGAGAAACACTGTCTCGAAAAACAAAACAAAACAGAACAAACAAACAAAACAAAACAAAACTATTTGAATTTAATAATGATTTACCAGCCCAACTAAAAATGGGGAAATTTACTGAATGTATACCTAAAGAGGAAAATGGAGAGGTAATTGCTCCATTATGAGAATGTGGACTTGAATGGTTCTGAGATGCCCTTGTGCACCGAGTTAAACATTCCAAGCCAAGAAGATGGAAAGAGCCGGCAGGGATGTGCAGCCTGGATTCTTGCTGTACACTGAAGGCATGAATGTAAAGAGGTGCTGACACTTTGGTACAGATATATACCCACCATATGATTCAACATCACTTTTAAAATAGTAAGCTTAAATGAAAACTTGATGTAGTCACAATAGAATTGTTTATCGTGATTTCAAACTGAAAATCCAAAAGGCCATCGGTTTGTTAGTAGAGTCTGTCATGTTTATGCAGTGTGCTCGAGCACTGACAGTGGTTTCAGATACGTCCCAGACTGTGGGTGCATCTCAGAATCGTCCTCCGAATCAGAGGGTCCAGGCATAGTATGACTGAAGGAGACCGACATACAGGAAGTGCTTCAGCTCATATAAAATTTCTAGAAGCACAAAATGCTAGAGACAGAAGTTAGATTTGCAGTTTTCTGGAGCTAGGGCTGGGAGCAGAGAGGGACTGTTACTTGGATTGAAGGTCTATGGTATCCAGAGTGAAGCCTTGGTGCTTCAGACTGATGAAATCATTCTAAGATTGGATTTTAGTAATGGTTGAGCTTTCTAAAATGCATCACACTGAATGCTCTAAAATGCTTAATTTTATACTGTGTAAGTTATACCCCAGTGAAGCTGATTAAATAACAAGGGAGGGAGACTAATGCAATTCTCTATGTTCTCCTGAAGGAAATCTGTATGGTTCAGGAAAAAAAAAAAGTCATGATGCCTTGATGGTGCAGTGTCTAGTTTTGATTTGTGTATGACATCTCTAGAAAGATATGGTAGACTTGCTAATAGAATGTGGCTTTGGGAAGCAGACTGGAGAAAGAAAGAGTGGGGTGGGGTGGGCGGGCAGGGGGTAGAGACGTGATCCCCATGCAAGCATTCCAGGTCACTAATCTTGGGACCTTAGCCACATGACATAGCTGTTGGTCCCTCAACAGAAAAATGAATAAGTGGGATTAATAACATCTAAGGATGCATCTGGTTTTAAGTCTTGTCTTTTTTTTTTTTTAAAGAATGACTTCATGGGTTTCTTTCCTTTTTCTTCCTCTTATCATTCCATCATGAACTTGTCACAGAATGTCACATCCAAAGCAGGCAAAGCTTCCCAGTTTACTGGGCAACCTGTGAGATCTGGGTGAGCTGGCAGCCTAGGAAGGCAGGGGGCGTGGTGGCAAGACAGGATCCAGGAGCGCTCTGACCACATGCTAAGGCTGCTTGAGATCAATCACTGCCATCTTGCTTGCCAGCACCATCAGCGCAGGCTGTCCACCTCTCAGGTATCTTGCACGGCAGGAATTAGATGGCACAGTGCTCTGTGGGTGCCAACTGAGAGCACGGAGCCTTGTAATCACTCAGCGCAGTTAGGACCTCACACTTGAGTGCTGTATGGGACTCCTTCGATTATGAAGTGGAACTATCCTTGCTCATGAGGCAGGTGCTTTCCTTGGGTAGATGGGTTGACTGTTGTTGTTGGTTTGTTTTTTTTTTTTTTTTTTTCATTCCAACAACCCAACGGGAGAGGTGCAATGTGAACACTCAAACTGCCCTCAAGCTGACGTCATGGAGGGGAATGTCTCCTAAGAGTTCATTCCTTGGAATCAGGGACCAGCCTGGAGCTGAAATGGCTGTGGCTGTGAGCCGGAAGACTGTGGCGCTGTGCCAGGGCTTGAGGCAGTTAGGTCATCATGAGCTCCGTTTGCAGCATGCCTTAGATTATGTCAGCATGAAACAATGTGAAACATTGATATCAGGGCAATGTATACCTTCATTCCATGTTAGTCTGAATTACATCTTCAAATCAAACAGAACTGAACCAAAACTCTCTTATCACTGTGAGGTAGACACCTCCTGTTTCAATTGCAGTTTTAGTTCACAGAGAGAAGACCACCTAAATCCACACGGTTCTCTCTGGATACCTGTGACTACAGACATCTCGCCATACACAGCAACCCCCATATCCACACCTTGCTACAGAGATATCTCTGATGCCTTTGAAGAGAGGTGAGTATCCCCTGTGTGCCTGCAAGGTCGCACTGATCCCCTTTGACACACACCCTTACCCTATCTGTTATCAGCTCCTGTTCTTGGACTAGAATTTAGAAAGCACATTTAGTGCTTTGTTCTATGAACCCATGCTTCAAGGGTGTCTGTCTTCCCTCATCACACGAGAGCCAGGCAGGCCAGGAATTGTAAGGCAAACTAATTTTTGTACTATCCCAGAAAGAAGCCTCTTGAAATCACTACGATGTCACATGAATTCTGTGTGAGGCTTAATACATCTCATATCATCCGTACTTTTAGAGTTTGGGAAACTGAGGCACAGAGAAAATGAGCACCTCAGCAGAGGTCAGCACGGTGGATCTCAGAATGTGGCGTTATCAGAGTGCATACAGGGGTCAGGTTCCCATGTATGCAAACCAGCTGTTTTGGAAGAGTAAGTAGCTGTAGTAGTGAAATCTGGTAATATTTTGGCAATTAATTATCTGCAAATTAGTGTAAAGATGGTACTGAATTCATTATAGCTTTTATTTATTTTGTAGATTTTTGTCAGAGTCATTAGGGTTTGTAAAATAGGTTCTTTTTCTTTTCTTTTTCAAACATATGGAGTGTCCCCATGCTGAGAAGTCTTGGATTCATTCCTGGGATCAAACCTGAAGTTCCCTAACAGTTGTAGAGGGGTGGCTTGGGGAAACTTTATAACACGTGAGCCAACTGTTTCTGTTAAGCCAGAAAGTTGTTATAATGTTCGTCATTTTGATGACAGTGAACTTTTCCATCCTTGATCGAAGTGTTTGGAATGATTTGTTATTGCTGTTCCATTTCTTTCTTTGTCTATAAACCATCTCCAAAATCGTGGTCCCTTTTTTTTTATCGTCCATATGACCTTGGGCGACCTTCCTAGCCTATTTGTGTTTTAGAAGGAATGCCACTGCTGAGGCTGCTGGGACAGTCACATGAGTGAACACACGTGATGTCTCTAACACAGTCTTGTCACACAGGAAACACTCAGCAAATATTGCTTAGACACGACTTGTCACTGCTTTTGACACATTGTCCAGGCTAAAGAGACATTCTGGCGTGGAGTTGATGAGAGAAAACGCGAAGGAGGAAGCAGGGCAGCTGGACCTGTGCAGTTCCTCACCCACATTTCCTTGGTCTCAGCCAAGCAGTTGAAGACAGGCTCTGAGCAGTTGCTTTGTCTAAGGAGCATTTGGTGGGGGAGCTCAGGCTAGGGGGACAGGCTGTTTCTGGATCTTCAGGTTCAGCTGACTTTCTCAAGTTCATATCCCTGACATACATGATGTATCAAAGCCTAGAGTTTGTGTGAGGCACGCTTTTCTCTCTATCACCAATGGCTGTGAGAGGAAACACCCAGGGAGCCCCTCCTCAACTGGAGGAGAGGAGCAAAGGGGTGCTCTCTTGCCACAAACCAAATGCTGAGGGCCACAGTATCAGAGGACCAAAGGGAAGTTCAAATGACCTTTCAGAGCACATTCTGATAATTTCACTTCCAGATCATCTCATGGATGGATAATCAGCTGTCTTCTATCAGCAACCCTCTGGCTTAAGAGAAACAGTAGGCTTGGCTGGTATAATGTTTGTGGGGGAGGGAGATTAAATTATTAATTAGATCTCTTTAACTGGTACATAAATTGCACACATTACCAGGCGTCACGTGACTTGAGGTTTTTGAATACTGGGGAAAAAAGCCTGTTGTTAGAGTTTAAAGGTGGACAACTGTGTTTGGTACAGGATGACATCATTTTTTAAAAACAGAATTGCAGGCAAGTAAGCCAGTGAAGAAATAAGCAGTTTCTGAGAATTAGTCATTTTTTTCTAGAGATAATTATTCTCATTGCAGTAGCTACTATTCCTTGGCCACAGCATGTTGGGGAGGTTCTGTGCTGGTGCTATGGACCTTAAAGTAAATAAGATCAAATTCAAACCTTCCAGAAAATTAGCAGCTATATGGAATGGAATCTGAACGAATGCTTCCCCCATCCCTGTTTCTGCCCACTACCATCCATTCTTTCTAAGTGCCCTCTCTTCAAATACTTAAACATAAGGCACCAAGTTTCCAGGCTTCTATAATTCCATAGCCTACAGGTGACCTCAGCCATGTCCATAGGGCGCATCTCTATGTCTTCTTACCAGCAAATAACATTCATGTGCATGCTCTTTATTTGTCATGTCTATCATGTTGGACCCAGAACATTGCCTACTCAAGTCATTCTGATGGTATGCCTAGTAAAGAGCCTGTTTTCAAGGTGAGAGCAACCACTGTGGTTGTCTTTCGAAAAGCCTAGGTGAAAACCACTGCAGTGGACAAACAAGAAGCTTGCCATGAGAATTAGAAATCTACTTATTTAGTTTTTAATCTCCAGCCCCAATCTTATCGCCAGTCTCCTCTCCTTATCTGCATAGCCCTGGGAAAGAGCAAAGTGGCCTACAGGGTTGGTATCTGCCCAGTTATGATGCTTTAATGCTTTTAATAATCTAAAAGGTCTCTGTCTTGATTGGGTGGGAACTAGCTGGGGTAGAGAAGCCCTCTAGAATCTGATATCCCTTTCCACAACAGACCAATATTAGGGAGATCAAATGTCAGGGAAACTATTCCCTTGTTTGACAGCCTTTATCTTTCTTACTTTATAGAATATTGCAATAACCCTACAAAGTGAGTTTTTTCAATACTCCTTTTTTCCCCCTGCATAAAAACCCTGAGGCTTACAGATTAAGTAATTTATTATAGTTGGTAAGAAGACAGAATTCAGACCTGAGGCCCCTAACTTCTAAATATTCGTTTCTTCTTTGTTCATCAAACTCAGTAATGTAACATGCTTGGAGAGCCTTGCCTGGCTGTACCAGGTATTCTTGCACCATCAGCTCTCTACTCCCCAAATAATCACAACAACCTAAACCCAGGAGTGGGCAGGCAGACGCGTCCTGAAGTGAGACTTTCCCCACTCAAGCCTCTTCTGTGAGTCTGCGGGACAGCCAACAAGGTCTCTGCGATGCTAGTTGATGAAAGTCAGAGCAGTCATTCTAAAAAATCCCCCGCCCTGACACACACACACAGCACACAACTGGGGACCATGTGACACCTCCCGAAGGCAAGTTGGTCATCATACTGTTGGCATGGAGTGGTTGGTGGTAGGCAGTGGTGTTAAATTTCTGCCATGAACACCATGGTCTGGCATGGTGAAAACGAAACAAAACAAAAAAACCCAAAAAACCAGCCCCCTTGAGAAGGCCAGGACCATCACTCCTTCTGGACATTGTTCCTCCATGCTAACAGAATGTCCCTTCACAGCTCTTTAGAACAAACCGTGAAAGAGTGTTGTCCTTTGTCACCTCCCTACATTTCTACAAGTCTCTGAAGAGTGGTGCTCTGCCTCTGAAGTCTGCAGTTAGTCTCATAAATAGACATCTAATTCAGCTGTCGCATCCATGTGCTGTTCCTCCTTCCTCTCCTCTCCAGTTTGTCAACTATTTGAGCTCCACAGCCCTGTGTCTTCTAAACTGATCAACTGAGATTACCCTTTTCAGTACAGAGCAAAGGACTTTGTAGAGTAATTTTAGGCAGGGTTTTTTTTCTCTCCAAAGTAGATTTAAGTGCTCTAAAAATGTTTTGGTGGATTGTTTAATTGATTATATCGATCGGTGAATAAGTCAATGATTGTTAAGTGAGGTAGCGAAAGCAGCAACCTGCTGGTTCTCCCTGAGGAGCCTGGGAAATGCTGAAGTTTGAAATCTGACAGCCTTTACCATGTTCTCTAAGGTATCAGGAACATGGATGCCAAGACAGCCAAGGACAGCAGCTTCCCCCAGGGCAGATGAACTCTCAGGAAAGAGGCAGAACTTCCTCCTCCTTGATACTCACTCCCTGACCTCAGCACAGTACTACAGAGCACAACACTTCACAGTGCTGGGTTCCTTCAGCATCCATGCATCTGAATCTTGTCTTCTAAGGAACCTAATGAGATGAAGCAGAGCCCGCTCCCCCCGCCTTGGTAAACTTCAAAGAGAAAATTCTCTTTCCGAGGTGGGAATGCCCAACCCCTTTCCATTGAGATTCTCTCATTTTGCTAAGGGTTTTATGGAATACTGTAACAGGTCTTAGAGTTTATTTTCCTTCTTCCTAAACTGAAAGCACAGAGAAGAGTAGTCTAGCCTGTGGCTAGGAAGCCCAGGTAGGCAAGGACATTTGCTGACAGAAGAACGCTCTAATGTTTATTTAGCCATTGCCTTCCCTTCTACCACACATAGTAACTGTGGGCTATCTCATTTTAATTTTTCTGCAGATCCAAAGTGTATTTGCCCAACTAGATTAGATTATGCTTCAATTCAAAAAAGTCTCAGTTCTCTACTGGGAAACAGAAAAGAAAATAAGAATTCATTCTTTGTCTCCATTAAATGAATCAACCATGGCTTTGACCTTGGCATCTTAACTTTGGACCCTAGACCAAACTAACAACGGCCATTGAAATTGTTTCACATGGCTACAACAGGGAGAAAGAAAATGAAGCAGAGGGGGAGGGAGGACAGGACTGGGAAGGAAGGGCAGATGAGGCTACAACCAAGATGTAAAGCGAATAAAAAATAAGCAAAAGAAAAGACAATGCAGTGGAATTGTAGAGTACTTCTCAAACAGTCTGGAGAAATAGCTCACGCCGCTTGTGTTTATATCACACAGGCCAAAGCAAAAGGCGTGCTCAGGCCTACCTATAATGGGGATAAGGAAGACCAGCCTAAACGCCCAGGGGAATGGGTAGTTGGGGGAGTTATAGTTCTTGTTTACTGAAGCACAGGAAGGCTAGTAAGTGGTGGAGCTAGTTTTCAAAGCCAGATTTTGTGATGTCCCCTGAGCTTTTTGCCCCCCTGTGGTAGGTGACTTTCACCTCTCTGCATACATGGTGATGAGTCCCCTCCGTATGCCACTGTCAAGCTAGCACTCATGGGGTTTAAGGGCATGTGCGCACGCACCTTAGAATGTCTGGGTTAGAGCTAACTCACAGTCATTGCAGTTCTGTCACTCTTTCCTTTTTCCCATTTTGGACCTTTTCAAGGTCTTCCACACATCTAGTAAAAAGCCATCAATCATATAGCAGAAGTTTTAGTTTTGAATACATGGCAGGTTTTTCTAACAAATACTAGTCTCGTATGTTATAGGTTTCTTTGCTTACTGTTTTGATTTGTTAAGAAATTTCCTCAGTTCAGTACGGCTGCTGCCTGGTGGATCTTTGAAAGCCTGAAGAAACGTGGCCAGAAGTCTTCAGTTACTTTTAGAAAAACAGTTTCTAGAGGGAAATAACACTTGCTCAAAGGAACTGTAAAACAACAAGACTGGCTCTTAAAGACTCAATCCCAATGTCTCATTGTCCTAGGCCGCAGAGGAAGTGCTCAGTTACATCAATTTATTCCTGACTTTTCTATTCAAAACATCACTAATAGAAGTGAGATACTGCAGAAATCCTGAGTATCTCTAATGGTGAATTTGACTTTAGAAATGTCTGTGCTTCCTAAGTTCTGTGACATACTTATATTCACAGTGAAAAGGTCTTAAGTTAGTCAAGACTACAGAATATATTATTCTGTGGTTTCTGCCATCCCTTCCCCAGCATCTCAGCACGTCATGACAATATACTAACCTCAAAATGGGTCCCTAGGTAAGGTAAGGGCTGCTGTCAGGTTTGTGGTATGTGAGTGTTCCCCTTAGCAGCTATAGCACCCGAGAGGAAGGAGAGAAGATAGCTTAGAAGGAGGGTGTGAGGAAAAGGAGGAGCAGGAGGACAAGAAGGAGGAGGACCACCAGGAATTGGTGAGGACAAGGAGAACTATTAAATGACACCTGGAGACAAAAGGAACCAGTACAGGCAAGCCGCAAACATGGTGGAGGAAAGCACATGGAAATAGCTTGGAACAACTACACTGATTAACACAGTCATTAGAGCACCGTCTTTTTTTTGTTTGTTGTCTTTTTCTTTGTACATTAAAGACAAAGTACTTTGTTAGGAACAGAGTGAGCTATGGCTTGAAGCAGATGGTTTAACCTTGCTGGTGTCCAGCCCATAACTCAGGGGCTGCTCAACCTAATGAAGCAGAAAAGCACAAAACACTCTCAAGGTGAAGAGGGTGATTTAAGTGGCATGCATTATTAAACAAAAATGTCTACTTCGGAAGGAAACTCTCTGGTCACATTCCGTTGCCCTAATGAGTCATCAACACTTAGAAGAGCCAGTTGTTCAAGTTGCAGGGCAGAGGATCCAGTTGTTGATCACTAAAAATGGAAAAAATATAGGAACAAAGACACCAGGCGGGTTGTAACAATCAACATGCTCCGTTAAGGCATGGCTACATCCAGAGGCCGATTCCTGAGCTAGAGAAGGCTCGGTTTACTGGAATGGAAAAATCCAGGGCCAGGAAATTGCTCAGAACCCTCCTGCCTTCCTGTAAGCAGTAAGATGCTCTGCGCGTTGGTTACTGTTTTGGATCAGAATCTCCGCTTTAGAAATTACTTGAGTTGTGTCCTTGAGAAAGAAGGGAGTCTTATGATTGTTTGTGTGAGGTTGAGACAGGAAAAGGAGTCAGAGAGGATGTGGAGGGGGAATCCTTTATATTCTGTCTGGAATGAAATTACCGCAGTGCTGTGCTGGGAGATTGGGCAGCCAGTTTGAGCTTCGGAAGCTGCCAGGTTTCCTGGAGTGAGTCCCTGAAGACACGGGCCCATTTTGTGTGTCCAGGATGGGAGGTTAAGCTCAAGGTGAGACATGTGAGGGAATGATAGCAATGTCCATGTGCTCATGAAGCCTGCACAGCAGAGCAACAGTGAAGAAGGATGCAGGATGCTGAAGGAAGTGTGAGACAGCAGAGCCCATTGACTTTGCTAACCTATGCACACAGGAGTTCTAACCAGGATCTGGCTAATGTTCTGTGGATGAATGCCCATGAAGACTGTCTGCCCCCCTCCACTCCAGGAATGAAGGAAGACGGTGCATTAGCTGTGTGGGGCCAGGGAGGCCTCACATAGAGAGAGGAGTGAGGTAGATGAGCTGTTCCAGCCTTCTCCTACCCCAAAGCATGTCCATGAGATGATGTCATAGAATATTGCTTCCACTACCATCTACAACCATGAACGAGAGATTTTACTTCTTTTTTCCCCCCTAGATCTTCGCAACCCAGTACATATTTCACAAAGCAGTGCATGTCTCAGTAATGCAATGCCACAATTTTGATGTGCTCAAAAGGCACAAGTGGCCAGAGGCCTGAACTGGACAGTGCAGCCCTGTACCCCCAACTGTCACAGAATACAAGAAGTACAGGCCCTTTCCCAACAGTTTAGAAAATAAGTCATATAGTGCCTCTTACATTTGAAAATTGAACACCTTGTCATCCATGAGCTGTGAAATCTGTGGACAGAAATGCAAGACTCTGTGACTCAGTTTTCCATGAGAAAGGCACTCCTCACTGAGTCTAGGCCGGCGGTTCTCAGCCTTCCTTGTGCTGTGACCCTTCACCACAGTTTCTCATGCTGTGGTGATCCCCACTGCCGCGTCATAACTGTAATTTCGCTACTGTTGTGAATCATAATGTAAATGTCTGATATGTAGGATGGTCTTAGGTGACCTTGTGAAAGTTCTTCGGTGACCCTGTTGTTCAGTCTTCAGGTTCAGAACCACTGCTCTAGGCTTAAAAAGACCAAGTGCTTTTTCTTTCCTAGCTTGCTTGTGGTTGGTCCTGATCTTTCTTTGGAGACTTTCCTATGACAGCAGGGAATTTTCTCTTCATAGAAAAGTGACAGAGCCCCAGGAAGACTCCTCGTACTCAACAAAACAAAATAACAAGAAGAGTTTTATGAAGGGAAATTTGAATACTGACTAGACACTCAAATGATTACATGAGGCTATTCTTGTTTTTGTTTTGTATTTACAGTACTGTGGCAAAATTTTGAGACAAACACTTAGATTAAAATATAGATAGTCAGCTTTCCACATCTTCAGGTTCTGTCTCCACAGATAAACCAAACCTGGATGGAAAAGGAAGCTTTCAAATTGCATCTGTATTGATGTACAGATCTTCCCACCATCGTTTCTTAGATCATACAGCAGTTTCCATTGCATTTGTGCTATGTTAGGAACGAATGATCTATGTTATGTATGAGATGATATGTGTAGGTTATATGCGAACAGTATGCCAGTTTAATTAATTAATTACTTTTTGAGACATGGTCTCACTATGTAGCCTTTGTAAATCAGGCTGGCCTTGAATGCATAGAAATCTGCCTACCCCAGTCTCATAGGCCCTGCCTGGGATTAAAGAAATGGGCCACTGTGCCTAGCTGACTATGCCATTTTATATAAGGGAATTTTCATAACTGAGGAGGTCTTGACACTAATTTCTTATGGTTACCAAGGGCCTGCCATATTTAAAAACTAATCTGATGTTATGGCTCTATTTCCAAATTACATATTTAAGTCAAGGAAGAACAAATAGGTAGGAGCAAACCAAAATTGGTCATGGATTAACACTGGGTGAAATTATATTACTCTCTCTACGTTCTCAGGTTGAATTTTTCCACAATAAAGTATAGTTTAAAAAATCAGAATCCTTGGGCTTTCTTAGATTCTACTTGTTGGACTTCAAATATGCTCCTTCAAAGCTGTATGTTCCTCATGGTACAGCAGGAAAAGCCGCAGAGGCTCCAGGGATGTATAGTCTCCTTAATTAAAGCCATGGAATGAAGCCTTGGGCACACGACTCCGGCCACAGTTCAAATACTTCTGCTAGTTTTGGTGATGGCACCATTCCATCCTCACTGTCCTTCCCTTTGATACTGCCTGAGCTCAATGCTGAAAGCAGGGGGCTGTGTTCCCATGGTTCAAGGAGAGCCGTAGAAACTGCCAGAGCCACACAGGAGTCCAGTTTGGACGAAGGGCATTGTTCTCAGGCGGGTACCCATACATGGATGGCACCAGCCCATCCCTTCTTCCTTGCATTTTGGAGGCAGCATGCTGCAGAGATGGGCAGAATCTACTGAGCAAGAACTCAGAAGGAGTGTGAGCTCAGAGTCTGTCTCAAAGGACAAGGGTTTGAGGACCAAGCGGTTGTGCACAGAGATCTTTTTGTCCTAGTTGCCTGCACATTGTCTAAGTATTTGGCACAAAGCTGTTGCTGAACTCAGTGAAAGAACTCCGCCCTCTTATCAGCCATGCCTTCCCCAGTACCCTGGTAGGGGCTGAAGAGGTTGGCCTCTGCCTCCAAATTACAACCCAAGGCCTGCTGAGGAACTGTACCAGTAAATTAGGAACAGAGAGCAATGTGGCCTGGCAGACCACAGTCAACCTGGCTGGCGAGCCTGGCTTTTCTGTGGTCAGCCCACTCCTGTGCCTGACCTCTCTCCAAGAATAAAGGAACAGACCCTCATTTTTCTGAAGGAGACCCGTTGCTGGTGTCTTCAGAATAGTGTCTATCCAGAAAGAGAAGAGAACTCAGTCTGAATGTTTTCCTTTTGCCTTTCAGCCAAAGGACTACTGCTCTTATGGCACAAGTGTCCATGTTAAGGGTCTTTTAGCATGATCAGCAGTCTGAACTGCATTCTATACACGGCACACTTGGCTCAGTGGTAGCAACATGGCGGTGCCATATTTTCCTAAGTGTCAGACAGCTTCAGAAATGATTTCTCTGAATTTCGAACCATACCTAAAAACCATGGCTGTGCTACTGTGCTGATTCTAAATAAAAGGAATCTGACCCTTGAGATAAGGTGAGGCAGCCACTGCCTTGAGTGCATGGCGAGTCCCTGGCTGACTGTCCAGCACCAGCAGCGTGCTGTTTGGACTTCTAAACAAAGGCTCTAATCCCATCGTTTATAATCTGGATGATGACCTACAACTCTGGACAGAGCCAAGGCTCAGAACTTTGAGTTGGAAGGATGGTAGACAGTTTCGACATGATCATGACCTACTGAAGAATGCTTTGGTGTTGCATGTACTGGGTGATCAGGTGAGAATCAGCCAGCAGCAGGAACTTCCTCTGTCTCACAACCTCAGCCGTTAGTGGTACTCGGGGTCAGCTGACTGACACTCAAACACGTGAGGCCTGAAACTATGCATGTTCTTCCAAAATTCCCTTGAGCAGTTTTTTTTTTTTTTTACCTAGTTCACCCTGAGTTCAGATCTGACTCTCCTCACGGTTGCTGGCTTGTCATCGTCTGTGTGCTCTTGGGGGATCTTCCTGGGAAATCATCCACACCGTGCTGACTTTCATTTCATACCTCTATGACTTGGATTCCAGATTTCCAGTTTCTTCTTATTCCTGTCAGGGAAGGAGAAGTCTCAGGCTCTTGGGGCAAGCTGTCTACCACTGAGCTTTATGCTGAACCACAGAACGAAATCTAGCAATGTATTTTCTGGTGGATTTGTTAGTCAGTATGAGGGGAAGGAATTGCAAATGCCACAGAGAGTCACAGGGACCAGGCTAGAGGCACGATCATCTATTTGCAGTGGCTCTCAACCTTCCTAATGCTGTGACCCTTCAATGCAGTTCCTCATGTCGCGGTGACCCCCCAATCACAAAATTATTTCATAACTATAATTTCGCTACTGTTACGAATCATAATGTAAACATCTGATGTGCAGGATATCTGATATGTGCCCCCAAAAGGGGTCATGACCCACAGGGTTAGGACTCCTGATCTAGAGTAAGATAATGCACGAGCAGAGAGTCTAATATTTTAATATTCTAGAATATTAAAACTTTCATACCTTCATTATACCTTTGTCATTTGGGAACATCTATTAAACCCTAACAAGATGGTATTAGAAACCCTTTCCCATGCCCTGAACAGTCTACAAGAATCTTCTTCTCAGGAAGATTTCTGAGAACCAAATGTGGTCATGACCATGATAGATTCTGAGTAAGAATAAGCTCAAGGCTACCATGCCACCACAATCTCAATATGGGTTGCATTTAGGAATTTAGGAGCTTACCTGGTCTCATGCGGATGACGGAAGTAGTCATAAAACTAAAAAGATACACCTAAAAAGATAAATAATATTAATGTAAATAAAATTGATCTAGAAAGCAATTTAGTACTGTGTGCCAAGATCTGGAAACTGATAGAATTTTTTTTTTCTCCATGACTCTAGTTGTAAAGAATCTAATCTGAGGAAATGATACTCAACAGAGATTTATGAATGAAGTTGTTTACTCTGTGTATTTATTTGTGCACTTGATAGAGATTTAGATGAAATAGTGTTGTCAAGAAAATCCATGCACAGTAAAAGAAATGAACCCAAAATTAACATAGCTACTTTGGAATTATCGATTACTTTAATTTTCTTCTTCAGTATTAAATTTTAAAGTGATAATGGATTTATATTATTTAAAGGTCATTAAAAGCAAAATGTGTAGGTTCCCTTACTGTAACCAAATGTTGGTGCCAACACATTCTGGGGTTTAATATGTCATGATTAATAGCTGCTGTATCTCAACTGCATTTCCGGTTTCCCTTGATCCATCATTCTGTGTGGGCTTTAGGCTACCACTTTGCTTTATTATCACCCAGAAGCTTTCTAACAGCCGGAGAGCTTAGGGTGTCTGCACTGTGGTTCCCCTTCTATTTCCTACACAGCATTTTTTCACGTGAAGTTCACACAGTATTAATTAGCTCGTAGCCCATTTCTTTGAGGGTAGAATGCACCATGGGACATTCACTGTAAAATTCAGTTTGCTTAATCCTCCCTTGAAGTTCTAAAGCAAAAACTTTCTGCATTCGTATTGAATTTCTCATTGATAAATAGCTATTTACTCTGAAAAAAAGGTCAGAAATTTCAGAAAATGTCATAAAGTAGGAATCAAGTATCCTATTATTAACAAATAGCTCCAGGTAAGTCAGAACCTCTACCGCACGAGATGCTCCATAGGAAGACCTTTGTTATTTACTCACTTTTTTGTTGTTGTTTTTCGAGACAGGGTTTCTCTGTGTAGCCCTGGCTGTCCTGGATCTTGCTCTGTAGGCCAGGCTTGCCTCTAACTCACAGAGATCCTCCTGCCTCTACCTCCAAGTGCTGGTATTACAGGCGTGTCCCACCGCCACCCCGGCTTACTTACTCACTCTTTTAAGTTAGTCGTCTTACATCGGTTTCTCTATTTCTTCAGTTAACAACAATCAAGATTAAAAACTTGAAAGACGACGTGTAAGTGTACTGTTAGATGATGTTAGCATCATGGCCTTCTTCCTTTCATCTTCCTCTTTTTTTCTTTTTTTGGTTTGTTTTCCTGTTCCTTTTGTCTGATAGAGTTCAAAGCTCCGGTGTGTGTGTGTGTGTGTGTGTGTGTGTGTGTCATATAAGAGCATGTCTAATTATTCTAAAAGACTTGCTTTGTTATTGTTTTCAGTCTGGGTAACCAAGCTAGGCAAGCACTGTGTCTGAGTTGCAGCTGCAGTCAGGCCTTGAACCTGTTCTGTAGGCTCTGCAGGCTTTGAACTTTCCAAACTCCTTTGTTAGTTTTTGAGTGAGTGGTGTTCTAGGTTGGTACCATTAGATCTGATTAAAAAGCTATATTCTTTTAACAAGTCACTGATATCATTTTTGGGTATTGCCATTTGATTCATTTTACCCAACATTCTACTTAAGTTATGTTTGTAATTCATTAGTGCACTTTTAGATGTTGAATATTACCGTCACATGTCCCTCTTAATGATGGAAATATTTTCTGAAAAAGATCTGGTTTGTCAGTTTCATCATCTGCATTCATAACGGAGTATGTTTACCCACGCCTCTATGGCGATGATGCCAGCAGGCAGCGTAATCATTTAAAACAAACAGAAGGCCTTTTCCTGACCTAAACATCCATTATGTCGTGAGTTACTACGTTTGTCAACTACTGTAAACAATTTTTCATCTGCTATTCTCTTATTAATTTTGTGTGATTTGGGGCATATGTGACTTTTTTTTTAATGTGTACAATTTTCTAGTTCCTGCTTTAGTGAAGGGTTTAAGAGATTGTAGGTTTAAGCCAAAGGTCCTGGTGTTCTGTCCTCCGGTAAGCGGAGAGAACCCAGCGGTGGATGGAGTTGGTAAAGTGTTCCATTGTCCAAACAATGGGGCAGGAAGTGGTCTTGGAGAAGAGTTCATGTCACACTCATCCATCCCAAGGAGGAAAAGCCCTCTGAAACAGGAAGACTGGGAATGAGCAGTGGCCTCCAGGGGAAGATTGTGACAATGATGACTGTAAGAAATGTACATGCTTTCAGGAGTCAGGTATGTGACTAGAAATTGAGTGACTGTCCTATAACTTTATCAAGCCCCTGACTGTCTGGCTCATTTTAGAGACACATTTCTTCCCCAGACTTAAGTAATGATTCAGTGATGGGATTTCTTGGGTGTGGGTGAGTAAGTCCATTTTGGGGCCAGCAACGTAATGAGGAAGCAAAGGCTGGCTTGGGTCCTTGGCCAATTCCCTGCAGATCCCCGGTTTAACACGTGCACAAAGTTTCCCCCCTTGTAAAGATCTTTCACATGACAGACGTTGATTATTCTAGCAACCATGTAAAGGGCATAGGGCATCTCGGGGCTTCCTGGTCTTTGTAGAGAGTAAAAAGAAATAGACTTTCAACTTTAACTGAGTTTCAGAGCTCACATGATGGTAGCTGGGTTGACAGGCGAAGAGAGGTGTGCAGCCCCCTGCATTAAAAAGAGCCTGTGTGACCCAAGGGAAGGTACACAGCAAATACGTGGTTCAACCATATGCACTCTGACCTCAGGCAGGTAGCTTCCCTTCTGTATTTTCATTTCTCTCCTACAGAATGGAACAATGGCACCTCTCTTGTGGGATTCATGTGAGACCTCAGTTTTGCAAAATTTCACTTCCCTTGATTCTTACATTTACTTATTTTGGTGTTGTGCAGATTTGAATGCTGTCTGGAAACTTAGGGAGAAGCAGTTGAATAGAGATGGAATCGAGCAACAAGTGGGTGTTGCGTGACATTCCCAAGATGCACAGGAAGCTTTCCTCGGGTGGGTTTTTGTGTGGTTTTATACTCACACTTTGTGGCCTGATGTGTCAAGAAATAAGACTCATTTGAAAGAGCTCAGTGGTTTACCCAGTAGGTGCTGTGCCCTGTGCTCTGTGACTGCTCACAAGTGTACGAGAGCCCCATTGGAACAAAAGATTCCAGAAGCAATTGCCCAAAGAGAGCTTGGTGTCAAGATTAAAAGCAGAAAAAAGTCAGCAAGGTACAGCACTCAGGACAAACCCAGACCACGAGCTGGTTTTATAAATAAAGTTTTATTAGCACACAGGCACGCCCATTTGTTTACTGATCACTCCAGCTGCTTTCTTTTTTTCTATTCAATGGCAATTTTGATCAGCTGCAGCAGAGATTGTGTATCTCATAACACCAAAAAATATTTACCAGCTGTCCTTTTATAGCAAATATTTGCCAGCCTCTGGGGAAGACCTATTACTTCCAGGCTATGTGACCTTACACAGATTATTTATATTCATAGTACCTCGGATTCCTAATGTATAAAAAGGATGGGATTAGTGTGATAACTCACAGCTATAATAAGCACCCAGGCAGCAAAGCAAGTTCAAGCCAGCTTTGGCTACTTGGTGGGTTGGGGCCAAACTGAGCTACATAGCAAGATCTTATCTAAATAGACAGGCAGGCAGGCAGATAGCAGAGCTATACTGTTTAAACTAGATAGTTCAAATAAAGAGATTTGTGTGTGATAACCCTCAGCTGACAATAGCTGCCATAATTATTAGTAGTGCCACTGATTGACAGCTAATCTTTTTGGGTAAAGTACCCTGGCCAGATTTTCAAACTACCCCCTGTAGATAGCATTTCAGCTAAAACACCTTCCTTACCACCAGTGTGATTTCCTCAGATCAGCCATTTCAATGCTCTCAGCTCAGCATACTGGCCCACTCCTCCACGTGTCGTGGAGACATTTGGATGAGTGTCACTGAACATTTCCCAGGAGTCTGTGCATCCGGTCTGGAGAAGGGGAGTTGAGTAAGGCATTCTGTTAGAATTAAATGTCAAGACTGCCAGCTGCTTCTTTCTCAAAATATGAGCTAAATATTCCAAAAGGTGTGAACCATCAATCAGAGAATATTTTGAATTTACTTGCTGTTGTTAGGGGAGGAAATTAGAAATTTTAGAGAAGAATCAGCCTCTCGACAAATGGCAGCGAAAGCTATTAGGGAGCTGAAAAACCCGGCATCCTCCCTGTGCCTCCTCTGCACAGTGGGAAATGCTTGTTCAGTGTAAAGAGCATGCCTCATCCTGGAGTCCTGTCACATATGTGGTGATTTCCAAGAGAGAAGTGAAAAGAAAACAAAATCCCACAGCCCAACCTTTCAGAAGTAACGCAGTCATGCAGAAAGAAATTTTCTTCGGCTCTTCCTCATTGTCAACCTTTGCAGATTAGAAAACAAAACAAAACAAACAAAACCAACCTTGAATGAGCCTAGCCTCCAGCCTGGGACAGGACAGGGCTTTATACCCAGGAGGAAAGGAAGGGCTATGGGTAAGGCAACATCTCTAGCAGAAGACTCCTGCACACAAAAGTAACCCTTCTGTGGCACCCTCTGCCACTGCCAGTGTGCAGCAAGGCTGGCACAGGGCACCTCCATTTGTGGATTATACATCCCAGAATGGCCACTGCCAAAAGGTTTACTCAGTCAACTCAGACTTGGTACAGAGACATGTCCTCCTCTTCCTCACGCCCACTCAGCGGTCTGAGTAGGTAGTGGGAAGACAGGAACGGTGGGAAGTCACAGGGCTGCCTCCTCGGAATGCCTCCCCTGGCACCACTGCCTACTCAGACACCCTGTCCCATCTGCTTCTGCTTCACCTGGGCTCTGCCATTGACATTCACCAGGGGCTTAGTGGGTACTTCTCAGTCCAGGGTGATAGTGAGAGTCACCCGCCATGAATGCCATGGATGCCTAAGCCTCCGCCCAAAGACCCTCAGGTCATTGATTATATGGAGAAAGAAAGGGCAGGGAATGGTGTGTGTTTAAGACTTTCCAAGTGGTTCTAATGCATTGAGACCTACTATGCGCTGATCTCTCTTCTAGGGGAATGAAACAGAGAACACTGGCCAATTGTGGAGCAAGTCAGATAATAAATTAGTGAGTGGCTAAGATATTCTTTTCTTATAATACAACACACACACACACGGGGGGAGGGGAGAGAAGGAAGGATGAAGGGAAGGAGGGAGAGATATTTGAGGCTATAAAATACTGAGGCTTGGGTCAGGGTATCTTGTAATTTTGCTTAGACTGTTCTTGGCTCAGAATCTTTGCTTGGTGAGCTCTCTCAGCATTGAGGACTGACTGCTACAAGGCCATGTTCCTAGGCCAGGATAGTCAGCATCCTGGCCTTCCCCAAGCTGAGGTTTCACAGCTTGATAAATGCTGGTAAGGACACTCAGAACAGAAAGCCAGCTCACGGGAAAGGCCTTGGCTCTAGGATGCCTAAGCTTTTCACCTTACACCCAGTGAGCATCAAATACCTTGAACTATTCTGCTTTTTTTTTTTTACTTTTATTAATTACAGTTTATTCACTTTGTATCCCACCTGTAGCTCCCTCCCTCTTCCCCTCCCAATCCCACCTTCCCTCCCTTTTCTCTATCCATGCCCCTCCCCCAGTCCACTGATAGGGGAGGTCCTCCTCCCCTTCTATCTGATCCTAGTCTATCAGGTCTCATCAGGACTGGCTGTATCGTCTTCCTTTGTGGTCTGGTAAGGCTACACCCTCCTGAGGGGGAGGTGATCAAAGAGCAGGCCAATGAGTTCATATCAGAGACAGTCCCTGTTCCCATTACTGAGGAACCCACTTGGACATTGAGCTGCCATGGGCTACATCTGAGCAGGGGTTCTAGGTTATCTCCATGAATGGTCCTTGGTTGGAGTATCAGTCTCATGAAAGACCCCTGTGCCCAGATTTTTTGGTTCTGTTGCTCTCCTTGTGGAGCTCCTGTCCTCTCCAGGTCTTGCTATCTCCCACTTACTATTCTGTTTTTTTTTTTTTTTTTTAAAGAACAATTTCCACTTGTTTCTTCCACTAATGCAAAGTTCTTTGGCCATCCTCTGAAGAAATGTCCTATTGACATTTATTGAATGCCATTTTCTGTCTTGTATAATGGTGATGCTCAAAAAATATCATGTGTGGCCACACTGCACAGAATTAACTCAGCTCAGCCACCACTAAGATGAGCATTATAAGCTCAGTTTGGTCACTATGGAAACCCAGCTCACACAGGAACTTGGGACTCTCCTCAGCTTTTCAGACCTTTTAGGAGACCCACTCAGAGAACCCGTGGTCCCTTGATCTCTCTCACCAATTCTAGGTGGAAGCCTCGAGGGAAGGCAGCTTCTTCAACACTTTCGATAGACTCCTTTCTCTCCTGCCTGCCAGGAGCCTTGCTTGTGGTAACGAAGGCCACCCAACTTTGATGGTCACTCCTGAGTCCCTGGAAGACCCCAGGAAGGTCTTCTGCTGTAGGCACTACTGTCCCTCACAGGATCCTCAGCGTAGGAGCAAAGATGGCAGCTCCAGGCTTTCTCCTCAGCCTTCCCCAGGGAGTCCTCAACAGTCAACACTGAGATTCCACAAAGAACCCCCTCCCCCTAAGCTCCTCACAGGCATGTACAAAGGACTCTTGTGTTTGCTCCCTGGAGAGAAAATTTCAAAGGAAACAGTTCTTTCCTGCAACCTTCCTTTTCTCTAACTAATTTTGCTTTCCTTTTTTAAAAAAAATGAGATTAAAACACAAAATAAAGTCATTATAATTCTTATATGAGGGATCATTATTCAATAAGGCAGATTTCAATTATGTGGGCTCTGTACTTAAGGCGGTGGAAGATTCCACGCAGAGAGAAGTTCAGGGAAGGTTTTTATCTTCAAAAATAGTAGTAATTTTATTAATTTAACACAAACAATATGGCATGTTAAATAAAATGTGTCTATCCTAATGTATGTGTGTGGGGGTGTGTACATATTTAGGACAGAGGGGAAGAAAGTAAGGGTGTGACTAGAGTGATATTTCATTGAAAAAAAATGAAAGGAAGCCAGAAAACTAAGAAGTTATAGTAACCTGAGGAAGAAAGGGACATCCTCTAAGACGGCAGGTCTGTGGGAAGACTGAATAAACTCAAAAGAGGGGCCTGGTCCCCTCTTTCCTCTTCTCTGGTGCTTTTTGTAAGTAGGGAAACACTTGGAATCGATGGCTCAGCTCTTGGCAAGGTGGTCTTGCCCCAAGGCCATCAGCAGCCAGGTAGCTTAGTCTTTTAAAAGGCTTTTGAGGGTTTTGTTTATTTGTTTGTTTTTATATGCATTGGTGACTTGCCTGCGAGTATGTCTGTTCGAAGATGCCAGATCTTCTAGCACTGGACTTACAGACAGTTGTGAGCTGCCATGTGGGTGCTGGGAATTGAACCTTTGTCCTCTGGAAGAGCAGCCAGGGCTCTTAACTCCTGAGCCATCTCTCCAGCTCCTGCTTTTTGCTTTTGTTTTTAATGTCAGGATGCTGTAGTCTTGATCTCACTTCCTTTTGGTGCAATAAAAAACAAAAACAAAACATATTTAAGGAGTTAGAGGCTTATTGTCAACGTCAAGATCTACCCTATAAACAATCTGCAAATCCCATCATACTTCTCATGGCCATAAGTAACACACAGTGATAACGTCAGCTGCTGCAAATTTTCTCCACATGTGAATTAATTCATCCTGACTCTGAACTGTCAATCAATGCAAATATTCACTTCTCAGAAGGAGACACAACTTGCAATACATACATGATCTCAAAGCCACAGACAATTCTGCTTTAAGACAATGCATACACATAGTAAGACAACAGAAGTCCGGCAGCAGAATTGTCATGGTGACCTGCACAATGGAGGGTGCAAGGGGCGATCAAAATCCATGGATTTTGAGTCGCTGGGAGCTTACGGAACAGTTGAAAAGACAAAACTTGTCCATAAACAATCAGAGTGTAATATAAGGGAGCTTGTATTTAATATAGGACTCAGTGTGTGCGTGTGCGCGCATGTGTGTGCATGTGTGCATGTGTGTGTGTGCATGTGTGTGTGCGCATGTGTGTGTGTGTTGGGGGGGAGGCCCACAATAGGATTTGGAAGAAAGGAGTCATAATTAGGCATGAGAGCTTAGAGCAAAGGCTTCTGGCCATCTTGAAAGAATGCAGTGATTCAATTAAAAAGAAAAAAATCCTGAATGATTATGGAGCCTACGCAAAGTGAAAGAGGGTAGGGTGGTGATTGCTCCATTAGCTTGCCTCTGATAGAACAGTGAAGTGACTGCAATAGAGAGGAATTTAGAGAGACGCGATCGCCTTCTCCCCCGGAAGCCGGGAAGAGGAGTTTATACTTGAGTTGTCCATGTACAGGGTTCTTTTTAGCTCAACACTTTTGCTCAACACAGGACAGGACTCATTTTCTTAAAGAGCAGGGGACCAGCACCACATGGCTTTCCTTCCCCCCTCTACCTTCACTGTCCGGAAGCAGGGCTGTTAGCCCTTTGCTTCATGGTTGCATTATGGCTGTTCTGTCTTCGGCCTCCTCTTCTCATTCCAGACAGAAGGAAACAGGAGAGGTGAAAGGGCTCAAGAGCATTCACACGCAGTCTTCTGCATGTCACCAGCCTCAAGGTAATCCTGCCTGAAAGGGTGATAGGGTAAGCTGGTGTTTCTCTCAGACACATTGTCATTACCAGAAAAATTGGGGGTCCGTTTCTTAAGGAAAAGGGAAAATGGGTGTCAGAGTACAATCAACAGTCTCCATACACAATGTCTAGCAACTCTATATGCTACCATTTAGACTCCTGAGCAGAAAGTTTGGTCAGAAAAAGTAACATCTTTTTGGGTGGAATGGGCAGTAGACAAAAGGGACATGGAAGGAAAGGGAAGAATATCCAGGAGGAAGGTTGGAAGCTTTTAAGAGGAGGCTAGGTGTGAAGTGAACATTTGGACTAGAATTCTGGGTATGACGATGCCAAGAAAGAGGCAAGCCCTTCCCCAGGATAACTGCTCAGCAGTAGGCAAGATGGATGGTATTGATAAATCAGTCATTTCATCAACTGGCCACTATTTTTTCTTTATTCACAAAGTTAAGGAGATAGATAGGAAAAGACTTACTAGAAGGAAGACACTGGTAAAAAAAAAAGTGTAGAATTAGAAACATTGCAACAGTAAGAAGCCCTGTAGTGTTACTGTGTTTTAACAGAGAGAACATCTGAGTGGCGGGAGGGAAAAGGATGAGTGAGCCCAAAGGAGGGGTTCTGCAGGAACCCTTCCTCTTGGAAACTGAGCTTCTCTTTCCAGGGACACCATTAGCAAACCTCCAGAATGATCTGTGCTTAAGAAGAATCAGGCCTGGAAACAACTCACATTCCTTTCCATGACTAATCCTAAACAAAGAAATCGCTGGGCCTATCTGCAGGAATCAGAGCAAAAGTCAAGAGGGAAAAGGAAAGAATCCCACAGAGAATGACTACTTCTTCTTCTTCTTCTTCTTCTTCTTCTTCTTCTTCTTCTTCTTCTTCTGTAGTTAACTATAAAAGAAAAGAATGCAAATTTAAGGCTAGAAAATTATTGGACTGTGAAAATATATTTTTTAAAATAATTCATTTAACTTTATTTTATATGCATTAGTGTGAAGGTGCCAGATCCCTTGGAATTGGGGGTACAGACAGTTGTCAGCTGCCATGTGGGTGCTGGGAATTGAACCTGGGTCCTTTGGAAGAGCAAACAGTGCTCTTAACCACTGAGCCATCTCTCTAGCCCTGAAAATGTATTTCTTAAAAGGTGCCAACCACAGCACTAGAGAGAGTAGGTACAGAGAGGCTGAAGGATGCTTCTGGCCTTGGGAACCCCAAGGTCATGGGGAGGGAGCATATCACAGTGCCTGTTGCAGAAGTTCCCTCAAGCCAGAGAGCACAGACCCTGGAAGTTGATAGAAAGAGGAACTAACCCAGCTGAGGCCTGAAGCACATTTTGAACTTTAACATTTAATTGTCCAGTAGCTGCACAAATAGTTTGGAATTTTTTATGCTAGCCTGAAAGAAGTTCCATAGCCTCTTTGGGACATTCAAGCTCTTGGAGAGGACCTGACATGGTGAGAGATCCAAGGATGTTACCCTAGCAACCCAGAAGTTCTGTCTACTAAGGAGAAGCTCCAGGATGAATATGATGGAGAAACTGGATTAGTATTAATCAAGCCTTGACCAGAAATCTTCCTACTGTGCTCATCTCTCTGTGCTCTCATGGGAGAGCACACTTCGTCTTTTTTCTTATACAAACATGGCTTCCCCGAGGGCAGCCCTATATCTCCCCTGTTGTCCAGAGTACACAAACAGTGAAGCTGGTGAGGGAAAAGGAAGTCTTCAGATATCCTTCATCCTTTACGAGGTGTCTGGACATTTTATGGTCAAAAAAGAGAACACTTGGAAAGAAAACAGATCACTGAATTAGTCAACGACACAGACTTCTACTTCTGGATCTATTGTATTTAAAAAACAAAAACAAACACAAAAACAAAAAAACAACCAAGCTTACAGGTCAAGATTCTTCCAAGGTAGCTCCTACAACATAATTCTCCACATCCGGTTGTCATCGGCACTCCTACCTCTGTGGAGCTCCTTGAGCCTCATGTTTGGCTGAGGGAACATTGTGTTCCTGGCACCTGCCCTAGAGCAAGCATAGAGATGGCAAAGAGTTGCTTTCTCAATAAATGTCTATGGGAGGTTCCTCAACATCTGAACTTTAGCTGTCAAAATTATACTTATTTCCCTGATGGTTTGAGCCTGGGTTGTAATACTGTACACCCAAAGATTAAGTCAGGGTGAACTCTGACATCACAATAAAAGACTCCGGGAAGAAAATCAAAGATAAATCAAACTATGTGAAAAAAAAATGCTTTAAGGAGATTCTTCTGAGCCACGAAGGGGATGCTGTATCTAACTTTGTCTAAATTGATGCTGGACAGCCAATATGGATTTGCACTTTTTAATGCATATATGTTTGAACAGCTATGCCCTTGCCAGAACATAAAAGTGTTGGTTTTATAAAAGAAGTTCACTTTTAAAAAGAAGTGCATGGATAATTCCACCCAGGGAACTGCTCAGCTGACTGTGGGCCTGGATAGGAGCAGCTCTTCCTAAACTCAGTTACTCTACTACTTAGCTCCCAAGCCTACCCCTGTTTAGACACTCTGCCCTTCTCAGAGACATCAGGCTTCTGCAATTCCTTCCTGGGACAGGTTATGTATGCATGTACCCAAGAAGATGTGCATATGGTTTTAAATATATTTATATATGATACCTATTTATATATAATATATAGATATGAAATGAGCTTGTTGGGCAGAATCAATAGAAAAATTCAATATGACATACCCAAGTGAAGATATCCTAGAGTAAAATGTTGGAGAAGGGAATAAATCTATGCAAACTGACCATCATTGAAATGCAGAAACAGAGTGTAGGGGCTGTCTACATAAAGGAAAGGAGAGAGCAGGGTCTTAGGTCTGCACGGCCATTATGATGGACGTTCCCAAGCTAACAGGCCCTTACACAGTGTCACAGGAAACTGTTGCTGTAGCTCAAATGAGACAAATCACTATGGCCTGCCCTCCAGGGATGCTCCAGGTGACACAGTCTCTCAGAGGCTGAGTGGCACTTGACTGCTATCACCTTGAGTATTTCCAGAGACCTCTCACATTAACTTATATTACTTTAACAAGGTAGACTATTCTTTCAGGCCAAAAATAACATGGAATAGGTTCCTCAAGATGAAGCAGAGGCTCTTGGGGGCTTCTAAACAGTTACCATAGTTCCAGATACACCATCCTCATTAGAGATGTCCCTGGCAGTGAATTTGGGAATAGCTAAGATGGGTTAGCATGGACGGACTGGAAGAGAATATATTGAACAGTTAATCCTTTCTTCAGAGAACACCAAAATTTGCTTGGGATCAAGAAGAAAAGAAAGCTAGAATGTGGCATTATTGAGTAAAATGTCAAGTAATTGCTGGTTCCACACATTTATAGACCACCAAGTTTCTTGCTTTGTAAGAATATTATGTTACAAATGTAGGACACATGAATGGGAACACACAGAGAGACAGACAGACCAGGAAAGAGACTGAGAACTGCCAGTGATGAAATTCAGAGGTGAGAGGGATTGTAGTAAGAAAGGTTTCATTTCTAAGTTCCCATGAAGTCTCCAGGAGGGGAGTCTCTCTCTATCTGCCCCCTCCCCCAGAATGTTGCAGAAACCCAGATCTATCAAGTAGGAAGAGTGAAGACACTGGGGCAGATGGCTGCTCGGATAAGCTGTGTGGAGGAGCAGGGCCTAGGAGGAGTGTGTGACTCAGTGTGTAGCCTACAATTGGTCGATGAGAGAGTCCCACGCTTGTATCGGAACTTAGTTAATCCTGTTCAAAGAATAATGAATAAGAGTGATTGGCAAGCCTGAGTGCTGATATCAATCAGCTGGTTTATAAGGGGCACCAGCATATTTTCTAATGACCAAAATGATCTTGGCCACTCATGACAGACTGCTTTGCATTTCAAAGACCCTTGGAGCAATTAGAGAAGATTGCTTACTGAGCATGCAATCAGGGCCCAGAGAGTAGAAGACCTGCAAGTAAAGCGCACCATCTCGGCCTTACAATATTCTTCACACACACACACGCACACACGCACGCACGCACGCACACACACACGCACGCACATGTGCATACACATACACGCTCCTAAATGCACACATATGCATAAATATACACAGACAGTGCTAGTATATGTCATATTTAAAGTTCTGCCTTTGAACTGAGTGGGAATTAATACTATCGAATTATGACCCAGTCCATGCTCATTTCTATAAACCATATGCAAATTATAAGACATATTTTAAAGCTAAGAATCTGTTAAAGAATTCTTTGTCACCATGATTACTGTAAGACATTTGACAAATATCTTTAATTATTCATTTAATAATGACACATAAAGTAGTAGTTTGTGTGTATTTCTTTTGCATTTTAAAATTTATTTGAAATTTATATTAAACATATTTTTATTTTTTTAATTACATAATTAATATACTTATATAATTTCCTTCCTTGTATTTTTCTCCCCAGTCCATCTCATACAACCCCCTTGCTCTCTCTCTATTTTTATGACTTCTTTTATTAGCTCTTCTATTAGTTCTTTAATTAATTGTTGCTTTATTTAAATATGTATTTCTAAATACAGGAGGATAATTTCTTAGATGAGGTCTATCAGCTTTGGCAAGTACAGAATAGTGTAACTCCATAATCAAAGTGCAAAGCATTACATCATGTCCCTCTCAGAGAAATACTGCGTTGAGTGACATTAGCAAAATACGTTCCTTCTACCTAGAGTCAACAACAGTTGATGCCCCTTCAAGGGCCATATTTTCCAGTTTTTTCTACAGCATGCTGTCATGCTTGCCAATAGACAGAAGAGGTCTTTCTAACATGCATGTGTATGCTTGCTTACCTACAAGTGAGTCTTTTAAGCATCTTTGATCTGTGAACATAAAACAAAACAGAAAGTTGACAGATAGTGTAAGGACATTTTCCCCAGAAAGTTGGAGACAAATTCCTTCCAAATGTGATACATTAGCTCTGAGGGCTGGGGAAGAGAATCTTCATTTCTTCCCTTTAAATAGGCCACATGCACAGAGCTAATCTTGCACTCCCAGCTGCCCAAGCACCGAAGCCGCTTCAGAGAGCAGCCACAGACAACACTATAGAAAACTGACAGCCATTTTGACCTGTGTAAGTGAGTGTCTGAATTCATCATGAAGGGTTTGTTTTGTTTTTTCAATGGCTGACCTTCTTTAAAATGGGGTCTGGTATGATGGCTTAGAGGGTAAAGGCCCTTGCAGCCAAGCCCAACAGTCTGAACTGGATCCCTGAAGCCCACATGGAAGAAAGAAAACCAACTCCCTAACTTTGTACTCTGCCCTCCGTGTGTGCACTGAGGCACAGATCCACACATGCCCTTATACAACACAGGCACACGATAACTAATGTAACACAATTGTAAGACCCCCTTAAACATTTATAAACTAGTATCTATCCAGGATGGTTCTGGAGATTTTAAACAATACAAAACTCCAGTTGTCTTTTGGTGGTTTTGAAGAACTGTTTTGATTTTTATTTTATTTTATTTTTTTAAGACAAGATCTCTCGGGCATGAGTGGTGGCTCAGCAGTTAAGAGCACTGACTGCTCTTTCAGAGGACCTGGGTTCAATTCCCGGTACCCATATGGCAGCTCACAACTGTCTGTAACTTTAAGATCTGATACCCTCACACAGACATACATGCAGGCAAAACACAAATGCGTGTATGTCTGTTCACCGTGAGTGTACCTGAACGGGTGTCTGCAGAGGCCAGAAAGAATGTATGTCTGCCTGGTGCCTGCAACTCCCTGGAATTGGAGTTACAGACAATTGTGAGCCTCTGTGTAGGTGTTGGGAATTGAACCGAGGTCTTCTGGGAAAGCAACCAGTACTATAACTGCTGAGCCATCTCACCAGCCCCGTACCAAAGAATTATGATGCACATTCAATTAACTGTTTCATATGTGACTGAATCTTACAACCAAATAGTATATTTGGCCACCGTCAGCGGACAGACCATTTCTTTTAAACAAATAGGAGAAATGACGTTTGTGAGAGAAATGGGGGCTTGAAAGGCATCTGGGAAGGTGCTGGGGTCTGGCTGCCAGACATCTGGTCACCTCTTTTTGGCCTTACTGCTGACCTAGAGGGTGACAAGGTAGACATTCTTTGATTTGAGAACACACTGCTCCACCAGCAGGATGTATGTGGAGACCCCGCACTTCCTGCCAGGCCCCGGACATGAGAGTGAACAGTGGTTCACTCTGCTCATCATTACCTGCACTGAGGAGCTCAGCAGGCTCCCACTTCATTTTGTTGGGCAACTAGAAGCTGCATTTTAAGTCTCAAAGTCTCTGGCTAGGTTCAGAAAGAACAGGAAAACCGTTAAAGCCTCACTCCAGAGGGACCTATAATGAGGTCTTTTGACGAACAAGGAGAGGGCAGCCAGTGTGTACTAGCCCGTCCTGCCTTCCTGTTGCTTTCCCGCACACACCCCTCCTTCTGTTCCTCTTGGCACTGCTTCCCGTGCTCACACTCTTCCCGATCCTCGTCTCCTCCTCGCCTCGCCCCCTCCTCGCCTCGCCCCTGCAGAGGACGGAGCTCAAGGATAGACCACGGGGCTTCTTAACATGTAGCATCTTGCCACAAGACATTGGCAAGCTTCATGGAGTAAAGAGCCCAGTTCCTCTCTTTCATGTGAGCGTGAATATTCTTTGGTCTGTTTCAGGATGTACAGAAGTCTGTGTGGAAGACTAGAGATAAATCTGTCCCTGGCATGCTGACTCACTGTGACTCTTCCAATACCACTTACCAGAATGACCTTCAATTCAAATGAGAACCACAAAATACCAGTAATTTTATTTGGGGGGAATATTTATATTTTGGTACAGTAGGTGAATTCCTAATGAAAGGGCATTATTAGAAGTATTTCCCTCCAAATCCCACTGTTTCATCTTAGGCTTCATGCATCTAAATGGTCTGCATGATGGGGAAAAAAATGTTTGTTTTTAAATTCGCCCATTCCCTATTTCCTCATAACTGACTCCTAAGAATATAATCTCTCAAAGAAGACATCGTAAGTTCCAGGTCACTTTAAGACAAATCAACCCAATATCTTCCTCTTTAAACTGTGCTCCTGATTTAGTGCCCACCAAGTCTGGAGACTGAGTACAGTCTTGAGAGCAAATGGTTCTCTGCTCTTAGAAATGAGCCAGTAGGTATTCAGTAATCCCTTCCCCGGCTGATCCAAAGGCAGACTAACTTAAGTGTGAGAGTGAGTGAGCAGTCTGTTCCCAGGGCAGGAGCCTATCCCTGACGACCTTCAGACTTTTCAGGAATCTGTCTCCTGACTGGGCTGTAGAATTTTGTGTGGTGAAAGGCATCAGTGAGGATACTGCCGATCCAGTTCCTCACTTACCAAAAAGTCGCCGAGACCTGAACTATGTAAGATAAAACTGCGCACATTTAGGCTTCATATGGGGGCTTTACATACAAGAATTTATCATTTCTCCTCTCAAAGCATCTTACTGAGCAGCTACTTTGAGCCAGGCATCAGTCAAAACAAAACAACAACAACAAAATGTGGGTCCTTACCACCACTGTCTAGAACGGCTCTCAACCTTCCTAACGCTGCGACCCTTTGATACAGTTCTTCATGTTGTGATGACCCCAACCATAACGTTATTTCTATTGCTACTTCATAACTGTAATCTAGCTGCTGTAATGAACAATAATGTAAATGTATATATCTGTGTTTCCCTATGGTCTTTGGTGACCCCTGTGAAAGGATCATGAACCCAAAAGGGGTCATGACCCACAGGCTGAGAACCAATTTTCTAGAATGAGCTGCAAGAACTGGTCTGTCAGTGTTGATGCAGCACGTCAACAGCATCTGCACCGTTGGGTTTTTGAGGCACACGACCTCCAATAGCGTTCAATAGGGACAATCTTTCCGTCTCTTACACAGGTGAATGCAGCACCCAGGAGCTTCCCTTCCCTCGCTTCAACTCTCTGCTTCCCTAAGCAGTCTGTAGGAATGCAGGCAGGAGGGCATCTTCAACGCAGGAAAAGAGGCCTAGGGAAGGGTAGGGAAGGATTCTTAAACCGAAAAGCTACTACATGCAATTAGTAAACTCTTGGGCTCTTTGAGTGTGTACATCTTCAGCCCCGTGACAAGATCAACCCAGCCTGAAAGGGTGAAGCCTTGGTTTTGAACTTGTAGAGGCTAAGAGGCCGAGTCAGTGGTGGTCGACAGTGTCTGTTTGGAAACTAGAAGTTACAGCCGGTATCAATGCAGTGATCACGGACCCCAGCTCTCCCATCCTGTCTACTCTCCTACCCCCCAAAGGCATACTGCTTATTATACTTTCTCACACTCTCCTTTAAACCTCTAACCATATGGGGATATCCAAGCTCCGACTTGACAGATGGGAACAGCAGACCTCAAAACCAACTTGCTCAATCTTCCCCGCCACTAATGAAGCCGGTGTTCAAGCCCAGAGCCCCCCTCTACTCCCCCATCTCCAAAGTGATGTTCCTTCCACAACCCCACAGCTGTCCACTTGAAATTTTCAGTTCTTTTTTTTTTTTTCCTGCTTGTTGTTTACAGCCTGCTGGCTTTCTCCAGGGCTCTGGGAGCAGCCTGGGATGACCACAGAGTAGAGGATTTCTGCTCCTCCCTGTCAGACACCTGCCCTCAAGTCCCTGTGGCATCCTGCACAGGAATCCTGCAGCTGCTTGGATGCCAGTGGGTGTATTTTTAGAAGTGGAGGAGGACATGTGGGTGGCATGCATTTGAGGTGTTCTAGGGTCTATTAATAATATTTTTTGCTGAGGACACCCAGAATGTTAACTTGACTGTCAGGATGAATCACCTCTGAAGGTGAGCTTGCCCTTCAGCACCGCCCATTCCGAGCACTGTTTCTTTTCTGAGTTTTGTTGTTGTTTTTCTACTCCCAAGGGCTTCTCCTAGCACCTGGCACTCAAAGACAGGGGCTCCGGTAGCTAGCAGCAGACTCAACTGACCGATCTCCAAGAAGGCCAAGAGGGGGGCAAGGCTTTGTCCTTGACCTCTGTAGGGCTGGTAGTGTTCCCTAAGATCCTTCAGCAGAAGAGGCCTCCTGTGTTAAAGATCTGGACAAACACCCATGGGTGGATCCCTGCTTTTTAAAACATCCTGGGGTCACTGGCTTTATTCAAGGGCACACAAAATACTCTTTTATGAATTAGAGAATAGAGAGCCCAAACTGCGGGAAATTAATTTTAAGGTGTAAAATATAAGTAAAATATTAGAATATACACACATAAAGTGTCTGCCTTTGGGAACATAATGGTGGCATTTATATTTTAAATTAAAGAACGTTTGCTCAATTCGTTTCTTTGAGTTACTGGATTAATGGTGACAACATAAAAATGCACACGTGTGCTTCTGAGGTCAGTTTTATGTCAAGAGTGTCACTATTAACATGTAAAAAGGAGTCAAGCAATTCATAAAATGTCAAACTAAAAAAATATTAAACAAGACAATAACAGTGGTAATAAACCAAAACATTTTCAGTTTCAAAATCCATGGTGATGTTTCTGAGTAGATTCCCCATGTGAGAGAGAGAAACATGTGACATAAAGAAAGGGTCATGTGTCACCAGCTACAACCTTTCAAGAACCTTCTTAACAACAACAACAAAAAGTCATTACGTCTCCACATGCCCCTTAGCCACACAGTCCCAAATCAAGCTCTCTGACATGATCTAGGAATAACTGCTTATTTTAACCACATTAGAGAAAAACAGAAAACCATTTTGGTTTGGGGTAGGCTCTTCAGATAGTGGCAGGCACTGAGAGCCTCTTTGCCCAAGGGGATCTTTCCCTAAAGGGTTCTGAAAGCAACTCTAACATGATCCCCCAGAGAATCACTGTTACTCTTGCTAGTGCCGTTCTTGAAGGCTAATCTAGAAAGCCTTTGGTCTAACGGACACTCCTATAACTGTGATTCTAGAGAGCAGAGCCTGCTGGCCACCTAGCACACACGAGAAGACGCTAAAGAGCCTCCGCTGTCCTATCTCCAGTCCGTGCTTTCTGACAGCAGCAGTGCCCAGCTTTGGCTTTAATGCCCACCCACATGTTCTTGGAGGCATAAAGCAAGGAGTCTCCTTCATCCCTCATCACCTCCTACAGCTGCCCAGAGGTGGGAGGTAAAGAGCCTGCGTTCAGTAAGCAAGAATTGTGTGAGGGAAGCTCGGCTTGTATTTGCTGAACATACAAGCTCTCTTTCTAAATTACAAGCTGCTCCCCCCAAAAACAACAAGCCAGGGATGCCCCCTATGCTTGCTAAATGAAAAATAAATGTTAGTAGCCATTATTGTTGTTGTTGTTGTTTGCTGTTGCTGTCATTATTTTAGTTCTCAGGTCAATTCACTGAAGAGCTTAAATAGTGTTTAAATATTTGTGAAATAAGGATATTTTATACCTCAACAGAATTTGTTTGTGTATGTACTCGGTAATCAAACATTAAAAATAAAATATTTAAAATTTTAATTGTAATATACTTCTAAAAAAAGCACAAATAATTTAAAATGTTTGTATATTTGTAAATCTCAATGTCTCACCAAGGGCTCTAGGAAGTAAGTGGAAATTGTTAGCCCTCTCCCTCCAGGATCTCCATTCCACACTCTAACCCACAACCTCCAGTCACTTAAGGTCCCTATTCCAGCCCCTCAGCCGGTGGCTCTAGCTCAGTCCTTTCTACCTCCTTGGAAGCCTCTGATGAGCAGGGAGGACCAACAAAACTTGGAGAGCCTATGTAGCAAGAACCCTCACTGGAAAGACAGAGGCAGTCACTGGTTTATTCTATCAATGTCCTTGTGGAAAAGGAAAAAGAAAAAATGGCGCAAAGATCCATGAAAAGAAATGTCACTCTTGTTTCAGACTTTGGCCAACTGGTTCTTTTAGCAGTGCCTGAGAGGGCACCACGGTGAAGTATCTAGCTTAGCAGGAGCAATGTTGGGCTCCATAGGCTGGCCTTAATTTGAACATCTGTATGAAGGGAGAGACAAAGCATAGGTTTAGAGATTCATAATGCCCCCACCAACCCCTGTTGTAGAAAATATGAAGGGTGTTGGACTATATAATGTTTATTTTAAGTCCTGTATTCATTGCAGAGGTATTATTTGACTCATTATCACAAATAATAAGATATAGACACCTGTTAGATTTTATAATTGCCTTATTACCTTGGGCCAGGCAGATATTTCATTTATGCTGTCTCAATATCCTCACCATCCTTATCCCTGCCCCGTCCAATACCATCCGCCTTAACCATCTTTATCTGGGCTACCTTCCCTCCATAATGGTATGGATACTTGCTTTTATTCTTCATCTGGGACTTTCCATGCCATTCTTGGAGTCCTTTCTCCTAGCCCATGTGGTTCTTTCTCCAAGCTAACCCATACTGGTATCCTCCTTCCTCCCCTTGTCAGTCTGTTTCCCGTTTTCTCCTGTCTTCAGAAGCCCGGGAACCTTAGCCATGCCTACCCCATTCTGCCCTGCCCAGGTAGAGGTAGTTTAATCAGCCAATCAGGTAGGTTTGTACAACAAGAATAGGTGTATCCAGGCAACAATACACAAGCAAGAGACCAACCCCCAACACACCCCCAACCTCCAACCCCCAACCCCGCAGTTCTTATAATTGCTTCTGATTGAGGGCTTGGGATGTAGGAACTGACAGAATTGCTTTGGAACATGGAAATGCCCACGTGTTTTCTCTTCATGTCAGTCTCCTCTCCTCCTTAGCAGCTTACCCTGCTCAGAGTGGGTGTCATCCACGCTCCCTCTGAAGCCAGCGTTAAGTCTGTCTCTTTCACGGTCTTTGAATATTCTAATGTGGTGCAGCACAGACTCAAGCACAAGCGGTGCAAACTGCTCTTCATATGCAAGAAACGAAGCGATGAGACACATTTAAAACCTCAATGAGTGAATACAACTCCAGCGCAGACGGAGATCTGCAGCAGAAGGCGGCCTGGTTCTCACTCCTCTAACGAAGAGCTGTGTGACTTGAACACATCACTTCATCCCCAGAGGCCTTAGGACCCTCCCTTTGAATAGAAGGGAGGAGAGGGAGGCAAACGCAAGGGACAGATGAGTTTTCAGGTTTCTTCCAAAACAAATCCACTCACAGCCTCTATGGTACTGAAGTTCTCTGGTTCCGTGGTTTACAGTAGGCCCTCATAGCTCATTCTCCTTGGCCAGTACTTTCCACTCAGCAGCTGAGTCTCCAAGAACTCAGAGGGTCAATATAAACAAACATTATCAGTTAGTATTGATCTGTACCCCAAACCCTTAAATTCAGAAAAGACAATTAAAAACAAAGCAATGCAAAGCCACACAATAGTTTCTTTCTCTTTAAAGGGAAACTGCCGAGGATGCAGAAGGCAATGAAGATGGTCAAAGATGAGGATGGGCCCTTCAACGCTGCTGCGAAAAGCATTCCCTCCTTTCCTCACTGCCTGCCGCCCGAGGCTCCCCGAGGAAAGGCTCCCCAAAGATACCTCATCCCGGAAACCCTTCGGGGTCCCTTCTCCCAGTTCCGGTATGAACCTTCTCCAGGAGACCTGGACGGATTCCCGGAGGTCTTCGAGGGAGGTGGGTCCCGGAAGCGGAAGAGCATGCCCACGAAGATGCCTTACAACCACCCCGCGGAAGAAGCCACGGCTGCCGAGGAGAGCAAGAGCCTGGGCCCCCCGAACCTCGCTCTGCTCTTCCCACAGCCGCAGCGCCCCAAGTGCGACTCTCAGATGATCGACCTGTGCAACGTGGGCCTGCAGTTCTACCGCAGCCTGGAGCACTTGGGGGCCAAAGCCGTCAAGCAGGAGCCGGTGAAGCCCAGCGCCGTGTGGCCCCAGCCCGTGCCTCCTGCCTTCCTGCCCGCCCCTTACCCCTACTACCCCAAAGTCCACCCGGGGCTCATGTTCCCCTTCTTCGTGCCCTCGTCCTCGCCCTTCCCCTTCAGCAGGCACACCTTCCTGCCCAAGCAGCCCCCCGAGCCGCTGTTACCCCGGAAGGCCGAGCCCCCGGAGAGCGAGGAGACCAAACAGAAGGTGGAGAGGGTGGACGTGAACGTGCAGATCGACGACAGCTACTACGTGGACGTGGGCGGGGCCCAGAAGCGCTGGCAGTGCCCCACCTGCGACAAGTCCTACACGTCCAAGTACAACCTGGTGACCCACATCCTGGGCCACAGCGGGATCAAGCCACACGCGTGCTCCCGCTGCGGGAAGCTCTTCAAGCAGCTCAGCCACCTGCACACCCACATGCTGACGCACCAGGGCACGCGGCCCCACAAGTGCCAGGTGTGCCACAAGGCCTTCACGCAGACCAGCCACCTGAAGCGCCACATGATGCAGCACAGCGAGGTGAAGCCGCACAACTGCCGCGTGTGCGGCCGGGGCTTCGCCTACCCCAGCGAGCTCAAGGCCCACGAGGCCAAGCACGCGAGCGGACGCGAGAACATCTGTGTGGAGTGCGGCCTCGACTTCCCCACCCTGGCCCAGCTCAAGAGACACCTCACGACGCATCGGGGCCCCATCCAGTACAACTGCTCCGAGTGTGACAAGACCTTCCAGTACCCGAGCCAGCTGCAGAACCACATGATGAAGCACAAGGACATCCGGCCCTACATCTGCTCCGAGTGCGGCATGGAGTTCGTGCAGCCGCATCACCTCAAGCAGCACTCGCTCACCCACAAGGTATGGGGGGAGCGGGGCGGCAGCCAGGGGTGGGCTCCCGGGGCCCTATGACCATGCTGCTCCTAACTAAAAGGCGAAGGAACTGGGTGACCCCGGCCAAGATGCTCGCCTCACCTGAGTCCCGAGGCCCTTCCCCATTTCACATAGTAAATAGTGAGCCACGTGCCAGTGGACAGTCAATTAAGCCCTTTCCCCGAATAGCCTTAGAGTCTAAGGTGAGACTGGAAATTACCAATGCAGACATTTGGAGAGGACAGTGAGGAAGGATGAAGGAAACAGCTGGCTACTGTGAGATTTCTGCTAGGCCTCCAAAGAAGCCCTGGAATTTTGCTTCTAGAAACTTCTTTTAGGACACGGGGTGGGGGAGGGGTGGATCACGAAGGTCCTCTGACCTCAGATCACCACCATGCCTAGGCTGTGCCACTGATAGCCGCCTTCTAGAGAATTCTCTAAGCGCTCTTTCCAGCTGAAGCAGGCTCTTTTTCTGGGTTGTTGGCTGGCTCTGCTGTGAGACCTGCTTCCTTCAGGTGGCTATATACTGAAGCAGAGTTTACTCTAGCTACCCAGGGCCCGCTCTTCCCTGTCTGCTTGGGCTCACTAGCCTGTGGTCTCTGTGGGAAGCAGGAGGAAGTGTCCTTCTCTGCTTGGTTTTAATATCTCTGGGTGGAGATCTTCGTGAAGCAATGCAGACCTAAGGCTCAAGTTTCTGTCTCATTTGTAGCTAGAGCTCTGGAATTCATCACCTGAGGCAAGACCCCAGCACCATCTTGAGTTCTTACTCTGGCTGGCCTTACTTAGGTCTTCTTTGACCTACGAAGAGGGGCTTTTGTCTGCTCCCCCCTCTAGTCTCACCCTTGATCTCAGTGGTTTTCTTGGCAAGAAAGACTTTTAGCAAACCAGAGTCTCTAAAACATCGTTTATTTCCAAGCTGAAGCTCTGATCTTGTGGGTTTTACTCACTGGGTTAGGACAAAACACACAGTCCTATCTGGATCTGAAGCAGAGAGGCACTTCCTGCTGGACAAAAGGCACCTACAGACCCATCTGAGGGGAGCTGCCTGCCAGTGAAGGAACCATGGACAGATGACCTGGATTTAGGTCTGGCCGCAAAGGCACCATTGGCTTAGTTCAAAGTATGTGGAAAAGGAGTCAAAGGTTATTGATTCTAGACCATATGGATTCTGCAAGGTAATAGAAAATGAAGTTCAAATGGAGAAAACAACCTGTTGTCTGACATACGCTTTCTTCAAATTGGTAAACAAAGTGTGTTTTCAGTAGAGACGTGAACAAACAAGGAGAAGTAGTGTTCACTGGATGCTTGCTTTGTGGTGGTTCGTGACTCACCCGTACTGATTGTCGGAAGCTGGGATCTGCTTCCCACTGAAAGTGAAGACACCATGATATGATGATGTCTCTCAGAACGCTAGCACTAGCACCTAAATCTTTATTTATTTACTTTTTAATTTTGTGCATGTGTGAGTATGTGTGCAAATGCCTGGGTGTGTGGATGTAGATGCCAGAGGTCAACATCTGGTATCCACGGTTGCTCTCCACTTTATCTTTTTGAGACAGGTTCTCTCACTGAACTAACTTCCTCAGCTGGCTAGCGAGTCCGGGCATCTTCCTATCCTTGCCTTCTAGTGTGAAAATTACAGACACGCCTTGGCTCTTTGTGTGAGCACTATGAAAGCTTGCTCACCGGGCAAGCTAGCCCCATCGCTGAATTCTTTTGTTTGTTTTTGTTTTTTTGCTTTATTTTGTTGGTTTTTGAGACAGGGTTTCTCTGTGTAGCCCTGGTTGTCCTGAAATTTCCTTTGAGAATCAGGCTGGCCTTGAACTCACAGAGATACACTTGCCTTTGCCTCTGTGCTGGGATTAAAGGCGTGTGCCACCACTGCCCGGCCAACATCGAATTCTTAAAGGTTGCATTATCAAGACTCCCCCTTCCATTTCCTGGCCTCTAAACAGTCTCACAGGATCCTTCTGTGTGGCTTTATCGGTCTCTTCAGAAAGGCAGTAGTTTCCCGTAAGCTTCAAGGTTGTGCCCAGCTCTTCTCTTGTCCTCTGTGCCAGCCATTTTGAGTCCTACTTTGGAGACAAAACTCTTTAAGGAATTTCCAGGACAGTGATAAATATCCTCTCCATAGTCTCAGGACAACTGGACCCAAGTCCAGAGAGAAATCTTCTCTTGTCCCTACATTACATGTGGGCTCTGAGAATTGAACCTAGGGACTTAGGCATGCAAGCACACTCTGGCCCTGAGCTATATGCAGCCTCACAGAACAGCTGGACAGAAAGAAAAAAAAAACCCTGCTATTGTAAATTTGAAAGCCCATCAAGAAAATAATTGTTGTTGATTTTATGATTTTTAAACACACTGAATATGTAAATTATTTACAAAATTCCTCTTGGAGAGCATTGAAACCTAATTTTGAGAGAAAGTTGGTCTTTTTAGTGACATAAATCCACCCTTATCTGCAGTATGTTTAGAATAGAAAGTCTTTGCACCAGAGAGAACTCAAGACCCTTTATTTGAGACAGGGTCTCATGTATCAAAGACTGGTCTCAAACTTGCTTTTAGGCAGAGAGTGAGCTTGAACTTCTGGTCCTCCTGCCTCCCAGGAGCTGGGTTATGGGTGTGTGCCTCTGTACCTGTTTATGCGTGGCTGGGGCTCCAACCCAGGGCTTCATGCGTATGAGGCAACTACTTTACCAACTGAGTGATGTGCCCAGCCCCTGCCACTGCATCTTGAGAAGACAACTCTTCCCAAGGAAAGACCATAGGACTTGTTTCTTTAAGGTTTCGTAGTCAGTAAATGGTTGGACAGAGACATGAACCCATCCCTTAGTTGCTTTGAGTTCACCAAAACTAAAGAGTGCTAATCTCTTACGACACCCCAACTTAAATAAGGGAGAATATAGCTAGAGTCAGAGCTAACTTGGAATCCCTTCTTCCTTAGACAAATTATGGATACCAGACAGTATGTACTTCTAAGTTGTTAATTTGGTAACTTGTTTTAATCCTTATTTTAGTGCCAAAGTTCTTTGAGTCTTCCTTTTAAAGTCATCCTTGCCTGGAGCAGCAGCCCGCACCTGTAGTCCCAGCTATCCAGGAGGCTGGGACAAGAGGACCACTTCAGCCCAGGAATTCAACACTAGCCTCAGCGACATAGTGATGCTCTGTATCAAAGAGTCACAAGGGGGCTGAGGGGATGCTCAGTGGTCAAGAGCACATGTTGCTCTCGCAGAAGACCTGAGTACATTAGCCAGCACCCATGTGGGGGTCCATCACCACTTTATCTGTAGTTCCAGTGTGGGGGATCTGCTTGCCTGTTCGGACTTCCTCAGCTACTAGGCATGTAGGTAGTATACATAATACATACCTACAAACATACCTACATACATACATCAAAAGCATTTTTACACATAAAGTAAACAAATCTGACATTGTTTTTAAATCACTGAGGATGGAGACTTTTGCCCAGGCCTTTCTCGGGAAGTGCAGGTTGTTGATATTTCTATGTGTGAGTCCCTGGAAAGGCATCAGGAAATTGACGGCATCAAGACCCAAGCATTTAAACACTTGCTCCACAGTGAGAAAACTAGACAACCTTCTGTTCTAGTTTCCAATTTAGGTTGTCCATGCCAAATTTCCACAACAGAAGCAGCGGGACCGTAGGAGGCTCCAGAGCTACGGCCCATGGGTCAGCATGGCCTGTGGGAACCAAGGAGACCAACCGAAGAGGGTGGTTATCTAGTGTAAAGGAGACATTGGCTCCCTTCTGGGAAATGATAAGATCAGTTTAGATTTTTCATCATCATGAAAGCCAGATTATGGACTCATTTCACGTATCATTCTACAGTGCTCTTTGAAATCATATTAATCCTATCATTCTGCAGTTACGGAATCAACCCAGCCGCAGGGGCACAGCAGTGGCTTTCTACAAGAGTGGCTTTCTTTTCTTCTAGTGATTAGCTAGTTTATGGTATTCAAAAGAAAAAAAAAGGTAGATTATATACTCAACACTTCTAGGGAAACCACAACTTAAAACATGGCCAAAGCTGTGTCACTTAGAACTTCTGTCTCCCAGCTTCTTGAAGATTTACGTGTCAAAGAGCAGTAGTGTGTAACACTCCCGAAGGCCTGGCACACAGGCACTCACTGTTTGGAATCTTGCCTCTGACAGGGTGTGAAGGAGCACAAATGCGGGATCTGTGGGCGTGAGTTCACCCTGCTGGCCAACATGAAGAGACACGTGCTGATCCACACCAACATCCGTGCTTACCAGTGCCACCTCTGCTACAAGAGCTTTGTGCAGAAGCAGACCCTCAAGGCACACATGATTGTCCACTCTGATGTGAAGCCTTTCAAATGCAAGGTGGGAAAAGAAGGGAGGGCCAAGGGGCCGAGCCCGTGTCTGACAGGCAAGACCCGCCCCCGGGGAATCTTCTACTCTGTTTCTTCAGGGGTACAGCTGAGGCTCACAGTAGGTCTGTGGCCAAGTCCAAGTTACACCCACCACTCTGACCTCTAACCCCCTTAGGTACTAGGCAGGTAGGTGGTATACATACAAACATACAAGCATCCATACACATAAAATAAATAAATATAATAATAGTTTTAAAGTCCATGGTTGGAGACCTTTTGCACAGGTGTTTTCTGCTCAAAGGATGAGCAGAAGAGAAGCTGGTACATGTACACAATGGAGTACTATTCAGCCATAAAAGCAACACAACCCAGGATCTGTGTCAAGCTAGAACAGAGGCCATATTGGAGGACATTATGTTAAGTGAAATAAGCCAGGCACAGAGAGACAAATAATGTATGTCTGGGCTCATACATGAAAGCTAAGTTGATCTCATAGAAGTAGAGCTGAGAACAGTGGAGATTAGGGTTTGGGAAGAGGAGGAAGAAGAGGAGACAGAGGTTAGTTAGGGTGCAGAAACATAGTGAGATGAGAGGAGTGTGGTCTAGTGTTTCATAGTACAGCAAGGTGACTAGTCATTAAGACTTCATTTAAAAACAAAGATTTTGAGCACCCGCAACATCAAGACAGCGTCAGGTATACTGGTGACCCTGATATGTTCAGCACGTGTTCTACACATGAATCTAAATATCATACGATACCCAGCATATATGAATACATTCTATGTGCCAATTCAAAATATTCTGAAAAGATAGAAAAGGACCCAAAGCTAGCCCTCCAAAGGACCTCAGAGATGCTTGTGCAGGATATGGAGCAACTCTGAGCTCAGCCTCTACCAGGATTTTTAATGTATAGCAAAGTACCATGTGACCCAGGGTCTAAGCGTCCATTGTTAGAACCGCTGTATCAGATTACTGTTGCTTTGGTTCATTCCATCAGCTGAGAGGTGTGTGAGCTAGAGATCTTAAAAGACCTCGGCTTTCCAAGCCTGCCCCTCTTCAGGGCTGTTTCCAGGAGAGTTGTGTAGGCCTACTTGGGTATGTAAATGTCCTCTCAGTCAGAAAGAGAAAGCAGAGAGAGGAGAGGGAATATTGCAAACAGTAGAGTATGTCTGCATGAAACCTAGATTTTCCATTTCTGTTACTGCATGTTGTGTGGAGTATGGGTGACTCTCTTTGTAAATCCATATCCCTACAATTTGATTCCTTCCTTTTAGGAGGGGTTGCTGTGTGCTGTTACCCCCTCCCCCATTTGAAGGAACCCCTGTGAAGTTGACTTTTTTTCCTGTGTTGGCAGCTTCTCGACAGGGTGAGGGGTCAGGAACCAGAGCTTCCCTGGGCCTTGTGGATGTTGTCTGGAGAGGGGCCTTCTCCCCCCAATTCCTTTTCCTGCCATCACTTCTGTTTCCCCTTCTTTTCTCCTGGCTCTCAGTGGTTTGAAAGTCACACGAGGTCCATCTTGAGTGTCTGAGCTAAAGGAGGAGAAAGCAGTGTGTTGGATAGGGGCCTTGCTGAGGGTCCAATGTGGAACGGAAAGGCAAACAAAGCATTAACTCAGACCCAGGAGCCTCTTGACAAAGAAGCCTGTGAATGCCACCAGCACCTCTTCTCTCACATCAGACACTCCTCTACTTTCTTTCTCACTCCGTGGCCCCCTCAGTGCTTCACCAGCACGGTTCCCCCACCCCCGCCCCTCCGCAGAGATTTGCTCTCTCCTATAGCGGAGGCGCAGGCAGGTTCTCTTAGGCTTGGACGTCAGCATGAAGTGTATTAATTATCTCACCACTGTTGGTCGCAGTACAATTGTTAGGCTATAAAAGGAGCAGTCTCTTAGTTATTCTCCAAAGAAATGTACACCTGCTTATTCCAGCTGTCTTCCATCTATAATGTATCTACTCTGATCCCTCAGTAGAAATATTGTCTTGGAGGAGGCTCTGAGATGAAAGGGATATCATGCCAGAGATGGAATCTTGCAGGGGGGGGGGTCCCCTGAGATAAATAAATAGGTCATGGCAGACTTCTTTCTAGGGGAACTCCCCTGGGGTGGAGGGGTAGGCCGAGCAGACATACAGTCTAAGGGGGGGGGAGCCCCTGATGTGGAGGGGTAGGTCTGAGCAGACATACAGCCTAAAGGAGGGGGAGCCCCCTGAGGTAGAGGGGTAGGTCAGAGCAGACATACAGTCTGGGAGTGGGGTCCTGATATGGAGGTCAAGACAGAGCCAGTCTAAGCTCTGTGGGATCTGGGGATATTCCTGGGACAGTTCTGTTTCCCTACCCTCAAAGGCCTGCAAGATTTCTTGGGCCTGATATATATGATCTTCTAGAAAGTTCTCTGTAGTACCAGGGCACAAAACTTACAGAGCCCTGTACTCTGGGCCTAGTGCCTCAGTGAGCCATCCTAGATGGATGTTTTTGGCCTCCATTCACAGACAGTTACGCGCTTCTCCACCCCAGGGACTGTGCACCATACATGGTCCTAAGAGCGTGGGGCAGTCAGCTGTGAGGCTCTGAAACTCCATTTTGCCTTCCCAGTAAGGCTTTCTTAGGCTCTCGATGTCTGGCCTGCACCACTAGATCCCATAAGAAAGTGAAATCACAGCTTAGACCTAAGAGACAGTTTACCCTGCACACAGGGAACAGGAGCTGGTGTGCTCACCTACGTGGTGTTTAGATTCTCTCACAAGGCCAGAGTGTAGCACTTCACCTAGAGAGTGTTGTCTGTTTTCAGGCAAAGCAATTTGGAAGATAAAAGGCATTCTCATCAAACTTAGCTGACCTTCTCCAACGCTTAGACATTTCTGAGATTAAAAATCCGTGTAGATCACTTTGAACGAACCCTTTCATCCTGAATTTCCCAGAAGCGTGATGCCAGGTCCTTTTCCTCCTCATTCCCACTTTCCTGTGGTGGCATCCTTCGAGCTAGCCTTTGGTGCCATCATTTCAAGGGACTTTCCTGGCCTCTGTGTGTTACGCTTCAAACAGGCTCCTCTGTGTGCTGACAGCCACAGGGTAGCGAGATCAGTAATGCCTGAGGCCCTGGTTCACATCTCTCCGAAGGGCAGGGCGGTCCTGAGATGTCCTGTGAGCCTTGCTTCCTATCCGTGTTGACCTGGATGGAAATCTGGTCCCTAGTGACGGTTGTAAGAAATTGGAAGGGTTAGACGAGAGAGGGAAGCCATTTGTTCATTGCTACACACTTCATAGCCAACTGAGACAAATGTCTGGCCAGCCACATAAGCGATGGTAGGGAACAAACCTTAGCAATTACACTCTAGTTTGATAGTCATAATAGATATAGTTATTCTCTTGCGATGGACATGGAGGGGAAAAAAGACTGTAGCAGGGAGCTAGCTCCCAAAATTTGTAACGAGAAAGATTCTTTTAGTAACGGATTCTAATGTCTTGGGATTTTTGCCATTAAAATCCCCTCCCCTCAACATAAATCCTTCCTCCTATTGCAGTGTGGACTGGTTCTCAGTGGAAACAGCTGTCCCCAGTGAGAAGAAATGTTCACTGACCATAGAATTAGGCATTAACAATAGGATGGAAATTTAGTGGGGAGAGAAGTTTTCCATTCTGTGTTTTTTTTTTCTTTCATATATATCTATATATAAATGACTGCCCTTCTGGACTCTTGCTATTCGCTCAACTTTTACACTCCTTACTTCTGGGAGCCAGCTGGAGTTTGTCCAGAGACCCAGCCTGTAGACTTAAGCTATGTTTCACAAATACGCTTCCCAGATTCTGCGTAAGCACACAGGTCTTGATTTGGATGCTATCCGTGTAGTGGCTGCACTCCATAATAGCAAAGAACCAGCTGCTGTCTTTGGAAAAACCTGTCCAGGAAAAGCTTCCATCTAGAATTTCCGGGACAAATTCTCTTTTGAGATGGGTGAAGCCCAGAGCTGCCTAAGTTATGAATCACCAGGCCATCTACAGCCTTTTCTGCAGCACAGGGCTGAGGGCTGGAGGCCTGTGAGAGGGGCAGAGGAGTGAGGTCGCCTTGAAAAGGGGCCTCTAAGTCCTCTCCCAAACTGATTGTCAGCTGTTTGGTGCACCGAAAGGAGAGAGAACAGACTGGGCAGTCTGGAGGGACTCAGTGCCCGGGGCCAGGGTTTTCAGGCTGGCGTGGAGGGGGTTAAGGCAGTGACCAGATAGCAGCCTTTTGGCAGCAAAGCCCTCCTCCTGGGCAGAAGGAAGGATATAGCTGTATGAACTGCCTGTTTAACAATGCCTCGCATGTCCCCAGGGGCCCGCCTGCAAATAGATTTCATCTTGCTTTCTCTTGTACTTTTCAAAGCTTCCTGTTTTCTCACGGTCCTTTTGGACAGTTTACAGTCTCTCTCTCCCTCCCTCCCTCCCTCTCCCTTTGAGGAAAGGAACACCCTTCTTATTAAAGAGGAGAGAGGGACAAGAATGTGAGGGAAGGGCAGTTGAGCCGAGGCCATTCTGTTGGGCTGGCTGAAGCTCTTTGACCTTTCCTCTCTGAATAGGAAAACATAGCTTCCTGGTGCATCTTGGCTCTGAAGCTCACCTCAGACACTTGTAGCCAGGTCCGGTGCTGCTTGGCCTTCTGGGCCTCTGGAATTGGCCAAGTGGGCTGCTACTGCTACCGCGCTATCTCTGCCCACAGCTGACCTCTCCGTGGCAGCTGCTGCCGCTGCCACAAGGGCTCATGGGAAGCAAGCGATTCCAGGCACTGTATCTTGGGGTAATGGGGCACCAGGAGGCCAGAGCAAGGAGGCTGATGCAAAGTTCTAAGCAGAAGTCTGGTTCCAGGCATAAGCTTTTCAAGGCGACCTCACTCCTCTGCCCCTCTCACAGGCCTCCAGCCCTCAGCCCTGTGCTGTAGAAAAGGCTGTAGATGGCCTGGTGATTCATAACTTAGGCAGCTCTGGGCTTTACCCATCTCAAAAGAGATGTGTCAGCTGTTTCCAGGGCATCCGGGACATCAGAGAGACAGATGGTGGGCCCCCCAAAAGTCTGTGATCTCTAGTGAGTCTCTACTTTCCACCCATGAATCCTGGGCTGGCCTTCTGTTTAGCTCCAGGTCACCTGGCAGGGTTCAGCTAGAAGATTCCTTCCGTTCCTTTGATGTTTGAAAAGGACAGCACCCTTGCTCACATCTGCAAAGATGGAAGCCGAGTGGTCAGCCCTCACCACTGCCTGCACCAATGTCTCTCTTGCTTTGATGCAGACCTTGTTAGAAGATCATGCATCCAGTCCTAGTTTGGGAATGCATTTGTATTTACAACTCAGGATTAAGGAAAGCCTTCGTTTCAGTTACTGAAAAAAATTTTTTTTTCCCAGAGAAGGCTGAGTTTTGCTGCTCCCTGTGTATTCTTCCTCCTGTCCCCAGCCTCCAGGACTCTGCTTAGACCTGTTAGTAGCAGAGTCCAGCTCCCCCGCCCTCTGCTCCCTCTTCACTGTCTAAGGGAGGTGATGGCTCTGTATTTCACAGATATTAAAGCAAAACAAGAACTCTCTGCGCTGGGGCATTGTCATGTGAACACACTCTCCTGGGAATGATAAAAAAGCAAGTGCTGTGAATGAGGACCAGAGGGCTCTGTAGGTCAGAGGTGGAGAAAGAAGCTGAGTGGCTCCTGCTGGTGTGAACGGGGCCCAGGGTTTCATGGCCTTTATGACCTGATGCCATCCTTCTGCCAGTGAGGGTTTTAGTTTACAAACTGGTGTGTGTTGGCCAGTGGGGCAATGGGAAGAGCCAGTGGCTCTATTTTAAGATTTTTGTATAGGGGATTTTCCTGATTTGTTTACATATACCCCCAGCCTAATGCTTAACTGGTCACTAAGAGTATTAGCTTAGTAGTCCTCTAAGAGTATTAGCTTTGTAGCCCTGGGCCCGATACTGGGGTGGGTTACGAAGAAAATCGAGGTGACCCTTGCATGGAAAACTGCCTGGGACACTTTTGGGACTTCAGACATCTATCAGAATTGACCTGCCTCCGCTTATCTCTGTGGCATCTTTCCACTGTTCCGCCCAACAGGCCACCATGAGTCATGCAGGGCAACTCTATTATATAAGAATTAAACTTGCCAACAGCCCCAAAACTAGTCTCCTTCACCAATCAGAGCTGACCACCACATGCCACAGTGGGCTCTCCTTCAGGCCACCGGGATTACTTTGGAGTACAATATAATTTTTTTTTATTGCTTTGGGTTTTTTTGATTGTTTGTTTATTTGTTTTCGAGACAGGGTCTCTCTATGTCGTCCTGGCAGGCTGGCCTTGAACTCACAGACATCCAACAATATAATTATAAAGTCATAGTGTTCTCATACAGCACTAAAGTGTCCCGAGAAGTTTTATATTGAGTGGATGAAGGCAGAATATCTGTAGCAGTGAACAATTAATTTACTGGGCTCTCAGAAAGGATAAAACGGTAGTTTGGAAAGGTTTCTTTTTCAGCTTACGCTTCCTGATAACAGTCTATCATTGAGGAAAGTCAGGGCAGGAGCCTGGAGGTGGGAGCTGATGCAGAGGCCGTGGAGGGTGCTGCTCACTGGCTTGCTCCCCGTGGCTTGCTCAGCTGCTTTCTTGTAGAACCCAGGACCACCAGCCCAGGGACGGCACCACCCGCCATGGGCTGAGCTTTCCCCCATCAATCATTAGTTAAGAAAATGCTGAATCTTATGGAGGCGCTTTCTCAGTTGAGGTCCCCCCCCCTCTGTTTTTGTCAAGTTGACAAACTCGCTGGCATGTTTGCCTGAGGCTGAAGAACAACCTGTGAGACTCCCAAGGGTGGCCATTGTGATGAACACATGCATCTGAGTGGAGACTCGGGATGTGGGAAACTGATAAGTGGGACCTTTGAAGGCTGGTGGGTGGGACCTCGGGGTGGATGAATTGCAGGATCTCTTCTGACCCCAAGTCCCAGGTGTGATGGGTTTGACAGCCGTAAGCAGTAATCCTTTCCACATGCAGTAGTTCACCCGTGGTGAAAGACTCAGGTGTCTACAAACATTTATGAAGATACTTAATACTTGTGCCAAATCAAAAGTAAAGGACATACCATATATCCTTTGAGAAAGGGCCAAACTACCTACCCTGTGCGTGCTTGCGCGTGTGCGTGTGCGTGTGCGTATGTGTGTGTGTGTGTGTGTGTGTGTGTGTGTGTGTGTGTGTGTGTTTGGTGAGTGTTCATATGAAGGCTACGGGTCAACCTCAAAAGCCATTCCTTAGAAGCCAGCAGGTGCGCGCTCTCTCTCTCTCTCTCCCCCCCCCCCCTCACATGAGGATCACCAGTTAGGCTAGGCCGGCTGTCTAATAAGCCCCAGGGACCTGTCCATCCCCAACTCCTCTTCCACACTAGGACTACAAAAGCACATCACCACGCTCAGCTTTTCACACAGGTGTTGGGAGTTCATCTTGGGTCCTCGCACAGCACACACTTTCCCAAGTGAGCTGTTGCCCAGACCCATCTGTCTAATAAAGCATTTTTCAGGCCACTCCAGAGTCTAATGGCTGAGCAGGGCGGCAGTAATTAGAAGAGGAATGTGTCCCAGCACAGAAGTCGCTGCAGAAGAAATGCTTCCCTATCAGTGATTTCTGTCTGACTTAGAGGAGGCCATATGAACCCCAACTCTGCCTAGAGGGGGAACGTGTGAACCCCATTTCTGTCTGCTGTAGAGGGGAGCAGTGAACCCCATCTCAGTCTGCTGTAGAGGGGCATATATGAACCCTTCTATGTCTGGACTTGCTCTATGATGGAATTGATCTTCCAGCCTTTGGCTTCTCTACATACCCTACGTGTTGCCGCTTGGGACTTTTTCATCTTTAAATTCTTGTACTGCAGTGTATCCAACCTTCTAACTGAGGACCTGCTGTGTGCTGGGCATACACATGGCAATTTGCCATCCAAAGGCAGGCAAAGCCTTTGCAGACTCAGTCTGCTGGGTGAAGAAAGTACTTTCAGTATCAACTAAGCCCTGGTCCCAGCAGTTACAGTAGCAACACACCTCCAAGTACCCAGGGATCACCCCACAGAACATAAAAGGCGCATTTCTTTTCCTTAAAATGCTCTCGACTAGAAATGCCTAGCATGGGTCTCTAGATTTGAAGTTTTATTTCTTAGCCATAATAATGAAGTGGCTAAACTAAGCTATCTATTATAACTTTAAAAAAACTTTGGATGTGTACAAAACTGGGCCCAATTAGCATCTTCATCAATTCTGTCTGGTGGGAATAAAGAAAGTATCATCCCCACATGTGGATTCACTTGGAAGCTGGAATTGGATCCACTTTCTCACCCTTTCCTCCTCTTAAGGTGTCATTTTTTTGTCATTGTTCCCTCATCCCTTGCTGGGGTTCAAATCCAGCACTTACACATAATATGCAAGCACTGCACCTCTGAGATGTGTCCCCAGGCTTTGGGTCATTGGCTTCTAATATAGGTGGTATACAGTTACTCTGAGCTAAGAAGTCTGCCTAAGATAGCAAAGTAGTCATTCTTGTTGGCAAGGAATCAAAGGAGAGAGATGTACTTCAGATTTTCAAATACGAATCATTCAAAGGTACAGAGCCAACCACTCAGAATGTGCGTGTGGATCGCTTGGGTCCGCTGTGCAGCCCCCGGCTGACTCCTCTTACACACAATATTCTTCTGCCTAGCCTCCCAAGGTCGATCTGCCCATTCTTCCAAGGCTGGCTCCACCGCTCTTCCCTAAGGAAGGCGATGTCTTTGGTAACATAAGTTCAATGTAGACTCTTCAGCATTGGCCTTGAAGACCTCTCTCAATGAGAAGGGGAAGCTGATCGAAGCCCCAGGGGATGCCTTACTTCGCCTCCTCCATGATCTGGGGTGCCATCTCTCACCACATATTGCTGCTACCACTACGCTGCTCCTCAGAGCTTGGGAAAGAGAAGAATGTTCTGCCATTAACACACTAGCCTACACGGGAACACAAAATCCTTCTTTGTCTTCCTCATAGCACCACCAAGGAAGAGCTGGAGCTCCCAAACATTGCTGTCCTGGGGCATAGAGACACCAAGTGCCCCAGAGTCGCCATAGTGCACTTTTCTCTGTAAAGAAGTATCAGATCTACTCTTCAGATCTATCACGTATGCAGCCATAATGAGTGGTTCACAACCGCTTGGTCACCTGTGTGCACACAGGTGCACATGGGTACACATACACAGACTCAGACATACACACAGACGTACAGTTTTCCTAAATTTCATTTTATTTATATATTTATTTATTACAATTTATTCACTTTGTATCTTTGATGCAGCCCCCTCCTTCATCTCCTCCCAGTCCTACCCACCCTCCCTCTTCTCCCCCTATGCCCTTTCCATAGTCCTCTGATAGGGGAGGACCTCTTCCCCTTCTATCTGACCCTAGCCTATCAGGTCTCATCAGGAATGGCTGCATCATCTTCCTCTGTGGCCTGCAAGGCTGCACTGCCCACCCCCCCAGGGGGAGGTGATCAGAGAGCCAGCCACTGAGTTCATGTCAGACAGCCCCTGTTACCCTTACTAGGGACCCCACTTGGAGACCAAGCAGCCAGTGGGCTCCATGCATGGTCCTTAGTTGGAGTATCGGTTTCTGCAAGCCCCTGGGCCCAGGTTTTTTGGCTCTGTTGTTCTCCTTGTGGAGCTCCTGTCCCCCAAGTTTTCTTTCTTCTTCGATTGATTGATTGATTGATTGATTGTTGTTGTTGTCTGAGACAGGGTTTCTCTAGGTAGCCTTGTCCTGGACTCATTTTGTAGATCAGGCTGGCCTCAAACTCACAACAATCTGCCTGCCTCTGCCTTCCAAGTGCTGGGACTAAAGGTGTGAGCCAGCACACATGATGACACATACATTTTTCAATGTTCCCTTTTTTAAAAAATATATATATGTCAGACAGTATTCTTATGTCTTTATATCTCTACCCAGAGAAGAGATAGCTCCTTTCTTATATTTTTGTTTTTTTTAGCTAGCTACATAGTCAGTTCTAGGTCAGCCTGGACTACATGAGACCCTGCCACAAAACAAAACAAGTTTTAGCAATCCTGGACACCTGTATCTCACAGTCCATTCCACGTGTTCCACTTCTGAGCCCAGGCAGCACCTGGCCCCTCCCTGCCTTCATCCCTTCCAAAGACAAAGTCTCCCTACGTCCCCCACCACAAGAACCCAGGTCCCCCCAGCCCCCAGTAAGATCATTGTGTCCTGGTTTCTGTCTCCAATAGCTGTGTGGGAAGGAATTCAACAGGATGCACAACCTGATGGGCCACATGCACCTGCACTCGGACAGCAAGCCCTTCAAGTGCCTGTACTGTCCGAGCAAGTTCACGCTGAAGGGGAACCTGACCCGGCACATGAAGGTCAAGCACGGGGTGATGGAGCGAGGCCTTCACGCTCAAGGTAGTTAAAGGATGCAGGTTCAAAGAGAACGCCGTTTTCTGTTTTCCTTGTGATGAGCTTTCCCTGCAACCATTTACTGAATCTCTGGTGGGCCACACCACCTCCAAATCGAGGCACAGATTTCTCTGGGTGGGAAACAGCCGTAGCAAGAAGGAGCCGGTCCGTTAGAAACCTGATGTGGACTCGAGGAATTACTTATCCCACGTTGAAGCTCACATCCAAACGGGCACCTGGTGGTTCTGTCACTTTGTGGGAGAAACCTTGCTATATCCCAGAGGATTGCTTTGAAGAAAGAAAGAAAGAAAGAAAGAAAGAGAGAGAGAGAGAGAGAGAGAGAGAGAGAGAAAGAAAGAAAGAAAGAAAGAAAGAAAGAAAGAAAGAAAGAAAGAAAGAAAGAAAATTTATCAGATTTTCAGCCATTTTGGTAGCTTCATCTATAAATGGTAACTTTTTGTGGCTCAAAAAAAAAACAAAACTGTAGAAAGCTGAAAAGTATCCCCTCTGCCCCTTGACAAGATTAGGGCTGTAGACAGCAGGCATCACTGTCCCCCACAGCGCCTACACTTCCTTTCTTCACCTCACTCCAGCCTGCCACCTGCTCCCTTCTTGTTTCTCAAACTCTCGGTGTCCCTGCTGTGTCTTGTGGTCTGGTTTTAGTTGCCACACGCAGAGAGAGACCTTCAACCAAGATGAAATGAACCCAGTGCTGATTGCTAATTCCAAGGTACCCAAGCTATAAGTGAAAGGGAGGACCCCCGCCCCTCCTCACCCCAGATCATCCGGCCCAGTGCAGGGACATCGGGTCACGATCAGAGACTTCATGAACTCCTCAGAGGACCTCTGCTCTCTGTGCACAGGGGCTTAGAGTGGCTTCTTCGGTGCCCTGTGGAAGATAGACTACCCTTTGCCATTGCTTTATTTATTTGCAACAAAGTAAATGCTCTCTGTGAAAAGAAAATGAGAAATACTTGGGAAGTGACGAGAAAAATGCAGTACTCGCTTCAGAGTTCATCAGTTTTGAGATCTAAGTCTAAATCCTTTCCAGGCATTTTTGATAAGGAAAAAAAGGGAAGACAGTGCCTCAAAGAGGTGAAGAAGAGAGAGAGAGAAAGAGCCTATGAGTATATTGGACCCATACTATATCATACAATACAGACTTTAAGTGATATATTATGGAATATATATTTTAACTTAGAATATAGAACTTAGAACTTCGAATACATATATGTAGGTATTTACATCACCCACATATAGCTCATTGTGTGGTTCTGCCATTCATATGTTTAGCCAAAATTTAGATACTATTATTATTTTTATTATAATGAGAAACTTTCACTCGTACTCTGTACTCATGCCCCCTTCTCTTACTGTTCCCCGTGTTTCTAAAATAGACAACCAGAATGCTTAAATAGCCCCAGGGACTACTTTTCTCAGGCACATAAAATTCTGCTCTGGTCCTGCAGGTCTGGGCAGGGGACGACTGGTCCTGGCCCAGTCCACTGGTGTGCTGAGGAACCTGGAGCAGGAGGAGCCATTTGACCTCTCCCAAAAGCGCAGCATGAAGGGGCCAGTGTTCCAGTCAGAAGTCGACAGCACCCAGAGCTGCCTCTACCAGGAGGAGGATGGTGAGGACAACTCCTACGAGGTGGGGCCCTACAGCCCCGGCGTGGCCGCGGGGAGCCAACAGCTCTGCGCACCCGAGGATCTGTCTACCAAGCAGGAGCAGGCCCTGCAGGGCCCTGGGGAAGAATGCAAGGACCAGGATGCTCCAGAAGAGCAGCGGGAGGACAGTGGCAAGGACAAGGAGGGCAGAGACACAGACCGCTCCATCAGAGACGAGCACCCAGGCAGTGGGCTGTTGCAAAGCGGCGTGCAGGGCCCCTCATTTTCTGATTACTTATACTTCAAGCACAGAGATGAGGGTTTAAAAGAATTACTGGAGAGGAAAATGGAAAAACAAGCAGTCCTTTTGGGTATCTAAGTGGACAGCTTTAAAATTACATTTGGAAAATGAGATCTAGGCAGTTCAAATACAGCTTTCCACATGAACTGTCATTTGCTAGGGACGGGCAAGTGGCGCCAGTCTTTACAAATGGCTCAGGCTAAATGTGTGGGTAACACAAATGCTTCTCAGGTCGTTCCTTGGGCACTTGGCAATTTCATACACGTGCAGGGGCCCTTTGGTGTTGTTTTACACATCACACACATAACGAACTGCGCCGCCTTCTAGATATTCAACTGCAAGCTGAACTCAAGGTGCTTTAGAAACTGTTTTCTCCTACATGCAATAAGGCAAATGTATTTCTAGTGGCAAAACCGTGGTGCTCATGTTACCTTATTAGTGACTATTTAGTTGCATTTATTTTACAGTATCATAGGGGAAAATACTAGTAGTTGTATATATAAAAATATAGCCACTATTAGATGATTGAAACACGGGAAATGAAGCAAGAGATGAGCTATTGGGAAGGCTGTTCTCAAGTAGTTCCTGCAAATGTGAAATGGGGTTTCAGGAGAAGGAGAATCATTTTGACTGAGACAGGACCAGGCGATGCTTAGAAACCTGGTCAGGTCTTCTGTCCTGCTTCAGTTTCCCTGGCCAATGGGACATTTTGGATACCCCTGTAGGTATATGGACAATGCTTGGGGGTCCCAGCTCTTCAGGCCAAACCCCTGTCCAAGAAGAAGTCCCTCACAGAGATCACTGCCATCTTGTTCTGAAGCTTCATGCCTCGTGAGGCAACTAAAAAGACTGTTACCACAGTGAGCAGTAGAGCTCGGGCTGTGAAATGGGTTCAGGACTTCTCCCTAAAAGAAGTTCTGACTTATTTAGGGTAGAGGAATGATCGCCCACCAGTCACTGTAGTCTGAGAGCGGATTGCAATGTGAGAACTACCCAGTAGATCCTTTAGAAAACACAGATGTAGCTAGGCATGGTTGCTCACAACTATAATATCAGCACACAGGAGGCTGAGGCAGGAGGATTGCCTCATGTTTGCAACCAGCCTGAACTACAAAGTAAAACCTTCTCTTAAAGAAAAAAAAAAAGAAAAGGAAACAAGCAAAACCCTCCAGTGCTGGGTCTTCACCGGTAAGGTTCTGATTTAATCCATCTGGGTGGGGTCCCTGCACTGGGCTCGAAAAAGAAGAGTCCTGGCTTCACATAGCCCTCACCCAGTTCTGTGTCTCCCGGAACTCCTCAGCCTTCTTACACATTTCTGATCCTGTCTTTAGATGTAATTAGATGGAGGACAGGAGAGCTGCAACCACAATGCTGACCTGGGTCTTTGTTCCTGTTCTGTCATTCTCCCAAGGACACCACACACACACATATGTAAATATACATTGTGTGTGAGGGGGTACTAGAAGACAATGCCTATGGTGTTTGTAGACACTTAGTATGTTAACAGATGCATGGCTGGCCTGTGATGTCTCTTACTCTCTTGCCCAGATGCTTCAACAGCTGTAGCAGTGAACTGGGAGCATCATGGTGGATTTTCTGGACCTATTGGGTGGGTCTTCTTAGACTTTGCCACCATGGAAAGCAATGCCGACTGGGGATTGCTTTCATGACTCTTGGTAGGTCCTAGACTGTGTTTGTACGAAACCTGCCTCTTGGTTGAGAATGTCAACATTCCTGGGAAAGCCAGGTTCTAGTGACTGCCTTGCTTCCCGTCCTCCCAAAGTCCCAGCACACCCCTTTAGAAGTCGCAGTGAAGCTCTAACTATCGGCTGCAGCTTTCCCTGTCAACCAAGCTGCTTCTCCACAGGCCTCATCCAGTCCCTACTGTTCACCCATGTGCTTTGACAACCTCTTCCCCAGTTCTCCTACCATCACCCTAAAATCTCTTTCTTTGTCATGGCTGTCACTGTGAAAAACAAAAAGTTTATGCATTTCCTACTGCCAACCGTGTATATCCCTGGATCATAAACTCACCTGTGTATATCCCTGGGTCATAAACCCTGCAAAAGGGATGGAGAGTTGGGAGAGCACTCTGGGTTTCTATGATGACAAGCACAACTCTGGACAAAGACTTGTTGCAGATCTTCAGATGGGCAAGAGCCCTTCCCTTCACTGTGAATGAAGGTTTCTGGTGCCTTTGATAAAAGTGTCCAGGAAGCTTCATTCAGAAACCAAGAATTGAGGCGCATGTGCTGGGCCTGACCAGAGTTCCACATACTTCCACATGCCTCTGGGTACTCTGCTGGAAGAGAAGAAATAAGGAAAATTTAGAGGAGCAGAATCAAGTCAATCCCAAACCAACCTTGTGGGAAATGTTTGAGGAACCAGTTGTTTCAGAGAGAGAATAGTCTAGAATGGAGGTTTGTTTTGAAGAGTTGGAGGTCCCATCCTAGGCCCCTCCCGAGCTGCTAAGAAAGGAGATACCCAGCTCCAGGACCATTTCATTCAAAGCAGCAGAAGTCCTCTGTGTGACGTGTTGGGATCCTGAGTGAGATTTCATGGAGGGAAAAGAAGGACCCAGAGAAGTTAACCTCAACAAGTGCAGAGTGTGTCCTTAAGCCTGGCTTTAGTTTTCACTTCCAGGTATGAAAAACTTAGTAGAGCTTTACCGTACACTTCCCTGAAAGGGAGCTAGCCCCAGGTTTGATTTATGGAGGCAGAGCAGTCTTCATTTATACCTGTTACCCTAAGGCATTGTTTCCCAAAGCATTGTTCCTCAGAAGCATCCCAATGAGTGTGGTCAGGTTCCCAGACATTGGGAAAGGCGGGGATAACCGTGATCAGATTAACCAGATACGAATCTGAAGTAGGAACCCACCTCAGAGAACCAAAGAATAAAGCCATCCAAGCTCACAGGCACCCAAAGCCATGCCCTTCATTGTAACAGAGAATTCTGAAAATGGTCAGAACCAAATGCTTTCCAGGCTTTTAACCATCATCACTTTAAACCAGCTAAAGGTCCAGCCAAGGGGCATATTTGTCTCTTGCCCTTTTTTATTCAGGCTTGTGATGATCCTCCTAAATGTTTTTGCATCCCTCTTTCATCCTTTTATTTTTTTAAAACTTGGATGTCCCTTTGGCCATCACACTAAAACTAATCTCTCCCAAGCAAAAAGGAGCTAACTGGTATATCTGGACATAAGTAGCTACAGGAGAAAGCTCAGACAGTGTGCGTTCTGTGTTTATTGAGCCCCAAAGACATTCGATAAAATATTACCATGTTTTGAGTTACGATCTTTGTCTGCTTTGCTGAGACAAAAATGTAACTAAGCTAACATTTGAAATCCTTCACACATTTGGACATTGCACCACACAGAGTTCTGGCTCGCCAGTTAAAAACTAAAACTCCAAGTGTCTAGCAACCCAGTCAGTCCTGAATATTGCTTCCTGTTTCCAGGCAGTTTACCCAGAAATGGCATTGTAGCCTATGTTTTGTTAATTTAAAGAAATAAAAAAAATGTTGAAAGAACTGTGTTACTTATTTGCAAATATTTGAAAACTGGAAAGGAAGCCGCCACTCAGCATCTCACACACTGTCTCAGGGCAGGGGTTTTGGATTCTCCTGCCCCAACACATTGGAAAAGATGAATGACCATCTGCCCACTTGCAGACAGATGACTATCTTACTCATCAATTTATTCCACTCCAGGTTTACGGAATCAAGAGGCAGAATTCTCTCAATCTGCATCAAACACTTTATGAAAATGAAATTAAGACAAGAGGCAGAGAGCTCCAGAATCAGACCACTACCTCAGTGTGTCCGTTCCATCATCTGTAGACCAGGATTAGCAATTGTACCTTCTTCAGTGGGTTACAGGACTTAGTGTGCACAGGACACTAGACCATCTTGGGCTCACAGTTTCTGCTATGAGAGAATTGGGTGTTGTAATGGCCAACAGCATGGCCAGAAAACTAAGCATTCGCTTCTCCTTCCTCTGAGGGCCACAAAGTGTGTTAGCATGGGTGAGCACCTGTTTCAAGGAGCTGTCCTTTAAAACAACAGTAAACGTGCAACACACACACTGTGCTGGGCACTGTTTGCAGGTGATTCACACCATAGATTTCATCTTAGCCTAGGGACTCCAGGATGCTAACATTATCTTTTTAAAAACTAAAGTAACTAATGAGGAAATGGAAATTCAGGAGAGTGAAACAATTTGCCCTTCAAATATCTAGTTACTAAGTTTTTTCTTGCTTCAAAGAACATAACCTGGTGCAGGTTTGGTCTCCTGGAAGCAGATGCTAAGACAGGTTTATTAAGGATGAACACAAGAGAAAAAAAAAGAAGAGATGAAAGATCTAGCAAGGAGAGAAAAGGGCCCAGTGTAGTTCTAAGTCCCAGTTAGTAGGCAGAGCTGGGGCAAAGACCTTCCAGCCAGCAGGACTGTACCATGTTGGGCAGGAACACCTGGGCCTCTCCTATCTCCATCACTCCAGCTATTCTAAACGGTGCTCATCACCAGAGGAGGGCTGCCCTGAGAAGTCCCCATCATTTGGGACTGACCCTATGGGCATGCAGCTGGGGGCTGGTAGCCAACTGCGCTCTCAAGGCAGCTGCATGCCCTTCCTTGGAGAGAAACTGTAGCTCTCAGTGATGCTGCCCCTGGCATCACTCCAGGCCACTTTCTAGAGATTCATGAGCCTTCTCTGGTAGGCTTTTCTTTGAGATGGGAATCTTAAAAGAAGAACATGAGAGCAAATTCCAGCCCCTTTACCTGCAATGTGTCAGAGTCCAAATTGTGGGGCTACTCCTGTTTCCACTCCTGGTCTCAGGGCACACTCAGTCTTCCTACTGAGTATGTGACACCTTAAAAGTCTTTGGTCCGTGAATACACTGAAAGAGTGTACCCCACCTTCACAGACAATTTCCTCTAAGAAGCACTCTAGAGAACACTCGCTTCCAGGTATCATATGTGTGATACAGCCAGTGGGCATATCTCTTGGCTTTATTCACTGTGAAGTCAAGCTCACGGTTTGGTGTGATGGTGTGTGAGGTTCTGTGCTTGGGGAGCAAATACTCCATAACCGACTTGTGCAGTAGTACAGGCGAAGTTCTTACATGTAGCAAAAACAACTTACCCGAGTCATCTTTGTCTGCTCTTCCTGGCACTTCAGAATGAAAGGCAAAGACGCCATCATGGGAACATTTCCTTATAGCCGGTCAGTTCAGGAATGGTAGCAGCTTTTTGTTGAGGGTGCTTGGCTGCCTCTGCTGCTGTGGTTGCGTCACTCAGTGTGCCCTTTGTTCCAGCTCCTGAGGAGCTGTTGACAGAGGCTGATGTTCATGGGCAAAGTCATTTCACCTGCCATGTTTCTGAATGTCTCTTCCATGGTGGGCGTTAACACGTGATACAAAGACTGTCATGCTTTCACTCATTCTCATACACACATCCTCACAGCTCTCCTATATGGAGGGTAATGAATATTACTGCTTTTTTATTATTTCATTTAATTTCATTTCATTGTATTTTAGCAAGAATAGCCTGTAGCTCAGTTCTAGATAGAGTCTTTGTACCTTTCTGAAACTTAATGAGCTGGGCTTCCAGTTTCTGCATTTCTCCAAGAATTCTCATGGTCCTACCTCTGCTCATAGCATTTAGAGGCTTTTCTATCCCAAAGTTCCAAATTCTTCCACATTTCTCTACAAAGTGGTTCCAAAGGTCTAAGAACCACATGTTCTCAGCACCAGCCTCACTTCTGGATAGAAATTGATAGAAATTTTCTGTATTACTTTTCTCATTTCTGTGACCAAATATCTTGACTGCCTTAGCGTTCTATTGCTGTGAAGAGACCCCGTGATGAAGGCAGCTGTCACAAAAGAAAGCATTCTACCTGGGGGCTTGCTTACAGGTTGAGAGGTTTGGTCCATTTTCATCATGGTGGGGAACATGGCAGCAGGCAGGCAATTGCTGAGGGCGACATTCTGATCCCAGGCACAGAGAAAGAGGCTCTGGGCTTGCCATGGGATTTTGAAATCTCAAAGCCCACCCCAAGTGACACACTTTCTCCAATACTCTCACAACTCCTAATTCTTTTAATCCTTTCAAATAGTGCCAATACTTCATGACTAAGCATTCAAATATGTTAGCCTGTGGGGGGCCATTCTTATTTCAACCACCACGATGACTAAGCAGTGTAAGGATGCAGGGTTTACTTTGGTTTATAGTTCCATGTCTGCCATGTGAGGAAATCGTAGGATAATCAGTTACTGCTCTTCTGAGGAAATGACATTTAACTTGAAAACTGAAGGATAGAAAGGAATAAGGAATAAGGTTAAAAAAAAAAAGAAGAAGGAGGAAGGCCTTTCTGGGTACTGTCTGCCACAGGCAAAGTTCCTGTAGTATAAAGAATCATGGCAGAAGGAAAACATGGCCACAGGAAAGAGACAGCAACAAAAGGTGAGGATGATATAAAAGTCATTCAACAAAGAATATAATATTCACATTTTTGAAACTCATTTTAGCTATTACATAAGAGAACGGTTTGGAAGGTTTCTAGAAGGATGCCCGGTGATACCCAACAGTCAGCTTTATTATCCTGTGAGTGACAATATCAGGATAAGGTGCTAAGAAAGAACTTTAAAAATGGATAAAATGGCACATATTTGTAACCCCAGAAACTCAAGAGGCTAAGGCAAGATGATGGGAGTTCAACAGCAGCCTGAGCTACCATGTCTGGATTTATGGTAAGTCAGTCTCTCTCTCTCTCTCTCTGAGATCTTTTGACTTATACCCAAGGAAAATTTAAAAGTAAAATCCAAAAGTGGGCTGGGATGGTGTGTCAGTTGGTAAAGTGCTTGGAAAGGTGAAGACCTAAGTTTGAAGGTCTGGAGACCTTGGGCAGGACTGGGGCAGAGGTCTGGATATGGTATACTGTGTTTGTAATCCCAGAGCAGGAGAGGTGGGAGGGGGCTCCCCTGTGGTGCTGGCCAGCTGTTACAGAGCAGTAACAGACCCTGACTCAAAACCTAAGGTGGACAGCAGCTGATGACGAACAGCCTTTCTTACATACACACAGGAACACATGCAAAATAAAATACATACTTTTCTAAGTACAAAACAAAATGGCCCTCGACACGCAGTTCACCTCCCGCCATGATGACTAAAGGGATAAATTAGAGTCTCTAGCTCCCACGGTGCCCACGCTCTTTACTTGGTGGGTAAACGGCAAAGTTCTGCATAGTACAGAATTAAGTCCCTCTGTTCTCTCTGTTTTCTTCTAGATTTCAGTTGGTGAAACTGAAGCAGGCAAGAATTGCACACACATAGGTGCTGGGAAGAAACGGCATTGCACAGAGTTGGAGGAATCCCAAGACAGCGGACAGAAGCTAGACCCAAGGCCATGTGTGACCGGGAAGAAGGGCCTTCTCATCTCTGTGGCTTGGCTCCTGAAGCTACCTCCTCTGCAGCCAGTAAAGCAAGTGCATCAAAACAAACTTTCATTCTTAAAAGAGAACTCATGGCCCAAATACATTTTCATTAAACAGAACAAAACAACTTCTCAGAAAGTCCCCCCAGTGCACACCTTTCTTAATAAGGTGAGAAATAAACACAGTATTGTTACCTTACAAGTCACAGAGACAATTGTTCCTGGGCACCCTAATAACACCCAAACAAAAACAAGTGGAAGGAATTTGTCTCCACCCTTAAGGAACATAGAGGTCTGAGCCAGAGTGTGGAGACTATCAGGACAGACCTAAAGATTCTCCAAATCTCCTTCCCCCAGAGCCTTACATCTAAGAACTCTGCCCCATGAAACCTAGGTGTGTTCACAGTCTGCTTTGCTGGAGTCTCTCTCTCTTTCTTCCTCCTTTTCTCTCCCTTTCCCAACTCTCTGTCTCTCTCTCTCTCACACACACACACACCACACATACCACACCACACACCATCCACACACCTGCACACAGCACACAAACAGACACACCACATACACATAGCACACACATACACCACATAGAAACCCTCCCGTTTCATTTTCTTCTTCTTTCTTCTTTCTTTGTTTCACATCAGTGCAGAGCCAAGAACAACTTCCACACCTATTACTACAAACTCCCTCTGCAAATGGAGGCAGACAAGTGGCTGTGGCGGCTGGGTGTGGCCCTCATGGGATCCCTAGGGGCCCAGTATCAGTGGCGCTCACGGCTTCCTCTTCCCTGGACGCAACAATAGAGTAAGGGAAAGGAAAGAAAAAAGAGGTTGGCTCTTTTCATGATTTTCCTTTTTTTAATTTTTGTTGAAAGAGGGCTGTGTTCTCTTGATCCTTCAAACAAGTAGAGGGGAAGTAGAAGCCCAAAAGCTTCTCTTATGTTCCCTGGAGAGGGTGGCTGTGTTTGTAGTACAAAGGGAGGGAAAGTCCTTGTGTATCTGCCGCACTGTGCTGCTCCACAGTGGCTCGGGCTGGGAAGCATGGGACAAAATAAGATTTCTGTATCAGGAAGAGGAATCAAGGATCTGTTCTTCCTTTCTAAGACCTCCCCCGCCTCCCACCCTCCATCTTCATTCCACGAGGAAAGAAGTACAAGAGCATCCCCTGAGTTTGACTCAAACAATGCATCCCAGGGGAAGTCCTTGTTACCCATAAATGCCCCTAGGCAAAGCAGGTGACAAGGTGAGGGATTGGCCGAATCATCCGTGAATGATAGAGACCATGTGAAGGGGAAGAACTGTTCTGACATCGCACCCAGACTCCTTTTTAACTGATAGTTAGCATATATAGTAAGTCTCTTCACACGGTGGGTGTGAATAAACGGATGATATTTGGGAGGAAGCTGGATGGGCCCATCAAGAGGTGTGGAGGGAGTGAAAGTTAGTGCTTTCAGGTTATCAGTTCCTTATACTGAGCTGGAGAATAACCTTGTTTCTTCTTCTAGAAAGTGATAAGGGCAAAACTGCTCTCCAACCTTGGGTGGGATGAGGGAACAGATGAGGTCAAAAAGCTATTAATCATTCTAGACTTGCAGAGACAATTGTTATGTCGCTTACTATGGTCTGCGAATAGCTTCTCTTCCAACCTGTAGCAAGTCTACCAAGGAAAACGGCTTCACTTGAGTGGCAGGTTATTCAAGTCAGAATAATATGTAAAACACTCAGCAGTCACTTTTGCAAGGCAGCATCCATACAGAATTGAGCCAATTGCCTTTTCTTGCACTTTAAACGTCAATTGAGAATAAAAGAAATATAAATTCTCTGGCAGTAAAAAATTCTTTTGGGAAGAAAAAGCAAAAATCAAGGCAAGGTTATACAGAACTTTAGAAATAGCTTATGTCAAGCCACTTTCCAGAGGCTGTTCAATGAACATCCATCAAGTGACCATGCACTTCTCTGAAGCAAGCGTAGTCCATGACCTTAGCAGTCACTGTAAGCTCCTATCTAAAGATGCATTTAACTTCCTGGCTTGTCAAGGGCTTGGTATCCCTGTCCATCTCCTCACTTATCTGCAGGAGCTCTGTACATCCAATCCCAGGTTTGTACTCAAATGTTTTCCTTTACCCTGGCTGTCACTCGCGGGGCAAAGAGCAACTATCTCTGATTCTTCCTAGGGTATTTTCAGAAGACAGTAAGGTTAGTATATAAACTTACCTGGTGAGCTTCAAGAGGATGTACACGGAAGTGCTGCTACTCAAAAATACACTTTAACTATGATAATAGTTGTAGCTCAGGTGGGCCTCGAACTTTCAAAGGTAGCCAAGAATGACCTTGAACTTTTGATCCTACTACCTCAGTGAGTGCTGATGCTTACAGCCATGCTTCACCATGCCCAGTTTATGTGGTGCTAGGCTCAGACTTAGGGCTGGGTAAGCACTCTCCCAAATGGACTACACCATTATTCCCTGAACATGGTGAATTAAACTCTGTGGAATTGGAGTAAAGGTTCCAGAATAGTGGTGTGCGGAAACTAGAACACTGATGCTTCTGAGACATGGAGTAAAATGGATGAAAATTTGCAGACCATTCAAAATCCGGTGATTGACTAAAGGCTTAGAACAATGTAAGACAGTTCTTCAATACAATCTTTAGCAGCTCAGTAGGACAGTGGAAGGTTATGCCAATGAAGCTGGGGCTGACTGCTTCCCGCTTATCATTTTAATATCATAGAAGATGATTTCAGTGATTCAAGAGGCAGCACCCATCTCCCAATTCCACAAGGAAAAACTACTACAAGTGGAAAGCCAGACATTGGCACCAACACCCCATCCGAACGTCCAGCTCAACAGGGAGAAGCAGGCCTGTTTGTTGTCCCATCTTGCTTAGTTTGTTGGGAAAACCAGGTATTCTAAGTGCCAGGCAAAACTGGCGTGTGTATGTCCCCTGGCTCTGTGCTGTGGAAGCTGGGTACCATCAGGAGACAGCTGGTAGTGCTGGTATTGCGACACTGTGAGTATAATTACTATAATTGCAGGCGTTACCATGTCTTTGTACTGAGTTACACATACTTTACAGTTTACCGTTTTTAGTGAAAAGTTCCCTGGCATTAAGTACATTCACACAAGGTTGTATAACCATCACCTTTATTCATTGCCAGAAAATTTGTTTCATTCTAAAGAAAAACTTTGTAACCATCTATAAGAAGCGTTACCTAAAGCTATAGAACTGAGGGATGAAGAGGAAGAGAGGGAGGAACAGAGGAAGAAAGAGGGAGAGAGGGGGAGGAAAGGATGAGAACATGGAGGGAGAAAGAGGAAAGAGGGGGAGGGAAGGATGGAGGAGAGAGAGGGAGAAGGAGGGAAGGAGAGAGAGACAGACAGACAGAGGGTTAGGTTGCCTTAAATAACAGGAGCTAGGTAGTCCAACACTGGCTATCTGCACACTGGGGGCTGAGAACCCAGTGGTCACCCAGTCTATGAGCCTGGATCCCTCAGCAGACCCAATCCAGTGTTGGTCAGCTGGAACCCCGTGAAGTCACTGATAGCCGGTTGTGTTGGAAGGCTGAAGAAGCTGTAATGTGATGTCAGTGGAGGATGGCGGATGGTGACAGCAGAGATAGACACATTCAGAAAGAAGCAGCAAAGGCAGGCATGTGCTACAACCTTTGCCTTGGGCCTCCTCAAAGCTGAGCTGCCCACTGGACTATGTTGCTCACCTTGAGGATGGATCTTCTCCCCGAGTTCATCTTCTCTGGAAACACAAGCTCAGGGGTATGACTCCTAAGTGATTCTAAAAACTGTGAAGTTGACAATCGAAATCAACTTTCACAAATGCACTCCTTGGCAACTTGACACCCAACCCTATCTCCTTATACCATGGTCAGATCCCAAATCAAGACAAGAACAAGGTCACAATTCCACCTAGCCCAATGCAATTATCTAATCACGAACTGACCGTATGCTAATTCTCTCCAAACAGATAGCAAAGTCCCCTGAAAAGCTTTCTATCTTAATATCCTGTAGCTTATGCATGATAGTGTAGATTCAACAACAGGTGATTGCTGATATTGACTCAGTCATTGTTGTGTTGTATAAAAGAGGAATAGGAGAGGAAAGAAAACTAGATACCAGCTTAATATATGTGAATAATATAGTGAATATGAACAAACATAAACCTTAACAAATAAGAAACACGACAATTATAATCCTTGTTTCTGTAACTGGTCACGTGTCCTTAGTGAGCCTTTAAATTAGTCTTTACTACCCATTCCATATTCTCTTGCCCTCAGCAAGCACCTTAGCTTCAGTACGCTTGACCTGGAGGGGTGAACCACACCTTCATTCCTGAAGGGCCTTGGCCATTTGTCATCATGTCTAGATAGAAGTTGTTGTGGTTTACACTGGCTTTAACTGAAGGGCATGGTGTCTCTAAGAGTGCACTGTGACAACTAATTTTTATTGCCAACTGGACTGTGTTTAAAATCACCCAGAATGCAGCCCTCCCAGGTCTGTCTGTGAGATGAGGCTGGTTTGGCTTTGATTTAACTGAAGAGGTAAGGCCATCACTCTGTGGGTGTCATCACCCCATGGCTTTGGGTCTAGATCTGAATGGAAAGGGGTGAAAAAAGCAAGCTGATTGCCAGCATTCATCCTGACTGTGGACACAATGTGTGACCAGCTTCTGCTTCCACTGTAATACCTTATCTACCGTAGTTTAAGCCATGAGCCAAGATAAACCCTTTCTCCATTAAATTACCCTTTATCAGGTGTTTGGTCACAGATAGGAGAAAAATAACTGACACACGTCCTCCAGGATCTTTGACACTCTTTCCTCCTCCATCACAGGAAAGCAGTTCAGTAGTCTGGATCAATCACCTCCACTGACACTGAAATTTCCTTCTTAGTCTATTGACTCATACATACCACCTCCATTTTATAAAGGATTGCTGCGTACATATGGTGCGTCAAATAATACCCAGAACGTGATTGGCAACTCAGGTTGCATGGTAATTTGGTAGCATACTGCCAAGCATCCAGTTTCTACTAATGCCCAGTGGAAGGCCAAGATCTGTTTCTCAAAATGCGATTAATTATCTGCAGATGACAGCAGGACCTTTCTCCAAAATCCACGGGTCTCCACTGTGATCCGTATATGGAGGTCTACCAAAGGCTTTAAACAGCATCCCCATCTGCCATTGATACCTTGAATACTGTTTGGCTTGCTGGAGTCAGTTTGCTGCAAAAACCTATTCCTCTAAAATGGGAGGATTCAGAAGATTCTGAGCCCCATCAAATTGAGGGTGAAAATCAATGATCACAGTCCACAAGACTAACAGTAAATCCCAGTCTCTTTTCTGTCTTGGCCCAGTGGTTCCCTTCCCTTCCCTCCCCTCCTTTCCTATCCTCTCCCCGCCCCCCCTTCCCTTCCCTTCCCTTCTTTTCTACTTCTAACTCTAAACTTGACCAGCCTGGGCACCCACCTCACCAAATGATTCATACAACATGCTCTTTGTGTCTGGCTTGTTTTACTTAGTATAATTATCTATGGTTCCCTGTGTGGTAGGTAGCCTATGCCACAACACCCTTCCATGCTCCATGGCTGAAGAAAGTTCCATCGTATGTATGTAGCACCTTCTGTTCATTTACTTATCTGTTGATGGACACCTGGGTCCTTACTTACTTAATCCCAAGTGTGAGATCATTCCCCTTGCCCTGGGGCAAAGCCATAGAGAAGGGAGAATCCACACAGGTCTGTCGGCAACTCTTTCTTGCCATGTCCTTTGACTCTATGACCCAGCCCTCTCCCTGCAGCCGATCACTCCTCTGACTGACAAGGACACATGTCTCCTTCCATCATGAGCTCAGTCAGCTGTGGGAGGTGGATTTCTGGTGGGAGCTGGCTAGAATTTGCATTCATCCTTTTCCTTTGAGCTGCATCAAAGGCAACCACAGGGAAAGCATTCCCCCAGCCGTGACAGATGAGCAAGCAGAATGACATCGCCAGGTGCACTTGCTGATACTTCCAGAGCCAAACAACAGCTCACTAATGCAGCTCTGAGGGAGGAAGCCTCCTCAGGTAGAGGCCGCTTCCAGCACACTTGGTACACTTAACTTAGCAGGCAGATAGCAGAGGGTTTTAAGGTTTTTATTACACAGGCAAGCACCTGGATTATATGTCAGGCCAGTGGGTGGCATAAACAGCCATGCTTTTGAAACAACCCATGACTCATTAAGGGACAGTGAAAGCAAGTGGGTTGAGAGCAATGTTTTTGCAAAATAGACTACAGCAGCAAATGCCAGAAAATGTCACACACAGTAAAGCCAAGTGCTCTTGATGAGGCTTGTTTGGGATCCATGAAGATGGAGATGGATTACATTGTCAAAGTTTTTTTATTGTTGGTTATGATCAAAGTAGTTTGAAAGTCATGAATACAGAGAAGCACACAGGGTTTTGTTTGTTTGTTTTTAATCAAAGCAAACAAAACCTGCTCAGAATTGGAGGCGTATATGACTGAAAGAGAACCTGTCGGTGCTTTCTGTGTCCAAAGGGCCAGGAGGAGTCTACAACGTCTGCCACATGGGGTTCTGACAAGTTCTTTTCTAATAACCAAAACCATGTCAGTGAGAGGAAAGAAAGCCAGCTAACAGACTCAGCTCTTCTGGGTCCCAAGTAGTGGATAGGGTTGGATTTCAGCTCCTGAAGAGTGAATATTAGACCCTTTCATTCCTTGGTTATCTCTCTGTGCCTTACCACAGTAAGTGTTTGGGAACTTTTATTGACCGGATGTCTATATGGGACACAGTAAAGGAATATTGAAATGGAGCTATTCCAATGTTATGTAAAATACCTGGACCTGGTATTTTCTCTTGTTGGATGAGTACAGTGACTTCTCCAGGAAGTGAGTAGTGAAGTTTCAGGACTTAGGTGAGAAGTGGTGATGGGTAGACAATGGGTAAAAGATGTGGTAACTGCTAGAAGTTAGCACTAGGTCATGGATGGAGAGTCTGCTACCTGCAGTTCTAATTCTAGGCATTTCTTGAACGCTTTTAATTGCACCATCACACAGATGTGTACTTTATGTGCACATGCACTTTGAAGCACACTCTGAAATATCAAGATAATATGCACAGGAGATTATCTAGATGAATCATGAGGCCTGCTTGCCATAGTTTAGATCTGGAATGTTCCACCTAAGGCCCAGCCTGAGGAGCTACAAGAAAATGGTGGAACCTTCAAGTGATAGACCCTGGTGGATGACCTAGGTCATAATAAGGCATATCACTGAAGGGGATAGCAAGACTCCAAACCTTCCTTGTTTCTCTCTTTTACATCCTAGCTGTGAGGTAAACTAGTTTGGTCATTTGCTTCCACTATCAAGCTGCCATGCCACAGGCCCGAGGCCAGCAGTGCCTTGAATTGAAAGCTATAGAAGGATGACACAAAATGTCTTTTGCTTTCAGATGCTGATCACCTCAGGCAGTTGTTAGAAAGAAGAAGCTGAACGCTAGCTCTATCCGCGGAACACTACCTACTAGACTCCAGCGGAGCGGTCCCTACAGAAAACAATAAAGATACTCATGCTGTACCCATATGGAATGGAGTCTAACAAAAGGGTCTTAGTCGGTGTTCAGCTGCTACACAGAGACACCATGAACATGGCAACTCTTATAAAAGAAAACATTTAGTTTGGACTGGCTTACAGTTTTAGAGATTTAGTCCATTATTCTCAGGACAGAGAGTGTGGTTGCATGGAGGCACACACAGTTGCTGAGTGTTCTACATCTGAGTGTAGACCGCAGGGAGAGAGAGCCGCTGGGCCTGGCAAGCTCATTCTCCTTGCTTAGTGTGGAACCACGGAGGGAAAGCAGGCCGCAGCCACTCTTCAGGGGAGATGGTGGAGCAGGGTCACGGACTTTCCTCTCCTGGGGGCTGATGCAAGAGGGCAGCACTGCGGCAGGCTCCCCCACCCTCAACCGCGCTCGCAACTACCCTCGGTCCTCAGGCATCGTCTGCCCTGCCTCCTGTCTTCACCAAGCCAGCTTCCTGCCATGGTCTATCTGGTGTGGTGGGAACAGACCCAGGGGATGTCTTGACCAGAATGGCACCCCACAGTCTCTACCCATAGCAGAATGATGTTTTACTGTGGCCATCGGGAAATGATAGGACGCTGGTGGAACAGAGGGGAAGAAGCAGTGTGCACAGAAGGAGTAGCTGATCTCTGGCAGAGTCTCCAGTGAGCCTCTCCCAATTCCTTAATGAGGTCAGATGACCTCATTTATATTTTAGAGTTCCTCTTCACTATTCTTCTTACTCGTTTCTATTTCTGCAGATAAAAGTACAAATGTCGGCTGGAAATTGAATGCCTTCTCTTGGAATCATTTTTATATATTTTATATATTAACTGGGGTTAGACAATATGGCAATGCGTTCATATGTTCCATCCTCCATTACCATCCCTCCCCTCCAAAAATACCGTACCTTTTGTATAGGCCTTCTCTGCATCTTTTCCAGGAGTGCTTACTCATGGTTGAAACAAAGAATTCTATTGTGAAACTCATTAGCAGGAAAATCCGGCCTTGAGAGATGGCTCATCAGTTAAGAGCAGTTGCAGCTTTTCCAGAGGACTGGGGTTCAATTCCTAGTACTGACATGGTGACTTATAACCAATTTTAACTGCAGTTCCAGGGTATGTAATGCCCTTTTCTGGCATCTGTTGGCACCAGATACTCACATGGTGAATAAACATACTTGCAGGCAAAACAGCCCGATAACATAAAATAAAAAAAATTTAAATAGGAAAATTGGATCCAGGGCAGCGGTGGCACACACCTTAAATCCCAGCACTCAGGAGGCAGAGGCAGGTGGATCTCTGAGTTCAAGGCCAGCCTGCTCTACAAAGCAAGTTCTAGGACAACCAGCTCTACACAGAGAAACACTTCTTGAAAAACAAACAAAAAAATTGATTAAGTCATTTCTTCTTTTCTGTTATCATAGTCCTCTATTAATTCCAGGCTTCCTACCGTCATTCCCACAAAGTCTCATCTGACTTTGTGTTGATGGTTGTTCTTTTTGCTCCTCCAATAGCTCTGTGTATACCCATGTTCAATGGGGATGCTGTGTTTTATGGAACTTATGCATGGTAATGATACCTGCAGTTGGTCTCGTCAATTTAGAATAATGTCTGTTTGGAGCTGCTTAGAAAGCGGAGCTTGGCCTATGTCAGTCACCACTTGTCTATGTGCTCACATGGGAACAAAAGTGTCAGGAGAAGCACGTTTGTTGTCAGTTCTAACCAGGAAGTTTAAAGACGAGGCACCCCTGGCTACACATTTTAATCCTTGTTGGCATCCGAGTTTAAAGGAACACATTCATGAGAAGAGAGTCACTGGGTGCAGAGCTGGACTGTTAAAGTTTAGAGTACGTTTCTGACAGAAGCCATAGGTCATTTATGAGGTCTTAAAGAAGCATATTTAATACGGGAAAGATAAATGAAAACTCTGGAATGTTAGGGAAGAAGAAAGAGCCTCAGAAAAACTATCAAATTAAACGTTATAAAGTACACCTGACATGCTGAATTGCGACCAGATGAGAGCTGAAGGGGTAAATAATCATTCCAAGAGGAAATCGGTAACTTTTAGGAAGAAATAACAAAAGTTTAGGAACTCTCAGGGTCTCTATAATAATCCAAAATACGCCTGTTAAAGTGATTGATATTTCTTTTATCAAGATTCATGTTTTATTTATGTGTATGTATGTGTATCTGCGTGAGTTTATGTGTGCCGTGTGTGTGGCCACCTGGGTCAAAGAGAGTCATATCTCCTGGAACTGTAGTCATAGGCAATTGTGAGCTGCAGGTCGGGGCATGAGGGCTGGAAAACAAACCCAGGTCCTCTCCAAGAGTAGCACATGTTCAGCTACTGAGCCGTCTCTCCAGCTGCTTATTTAATGTGCCAGTACAAGGTATACGCATTTGTTTATTGATACTCAGGATAATGGAATTACATAATTGTCTTAAAATAGGTGCAGAAGTCATTTGTACCTGGAACTTCCAGTACAGTATCTTCAGGAAGTCTCATTCTGCTAAAAAGAAAGTACTACATAAACTTCTGTTAGTAACACATTTCCCCAGACAGACAAATCAATAAAAGTAATATAACCAACTTAATTGTAAGCAAAAAGGTAGAATTTAATAGGGAGCGGGAACTGAAGGGAACCCTGGGAGTTGTGGATGTCTGTTCTTCTGTAGTGTTCTTACATATATCCACCCCTCGAGGATTAATTTTATCCCAACTCCTCCCAGGAACACAATCTCTCTTCTGTCCCAAGCCATCTTACTGTCCACACAAATCAGGGTTCCCTGCTTATCTCTGATCAAGGGACAAACACTGGAACTCAGCTTGGCTGCTCAGACTCTGTCTCTCTTAGAATCTTGGGTTTGTTGTCATGAGGGTAGATTAGTCCCTGCTGAGTGGGCTCCCGGAGCACCCTGCTTCTACTGCTTTGGAGTTCAGTTCTGAGTTTACCATCACAGTGAACTTCCAGGTAGCCTCCTAGCAGATTCCATTTTGACTTAGCCACAGTTTGTCTTTGCTGCTATCAACCTAGTAATTTTACTGCATGTGAAACCCCTTCAATGTTCCATGTTGTGATCACCAAAAACTAAAAATAAATAAAAACAGAAAAAAAGAGAGAGACTTTCTTATACCTCCCAGTTTCTTTCTGGTCTTTGGAAGTGAAAGCCCTCAGACCTGGGTAGAACAATTGCCACGAAGTCTGGGAGGAACCAAGACAGGAAAATAATAGGATTTCCCTGCAAAGGGTTCAGTTCTTCAGACCTGAATTCCACCCCCACAGTGCTGAGAGAATTAGCCAAGGACATGGCAGAACTGTTGCAGTTTCTTTTTAGAAAATCAGAAAGAATGGGACACGTGCCTGAAAAGTGCAGATGGAAAATGATCATCTCTGAAAGAAGTTAGGGTGGGAATAGTAAGTGTTGGGATCTATAAACAATGTTATGTCAGGCAGGTTAGGCAGAATTTTGACACTGGGGTACCGTATCACAGTGACTGACCTGATTTGAACTGGTGGAACACCTTGTGTTATTCTCCAGAACAGTGTGGAAAACACCCGAGTACAGCTCTGTGCATTTCTTTTTTTTTAATTTATTTTTTTGTTATCAATCACAGGTTAGGTACTTTGCATCCCATGTGTAGCCCCCTCCCTCATTCCCTCCTACCCTCCCCAACCCTCCCTCATCTCCTCCCCGCCCCTTCCAAGTCCACCAACAGGGGAGGACCTCCTCCCCTTCCATCCAACCCCAGGTCATCCTGTCTACTCAGGGCTGGCTGCAATGTCCTCCCCTGGGATCTAGCCAGTCTGTCACTCTCCAGCATGTATGGGGGAAGGTCAAAGAGTCAGCCATCAAGTTCAAGATTGAAACAGTCTCTGTTTCCCTCACTAGGGTCTTTAGTCCTACACTGAGCTATCAT
>CM053750.1:5261707-5375095 GCA_028658305.1 Pachyuromys duprasi
CAGTGTGTTATCAACAACTCTCACAGAATGCTGGAACCGCTCTGTGGCTGACTCCCAGCTAGAAGGAGCAGCCTGAACACTGGGTATAGACAAACTCATCACAACACAAAATGACCTCTATGTGTCACTCATATTCAGAAATATATTTATTTATGGATCACTGGAAAGGCATTTATTAAGGTTCTAGAAAGATAAACATGAAAGTGTTCATAATGATCAACTCTGAGTTGGTGGCTTAATACAAATTCTAATGCTCTTTCTGCTCATATCTACTTTATAAAAATATATTCAAAATGAAAAAAAAACCCTGCATTGGTTGAAATATAAAAATTAAGCAGATACCAGATGAATGTTTGTGTGGATAACTGTAAAAGTCCTGGTTCAAGCAATGTACTTCCATAAGCATGAAGGAAAGGTAAGATGGGTCTGAAAAGAATTTTTGGGAGTCATTAGCCCAAAGGTAGCATTTCCCAAAGGACAGATGAACGCGATGCAAACCCAGGGTCAGTACCTCCTTCAGCAAAATGCTTGCCTTGCAAGCCTGAGCTCCAGTCCCTGAACCTATGTTTTTAAGGCCATGGTGTGGCTGGGGAGGTGGCTCCGTGGGTGAAGATACGTGCAGGCATGCCTGACTAACTGGGTTCAGTCCTTCCACGTGGCAGAAGGAGGGAACTGGTTGCCGCAAGCTGTTCTTTGACTTCCATAGTGTGTTCTTTCTCTCACACACACACACACTCTCTCTCAAAAGAGAGAAAGAGATAGAGGGATGGAAGAAGGAAGGAAGAAGAAAGAAAGGAAGGAAGGAGAGAAGAAAGAGAAAGTTAAAGCCATATAATCCCAATGTTAGAAAGGTAGAGATGGACAGCTAGTTCCCTTGGCTCACTAGTCAGCGAGCCTGCTGAATCAGTGAGTTCCTAATCCAGTGAGAGACTCTGTAGCCACAAAACACAGTGGAAAACATCCTGAGAAGCAACTCATGAGGTTGACCTCTTGTCTACACACACACACACACACACACACACACACACACAACGCATGTGCCAGAAGTTCTGGAGAAAGACTATCATGGTTTACTGAGTTGTGGTCAGGGCTCATATAGAACTCTGTGGTAGGTTCTAATACTAATATGGGCATTATCGGTCCAGAAAGAGTATAGAAGAGGGCATCTGAACAGAGATAAGTTTGAAGTCCATGTCACCTGAAAGTATATGTCTTAATTGTGACAGATCAGAGGAAACTGAAAAAACAAAACTATGTGACAGGTCTCATAGAACAGGACTGGCCATTGGTGGAAAAGGATGTAGTAGGAACCACAGAGCCTATGAACTCACTGTGAGGTGACTACAGTTGGGGAAGTTTCTAGCATCTCAAAGCCTGGGAAGGTGAGCAGAAAACAGGAACAGCTTAAAGACTACAGCAGGAACCATGAATTTGAGTTCTATCAGGTACATCTGACAACACATTTAGAACCCAGAAACATTCTGGAGTACCTAAAAGTGAGAGGGACCACCCAACCCCTAACGAGTTGTGATATCAAATGCACAACAAATGAGTCTATGTGATTCAAGAGAAGGATCCAGGCTGGGATTGGTGGCATATATCTTCAACCCCAGCACTCGAGAGGCAGAAGCAGATGGATCTCTATGAGTTTGAGGCCAGCCTGGTTTACAGAGTGAGATCAGGGTAACCAGGGCCATGTAGAGAGACCCTGTCTCAAAAGTGAATGGGGAGTTCAATTACTATCTACCTCAAAGTTCTTGAATTATGGTTTCCTAACTAGCACCTCCTTCCTTAAGACCTGTGAGTCAGAGACACCCACAGTCTGTGTTTGAGCATACCCTCTGAAATCCTAATGCATGCTCATATTTGAAGACCACTAGCTTGGGGGACTATTGTAGTTACTTCTCCACTGCTATGAGACAACATGATAAAAGCAATTTATAGAGGAAACTGAGTTTATTTGAGGCTTAGTGTCAGAGGACTAGAATCTGTGACCACCATGGTGGGAAGCATGACAGCAGGCAAGCAGACATGCCACCAGAGCAATAGCTGAGAGCTCACATCTTGAGATACAACTACAATGGAGGAAGGGTGGGAAGGAGTAAGGGAAGAAAGGAAGGAGAGAATGAAGGTTGGAGAGTGGGAAGGAAGAAGAGAGGAAGGGAGAGAGGGAGAGAGAGAAGCAAGAAATGGTACAAGTCTTTTTGAAACCTCAAAGTGTACATCCAGTGACACACCTCCTTCAACAAGGCCACACCTCCTAATCCTTCCCAAACAGTTCCATGGACTAGGAACCAAATAATCAAATATATGAGCTTGTGGGGGTCATTCTCGTGCAAATTGCCACAGGTACTAAGCTCATGGACTCTACAGCCAAAAGATCTAAGTTTAAATCTCAGCTTTGCTGCCTTCATGTTCTCAGTTTTCTCATCTGCAAAACATGGTTTCAAATGGTACCTGCTTAAAAATGTAGCTGTAAGCATTACCCACCGTGAAAACTATGTGCTTGGAGCCAGGAGGTTGAGTGTTATATTTGCTTTGAATACTACAGCACACTAAATGAGCAAAGAAGTAGATGCTGTATATGTGAGGTAAAGACAGACAAAACATTTTAGAAAAGGATCTCTGGTGGGTAATGATGTTAGAATCCTGTTGATTCTGTCCACTTGTCTAGTGTTGTCTGGCTCTTGGCATTTGGGCAGGCACCAGACCTGCCACACACTTATGAAGGCCACCTCCATATTCCCATTCACAGGAATGCTGGCTTCTCCATTGCTGCCCACCGTTCCCTCTTGAATAACAGCTACTTCAGCTTTGAAATCCAGATGTCACCTGATTTTGCATCTGGAACTCATACAGATGAGTGCTGTACCACTGTAGTCTTTTTGTGTTTTCTAGACTTTTCCTAGGATACAAATGGGGCTCTACTCTTTTCACACAAATAAAGGCAAGGCTGTGGAGTATTTTATACTTATATCGGCTGTAGTTTTATGTGCTTCACATCACATACAAACATAGATGCACTCAGGCCCATACACACTCAAGGAGAGCTGCAGACTCCAAGAGGCCTTATTTTCAGAGAACCAGGGATTGCCTCAGCATGAAGAAAACTTGTTTTCTAAACATGCTTTTAAAATAAAAGAGTGGGGTGTTTCTCATAAGATTCTTGGTCGTCAGGATGACAGGAGAAAGGGAAGGCTTGTGGGTTCCTGAGACTGAAAACCTTAGGACCTTTGGATTCACTTTAATTTCTGAATTTAAAACCTTAACATTATTTGTGGTACATAGGTCATGAAGAACATGCCACCCCATGTATACACTTGGAAAGTAAAAGCCAGGACATTGCTACTGTCTTCCAGCCATTCAGTTTCCTAGGTTTGCCCTATGGAAATCACTGGACACATGCAACTAAATGCAGAGATATACAAATAAATAAGTTAAGGCTGAGAATTAATAAATTTTCAGCTAACTGAGTAGATCTAGGTATATTCAAATAAATGCGTGCTAGCCTTTAATAAAAGTGATATGTACCTTGACATGAAAGGATGTTCACAACAGGATGTTAAAGCAGCTTGGACAACTGGAGAAAAATCTAGGACACACACAATATGTTCCATAGGTCAAATGCCATGATAGGATTAAAGGTTTTTCTTTAGCCAGTAAATGGCCTCTTCCTGTTTCTCTTATCTGAATTTTTTAGTGGGACTGTATCAAATATGACAAATAAATAAACACTACCTAAGATACAATAAAATATAATAACTTCACTTCTTAAATAACCCCCACCCTCGCCCTGAGACATTTCTAGCTTTGCTCCACTTTCTGTTCTGGTGGACAGCAAACCTTTGTCTGCTGTGTGCCACCATCCCTATCCATTCCTCGAGCCTCCTCCTTGCATATCACTGTACCATCCTGGGGCTGCATCTGACTCTCCCCTCAGCATTTGCAGGTCACAGCTTCCAACATGGAACGTGTGTGTGTGTGTGTGTGTGTGTGTGTGTGTGTGTGTGAGAAAGAGAGAGAGAGAGAGAGAGGAGGCTTTTTGCATGGATTCTGGAATGGGGTCCTCTTGCTTGCTGACTGAACTATCTCCTCACCTTTATCTGTAAGTCTTTTTAAAAATATTTTGTATTAATTTATTCATTTTAAAATCCCAGCTGTAGCCCCCTCTCTCATTCCCTCCAATCCTACCCTCCCTCCATCATCTCCTCCCATGCCCCTCCCCCAGTCCACTGATAGGGGAGATCCTCCTCCTCTTCCCTCTGACCTTAACCCATCAGGTCTCATCAGGACTAATTGCATTGTTTTCCTCTGTGGCCTGGCAAGGCTGCTCCCCCATTAAGGGGAGGTTATCAAAGAGCCAGCCACTGAGTTCATGTCAGAGACAGTCCCTGTTTCCCTTAAAAGGAAACTCACTTGGAAACTGAGCTGTCATGGGCTACATCTGAGCAGGGGTTCTAGGTTATATCCATAAATGGTCCTTGGTTGGAACATCAGTGTCAGAAAAGACCTCTGGGCCCAGATTTTTTGGTTCTGTTGTTCTCCTTGTGGAGCTCCTGTCCTCTTCAGGTCTTACTAACTCCCCCTTCTTTCCAAAAATTCTCTGCACTCTGCCCAAAGTTTGGTTATGAGTCTCAGCATCTGCTTTGATATACTGCTGGGTAGAGTCTTTCAGAGGCCCTCTATGGTAGGCTTCTGTCCTGTTACTTGTTTTCTCCTTCTTCCAATGTCCATCCCATTTGTCTTTCTGAATGAGGATTGATCATCTTACCCAGTGTCCTCCTTCTTGCTTAGCTTCTTTAGGTGTACAGATTTTAGTATGTTTATCCTATATGTCTAATATCGACTTATAAGTGAGTATATACTGTGTGTGTCTTACTTCTTCTGGGATAGCTCACTCAGGATGATCTTTTCTAGTTCCCACCATTTGCCTGCAAATTTCATGATTTCCTTGTTTTTAATTGCTGAATAGTATTCCATTGTATAGATGTACCACAATTTCTGTATCCATTCCTCCATTGAGGGGCATCTGGGTTGTTTCCAGGTTCTGGCTATTACGAATAAAGCTGCTACGAACATGGTTGAGCAAATGTCCTTGTGTTTTTGCACATATTTTGGATATATGCCTAGGAGTGATATTATCTGTAATTCTTAATGTAATTCTTGTCACACTGCATTGTTTAGGGCATAATGACAAGAAAAGGTCTGTATTTTTCCTGATACAGATGCAAACTTGTCTTTAAAAAACTATACCACCCACGGCTTGTTCGCAGACACAAAAGGCAGACTTTACCTCATTTGGGCTCAACACCAAAAGCATTCTTCTCCTGACCCTGCCTTCCTAATTCACAACTACCTCTGACCACAACAGCAAGTACCCAGGTGGACGATGCTCACCTCTTTTCGGGGGAAGTGTCTGGAAATTATTTCAAAGTTTCACATAGCAGCAAAGTGCGTATGACCCCTTACAGTGACTATGTGCCCTTGCTGTCATCACTCAAGCAATGGGGGGAAATGAAATACAAATCAATACTGCAGGGACAGGAACTCCAGAGCAGTCTGCACCTTTGATTTGCCTCTAATTCTGTGCCCTAAGGGAGCCTGAGCCCAGGGACTGGGTTTGGGGACATGTTGTCCCTGATATGCTATCACATATGGACATAAAACTACTTTCTATGCTCCTTTCCACAGGCTCCTAGAGCTCTTTATTTATGTGAGGTGATATGGGCTTTTGGTCTGGCTTCCACCATGTGTTAATGGATGGCTTTGTTTGAAATGTGTTTAGGCACAGATTTGGGGAGGGGACCTCCCCTGGGAAGAGCTAGTGCTGGAATCTGTGGTACATTTCAGAGCTTAAGACCTAGTATGTGTTGACTTGTATAGGAAACCCTGGGAAACAGAATAATAAGCTGGTGGCTAGCAACTGAGGAACTGGAATTCACCTCAACTATTCCTCTACATAAATACAATCGATCTAAATGATGGCATAGAAGTTAACAAGGGAGGTTCTTACAGAGCAGGCTCCTGGGCCCTGAGGTGGCTATTCTGATGCATTGACTCTGGCCTAGCAGCTGGTAGCCTCTTCTGGGTATCATGCTGTAATAGGGTTCTCAACACCCTAGTAGGTCTCATGCAGAACTGGACCCTAATCATATTCCATGAAATACAGTTTAAATAGTTTAAGGAAAAGGAGCAAGCCATTTTTCTTGGTTTCATTCTCAAGTAGTTCCAGACCTTAATGGACTCTTAATTTCTAATTAATTGACCTATCAATCTTTCTTAGAAGAAATTGGTTGTCTTCAAAGTTGAAAACATACCATTGAAGCCCAAAGAGGTATTTCTAGGTTTGTTTGGGTTTTTTTGGGTTTTTGTTTGTTTGTTTGTTTGTTTGTTTTGCTGTCTTGGATGAGGCTCTGCTAGTGTTAAAGTATAGCAACCAAAGTCAACCTTCTTAAATATAAACAAGTGGATAAGGGTGGAGACTCTGAACAGCAGCCTATGAGACGGCTAGACATAGGGCAGGTCTAGTAATTAGCAGCAATCCAACCCTGGACTTCACTCAATGGTCTGGACAATTCATGCCTGTATCTCTTATTTCAAACTTGAAAACTCCTCAGAGACAACCCTGATTGGCTCCTGCATAAGTCAACTGTGGCTAAGAAAGAAGAGGGTCTTACGTGAGTCCTCTCAGCAAGTGAGGGGCCAGTGTGTGATGGTGACCCAGTTCTCTAAGAGGTGAATTTAGTAGTTTTATATCACTATCACAGAAACTAGATGAGGGGAGTTTAATTGAGGTGGGGGTCTCAGCCCATCATGGTGGATGTATTAGTTACTTTAATTGAGGTGGGGGGTCTCAGCCCATCACGGTGGATGTACTAGTCACTTTCCTATCGCTGTGATAAACCCCACCCAGGCAACTTCTAAAGGAAAGCGTTCAGTTTGGCGCATAGTTTCAGAGAGTTAGAGTCCGAAATGGCACAGCAAAGGCATGACGGGCAGGAACATCTGAGAGCTCAAGTATCAAACCATATGCAGGAGTTGGAGAGCACAGTGAGGTGACAGGGGCATGGGCAAAATGGAGACTTTTTTTTAACAGAAAGTAACATGAATGACCTCCACTTCCCACTAGAGTCTTCCTTTCCACCTGAAGCCTACTGATCACCGTCTTTACTGTCTTCATGCCAAGTGACACTCTGGCCTTCTGAACTCCTACCAGAGTCACCTAGAATTCGTAGAATTCTAAGGATTCTCTAGTTTCCCTCTTCAAACTCTTCTAATCCCCAAGGCCTGTGTCAACATGGTCAAATTTGGTCACAGAAACCACCGTATTTTTCCAAGAGTTTCCACGCACTGGGGTGGGTGGGCACGGGGAGCAGCTCACTTCGTGGCACATGGAAGATACTGTTCACATCACGGCTGACCAGGCAGCTTTGCACCAGCCAGGAGTCAGGGGTCAGACTGGATCTACTCCGCATCCCTACAGGCTAGGTCCTGCTTCTTGAAGTTCCACGGTGAAGACTGAAGCTAGGGCCTGTGTGCAACAGTTTATGTCCAAATTTTAACAAGGGGCCTCTACTCAGCAGATTCCATTCCTTGGTACCTAACCTGGGAACAGGTCTTAAACTGACTCCTAAGGTAAGCCATTCCCATCTGCCCTTCCCCACCCCAGTGCTCCCTTACAGACCAAGCCATTGCTGAAAATCTCCAAGGGTTCCCTTCCCCATGGACCTCACCCATGGGAATCTCCAACTCTTGTTCATGAATTCACTTCTGTGAAATTCCCATTCTGGGAGGACTCCTTTAGGGTTTGAAGGATAACACTGTGCATTTTTTGTTTGTTTATTTGTTGCTGGTGTTTGTTTTTTTGTTTTTTTACAAAGAATGCTGGTATATCAGAGTTAATATAGCCTGCTTTGAGCTATTTTTCTGACAGCAGTAACAGGTCAAGGTGAGTCACTCAAACTAGCTTCCTTGGTGACTGCTATTACATTACAGAGTGGAGAGCAAAGCCAACTGACACTGTGGACAGGCTAACTGGAGAAGGCGGCTCTTCCTGGTGGGAGGGGCCATCTGGCCAGTACGGGGAGAGAACAGTTATTTCTAATGGAATCTATGCCCTAAATAGAATGGGTTGTCAGGTGCAGTTTTTTTTGGGGGGGGGCTCTTCATATTTAATTTTCTCTCTATAGAAGTTATATTAGTTACGACATCACAAAACACTATCTGCCATGACACATTTTTCTCACAAAGCTTGTGAGAAGATGCCACAAAACCCAGGCGTGTTTCCTCTGCAGAGACCTGAGACAAACCTGACAGATTTGATTAACTTACAATCTGTGCCATGAGGGCCAGTTACATAGCCTCCTGATGATTGCTGTCTCGCTCCTGTCTTCTCCTCCCCGGGGAGAGCTTTTTGAGAAGATTGAGTAAATGTCTGGAAGAAGAACCTAGATTAGTACCTGTCACATAACAAACACTTACCAACGTTTAAGACACATTAGCTACCAGAAGCGTATGTGGCATCCAAGCATCAACGTTTGTACACCATCTCTATAAAAACCTTCATTCATTCTACCCTGATTTTTCTCCACTGCTAGACCAGGGCACTCAATTGGAGCCCTTTGTACTTTATCTCTGGTACCCATGGAGTCACCATGGATGTGTACATGAATGCTTGCTAGGAAGCCAGCTGCGTCATAGGACCAGAATGTAATAAGGAACACAGTGACGTCTAAGATTCTTCTGTCTGTGAAAGCGGCAAATGCACTAACAGAAGGGGGTGCACCAAGATCACAAAGAAGGAGTGCAGAGAAGTAGCTAGGAGATTTCTGTGAGTTTGGCAGGTTGGTTAGCTCCTGTGTTGTTTGCCTGCATTTTGTTTTATTAGACAGGACCATATGCAGCCCAGGCTGGCCCTAGACTCACTATGCAACCTATGACGGCCTCGAACTACAGTTACTTCTGCCTCCAACTCCCAAGTGCTGGAATTACAGGAATGCACCATCTCTCAGTAGCATATTAACCCTTCTTAGCTCCAGCTTCCTCATCTATAAGTGAATATTAAGACTAATTCACAGCATTGCATGAAAAACATATATAGTAAGAATATAGTGTTCGATGTACAACAAGCATAAATGATAGGTATGTAATAAAATAAACTAGCTGTACCAGATTTTCTTATCTGAAAGTAGGATAGCTCAAAGATAAGAGCCAATAATATGATCAACTGTGTTTGATTTACCTTTACCAAAAACTCTCTAGATAGGAATTTGGTTTTCTATACAGACACCTAGAGAGACAGATTACAGTAGGAATCCTTACACAAAAGAGTCTTGTTTAAAATAGACAAGCATGGGGCTAGAGAGACAATTCAGCGATTAAGAATGCTGACTGCTTTTCTCTAAGACCCCGGTTTAATTCCCAGGAGCCATATGGTGGCTCCTAACCTCCTGTCACTGTCCAGTTCCGGGGGGATCTGACACCCTCTTCTGGCCCCATAGGCACTGAGCATGCAGGTCAGTACACAAACATACATGCAAGCAAAACATTCATATACACAAAAAATTAAATAAATATAAATATATAAAACGATAGAGGTTTATAAATTTTCCCTGGGAGTCTCACTGACCTAGACCAAGTCCTGGTAGAAAAACAGGTATAGAGGGGATGTGGACCTGATGCGAACATGTGACAGCCCCCTCCTTGCTCAGACACCAGAACTTCAGTTCTGCCTTGTCTTGAGCAGCAGAGTTGGGAAGCTCACAGAGCAGTGCTGTGTGAAGAGCTCCTTCTCATATTTGTCTTGTCCTGGGAACACTGTTAGAAGGCAGGTGAATAATTCGCTTATCAGTTCATGTAGAATAGTTCATCTTAATGACCTGAGAGATGCGTCGCTAGGGTTAATAAATGAGGCACAGAAGACTCCAAAGTATGATGAAAACCATGGCAAATTGTTTAAATGCATAAGGCAGGGTCTCCAGAAAAGCTGAGGAGAAGCTGATAGCCTCGGTGACCCATGGAGAGAGGAGGTGAATGGCTGAGAGAGACTTTTCATGTACCCCCCTCTGAACTTTAAAATTTTTGAACTATGTGAATATGGTCACTTGCTCAAATCTACAATTTTTAAATATTAAGAATTTAAATGGAAAGGCAATTCCTGCCACAGTAAGTTTGATTCCTTAGTTGAATAGCTCAAAAATTACATTCTAGTTATTCTGTTCGCGAGGATTTCCTTTAATATTCTTTAAAGTGAACTTGTGCCTTTGATCACTGATCCCTATGTTCACAGTTTTTAAACTTCAATTAAGTTTTTGAGGGAAAAATGCCTACATTTGAAAGGAAGTCGGTTAGTTCCTCTGCTGACCTGATATTATAGGAAGGATGATATTAAAAACATAAAGGAAAGGGCACATTCTTTCTCTCTCTTTGTTGCCTCTGTTGTGTGTGTATGTGTGTGTGTGTGTGTTATAGTTTCCATTCACTGTGACATCAAATACTGGGTTCAACTTGGTGGGTTTGCTCTAAACTTTCTGTGATTAAAATGAAAGAATAATCAGTATGGACATTGTAGAAATTTCTATCTCCTATCTAACTTCTTTCTTCATTCCCTGTTGTGGATTGTTTGGACTAGAACTTGATCCTGGGTCCTATTTGGGGTTGCTGACCTCCATCTTCATTCGCCAGCTCTCTGCTCAGAGTGACTTCTGCCTCATTGCTTTCCAGGACCTCCCTCCCAACCCCTGCTATACACACAGCATAGGTCCAAACCCTAAGAGGCTCTGGTCTGGGGCAGCTGTCATCAGACATGAGTATGAATTGGAAACACTGGGGGGCATCTTATTAAGCCCCTTATTTTCTGAGCCACACATCCAGAGTTTATGGTCCAGAATGTCTGGGGTGGGACTCAAAATCATTATCTAACATGATAACATTGTTAATCATTTCCAAGAAGCCTCTAGCATGATATCAAGTACATGGGACCCACACTTGAGACTCTCTTGTTTATATAATTCTTTATTTTCTGAAAAAAATCTAAATAGCCTTTTAGAAAGGCTCAATGGAGCTGGAAAGATGGCTCAGCAGCTAAGAGAACTGGCCATTCTTGCAGAGGACTAGGGTTCGGTTCCCAGCACCTACACAGTGGCACACAAGCATCCATAATTTCAGCACCAGGGGATCTGATGTCTTCTTCTTACCTCCTTATCCACCAGGCATAGACATGGTATGTGCAGGAAAAATACCAACACAAATAAATATTTAAAAAAGAAAGTATCTCTCATCAATAAATTAATTTTAGAAAGTAGAAAGAGTTTGGATATCCGGGACAAGTAAAATGGGGTTCACAGGCTAACCTTGTCATGTGTTAGCTTGCTCAGCTGATGAAACCAAACAAGGGGATCAACTTCCCTCAATCCTGTTTCCAATTCCCTTGACTGTGCAGAGGGGCATTGGCACTGACTTCATATAATTAGCACAACAAGGGCAAAGGATGTGGACTGTTTCTTTAGGCTATAGTTTTCCCTGATGAGCAATGGTGAGCAATGGACTGCACTACAGTTTGAACATTTCCCTCACACGTTGGAAACTTAACTCCCAAAGCACTATGTTAAGGGTATTTGAGAAGCAGGACCTGTGGAAGGTGACTGGCAGCATCCTTGTGAGTGGGGTAATCTACTTTTCAGTTACAGAGATGATGGTTAGAAGAACAGTTTTGTAAAAGAAACAATGGCCTCTGGCAAGCTTGCTCTGTCTCACTTTCTATTGTCTTAGCCTCTGCAAAATGTCTTCCCCAGCAGGAAGCCCTGGCAAAATGACTCCCCATCCTCTAAAACCGTGAGGGTTAATTTCTTGCTTCTTTACTAATACCTCCAGTATTCTGTTATATGAACAGAAGGAAGACCGAGACGAGTCATTTACTACCCAGAATATTAACTGGTCCGGGAGCACCCTGGATGAGAACATACAGTCTTTGCACTGACAAAAAGAGCTGGCCTACACTATCATCTGAAGGAGATCTAATAATCAACATCTTTAACAAGCCCCCCACCAAATATCATTCATATGCAAGCAACTAACATCTCATTTAATATTCACAGTGACCTGAAGCATGGCATTATAAATCAGATTTCATACACTAGAAAGAGATAGTTGACTTGCCACAATTGCAAAGCAGGGTCCCAAGCCTCTGGCTTATGAATTTGTTTCTATGATATGAATACATAAATACTTCATGGTGGTATTTTGGGCATGAGACCCAGGGAAGCGAAGTGGATATTTTTGGCTCAAAAGCTACTCTTGGCACACCTGATGATGCCTAGAAGGTGATTTGCCAGGGAATCTGGGAGGCTGCTGGTAGCGGCTGAGCATGTGACTCCTTGAGCTGTCAGCTCAGGAAGGATGTACCTGACCCAGGTGTCTCCTGGCCTTTCCACTCTGAGTGGCCGACCGGGTGCCAGTTGGCTTTCTGAAATGGAACATTCGGTGATGCTGCTGACAGACAAACTTCCCCCTTTTCCTACTTTCCTGTACAGCTCAAGCCTTTATAAGGGAAGAATTCATGCAGTTGCTCCTACACGCGGTCCTGGAAAAATCTTAACTCAGGAAAGAGAAGAGCTTGGCTTGGATCTTTGTAAGTGGTATTGGCCATCAGCCAGCATGCTACCAGTTAGCTTTTTTATACTATAAAAGGAAATAATTTAATTGCAAGCTTCTCTCTTTCAGCTTTTGTCAAACACAAAACAAGGATCTGTAAACCAAAAGCTGGGGTTGAATTAATAAAACAAGATGCTTAGTCCCTAGCCACGTAGCTTCCCATCATAAACAGAAAGTCCCATTAATTATCTGTGTCTTCCGATTGCCGTCTTAAGTGGCCACATTTAATCAAGACGAGCTTGATACTGTCTCTGTGCTTCCCACCCCAGAACCATATTTGCTTCTTGGGAATTCTCTTAGCTATTCCCAAAAGTGAATTGTCTAAGAGTGTCCCTCAGGCTTTCATGGAGTTTTCGTTTTTAATTTTATTTTGAGTAAGGGAGGATTGAGCGAGAAATATAACCTGTGGTCAAGTGCACTGAAACCAGCCAAGGGAGAAATTAATCCTTAAACTGGCATAGAGTTCAACAACTAGAAACGGGGTTCTCATACTTCAGGATATTTGGACATATGAGGTAATGACAACAAAGTCACATGAGCTAAAAATGTGCTCCGTGAGTGTTGAAACGGAAACCCACTGCCTATCAAAGGGATGGTGTTTCTCTCTTTCTACCTCCAGCATGAGACAGAACACAGCTCTCCTTGATGTTAGCATGCCTAGAATTCATCAGAAGCCCCGCTGGGACCGTGACGGCTGAGCTCAGAAACCAAATCTGATGCTTAAAGAAGGTAACTAGACTGAAATACATCAGGTTCAAAGCCACACTTTGCCCTCCTGCAAGTGAGAGTGAGCCTCGCTTGAACTGGAAAACGGACTCTTGGAGGGAACTAATAACTGTGAAATGGACCATTTTTATATTGAGAACATGGGCTAATTTGTGGTGCTCACAGACCATGATTGAGCCAAATCAGAGCCATTAAAACCAATTCCTGAAGTCTAACCAAAGAGCTGAGGTCAAACCCAAGTTGTGAGGCTGTTGAAAGGATGAACACAGATGTGCCCCTGGGAAATTCCTAAGATCATGAAAATACAAATCACATCTCTAGATGTTGTGAATTTCTCCAGTTGAGGGTGAGTGTTTTGGGGAGGAAGACCAATTAGTTGAGTCATTTGACTTCCAAAGCACAGCTTGCCTCAGGGGGATGTACAAAGCCAGTTTTGCGAGCTGTCTCTGGGAGCGCCGTCTCCCAGCCAACTGGGATAGCATCTGCCACTGGAACTCTTGGTCAGTAACCCACGGCAGGAAATGAGCCAGGGCCTTCTCTGTTGCTACGATTTTCAGTCAGTGCTAGACCTGCAATAAGCTGCCCTGCATAACACTGACCTTCAACTCTGTCTAGATTCAAACCTGACGTGTGTCATAAATAAGGAAGTCAAAGGCAAGACAAACGGCACAAATAACTGGCATGTAATTCAGAAATGTGAATAACAGATTCAAGCAGCCACTCACCCATTGGTTCACTAAACATTGACAGAGCCCCGAGTCACAGGGGCACTGCGCCCCCCTGGGGCATGCCATGCACAGACTCACAGATGTTTCTATGCCGTGTATAAAACACTGGAAGACAAAGGGCAGTCTCTGTCTTTCGAGGTACAGGGGTGTGTGTTGGGGATGGCAGATGAGGGATGGGGTTCGGGGTTTGAGAGGTGCTGGGAGCTGGTCAGGCAATTACAATATAGAGCAGGAATACTCGGGCTGGAGTGGCCACCACCAAGGGTCCTTGGGGCTCAAGTATCCCTAGCCTTGGGGAATCTGCATGAAAGAGGCTGCACGGAGCAGACCCTGGGATCTAGCAGAAGAGAGAACAGCCCAAGGTCAGAAGGTGGGAGAAGAGGTGGGGGATTCAGAGTAACCCAGAGGATCTGGGAACAGCTGAGTAGACAAAGGAAGGAAGAGAATTCCAAGAAGGTGAGGAGAGGAGATGGGCGGGGCAGGATGACGAGGAAGGAAGTGAAGAGAGGGTAGGACAGCCAAAGCCACAGCCTCAGCTCCCTTGTTCCTCACCTCCCCAGGGCCTAGCAATCAGACCGCTGGGGGTTTCCATGGTCTTGCTGCTCCTCAGAACAGGGCTAACCCCAGCAAGCGCTCTTGGTGTTCCACAGGCTAAAGAGACTAATGGGCCTTTTTTAGAAAAATCCTTTCCAGTGCACTTAAAAGGCCATTTGATGCCCTGTGCCTGCAGTCCCTGCTACTCAAGAGGCTATGGAAGCAGATCCCTTGAATCCAGGAGTTCAAAGCTAGCCTCAGTCTAAATAACTGGAAAACAAAAATAAACTGAGAAAGAGTGTGATTTGTACCCAGTAGATCAGTTGACCTCCACCATTTGATTGTCTGGATACATTTAAGCCACTGAGGACTGCAAGTAGAAGCAGCTAATTTTGTCCAGCGTTACACTCTGCACCCCTGCTCACTGGCCCCCATCTGAGGAATGCTTGCTCTGAATTCCTGGTGTTTGCTACTCCCCTAACCCTAAGGAACGTGTCATAAAAGAAGTCAGAGAAAACAGTGGAGACAGCCTATGTTCTCTCAGACACAGCCCCCTTTAGCTTCTTAGTTCCTATACTTAAGTGGGAGGAATAGAAACCTGGTGTTAGAAAAGCAAGGATTTCTGGGATGGGGGAAAGGAGGCCGGTTCTCAAAGAGGAAGCCCCAAAGTTTCAACCATTAATTAACCACTGAACATGCAGTCCACAGGCTGCTCATCACTGCTTAGTGAGAGATGAACCAAAAGAGCAGCCCGGGGCCTGTAGCTGCCAGGTCCGTCTTTTTACATGGGTTCTGGGGATCTGAACTCAGGTCTGAATGCACGTGGCACTCTACCGACTGAGCCATCTCCAAGCCCATGGAACAGCAATAGTAATAAGATAGAGAGACTCTATTCTTTTCTCTCCCCTTCCTACTTGCTTACTATCTATCTATTGTTTTTAACCACACTCAGAAACCAGTATCACAAAGTTAGCCCACATAAACATCTCTCCTCTACCTCTTTCTTGCAGTTTTGTTCCTCATTTTTCTTCCCACTTCCCCTTAAAGAAGATTTCTCTGTCTTTCCTAAGTGGGCTGCAGCCCATAATTAGTCCTGTGGAAGCCAGGCAGGACTTTGGTATCTTCTTTTCTCGTGCAAACGCGCGTAGGGCTCTAATCCCACTAGAGTGATCTCTGAGGGAAGAAATCTAAAGAAGCACTATTGATAAATCTCCTCAGAAGATGTAACTCGTGAAAAGTTGTACTCATAAACCCAAACAGTAAAACCTTCCATGTGTGCGCTACTTGACGAGCGTCTTGGTCTTTCTTAGCCACGGCCTGTAAACATCTTCCATCACAAGGCAGTGACCATGTACATCGCTCTCCTGGAAGGATGTTTTCTTCTCTGCCTGATTCATCCTTTTCAGCAATTGTGCTCAGCCCATCACGCTATTTCCTCTCTGCCCCTGGATAGCTGTGCCCAGCTGTGGTAAAATAGAGTACCCAGCAATGAGCTCCAGCCTCATCCCACTGCCTGCCGTGGGAGACCCTATCATGTCCTGCAGAAGCCCTCACGGCCCATGTGACGTGACCCACACTCTGTCTCTACTTCTCTCTAGAAGTTTCAATTCTTAAAAACTGTGTAATACTGAATCTCTTCTTAGTCCCCCCTGCCCCCAGCAAGTTGAATTCCTCCCTGTGGGTGTATTTCCTCTGTTTTGTTTTTCTAACCTTACCTCTTTTCCTTTCTGCTTCTCATTTTGTGAGGGTCAGAGTGACCTTGGATCCATTTTGTACAGGTGCTATCCCTTTCTGCCCTTTTTAATTGTCCTCTCTCTCTTTCTGTGTGTGTGTGTATGCATGCCTGTGGGTGTATGCACATACTCTATGCTCATGTCCTGTGATCATTACCATTTGAAAGCTGAGTACAGAAGTAATTTTTCTTATTATGAAATAAGAAAGGTTACTTTATATTAGGCGTAGTGGTTCACACTATAATCCCAGAACCCAGGAGGCTGAAGCAGAAAGATCATTAGTTTGAGACCCTGGCAACATAATGAGAGATTCCATCTTAAAAACAAAATAAACAAAACCCCAAATAGGTAGTTATACACTTTATAACTTGCTGTTGCGGTTTGTGTATGTGTATAAACACACACACATATGTATATATGTATATGTGTGTGTATTACATTACACTTACTGGAGTATACATTATAACTTACTACTTCACCCACAGAAAATGACCTGCAGAAAGAGCCATGCATGCAACACACACACACACACACACACACACACACGATCATACCAAACAAGACTCTTGTCCTCATTGGAGGCTGATGAATTTAATTAGGGTTCTTTGCTCATACCTCTCACTAAAGTGTGGAATATCAGGGTCCTCACAGGAAATGAGAGGTCACCAGGTGGGTTGATGTCACCTATCTAGGCCTTTCTTCTAGGGTGAGCAAAAAGTGGAAGAGACAGAAAAGAAAGGGCAGAAGAGATCCAGCATAAGCATGGATGTCTACATTATTTTGGTAGCTGCTTTTTAATACACCATCACACTAGAGAATTGAAACCTGCATTTTTAAAAACTCACTGACAGCCATTACGTACACCACAAATAAATCTGCCTGCCAGATCTAAGCTGGTGGGGGCTAACAACCAGATTTGCAGGCCTAGAGAATTGGAGAGGAAGCAGATAGTCTCTAGAAATATCATTTCAGTGGCATTCATTTAATCATAACAGGTGTGGGCAGCGGTATTGCTCCAAGCTCAGATGCTAACCCAGGCTAAGTGATCTGCTTTTCAGCTTCCTGATTCTCATAAGCTACTTACAAATCTCAAAGCCTTCCTATACCCACCTCTAAGTCTAATGCTGCCATCCAAAGTTCTCCACCCCTTGCAGCTTTTCCTGGGTTTCTGTTTTTTGTTTTTGTTTTAAACTGGATTTCTGTGAAAACAGTCATTATTAATCTTGTCTATTTTTTTTTAATGTGAGCACACACATCTTAGTCCCAGTACTTGGAACTACCGAAGCACGTGGAGATCTGAAAGTCAATGCCAGCCTGGTCTACACAGCAAATTCCAGGACAGCTAGGACTCAAAAAGAGACCTTGTCTCAAAAAATTCAAAAAACAACAACAAATTTTAATATGAGTTTTTAAGTACTAGTGGTGTCTTCAGGTAGGAGTTCTTTATTTCTACTCTTATATCACTCAAATGGTTTCAATTTGGGCAACTTGGAATGGACAACGCTGTATCTCATTAGCCACCCTCCAGTCTTTTTAGATGCTCTCCTGGCAAGTAGAGTACGATGAAATCTTCCTTGTGGTGAAAAGCCTCAGGCTGTCCCGCCAATGCCTTCAGTTGACTACTATAAATCTTCCTGCTTTTTTCTTTTTTAATTATAATCCCCCAAATTCAAACTAAACTCTTCAACTTTGCCTCCTACTATCATTCATCTCTCAATTAATCTAACTAAACTTGAGATACAAACAAAAAAAATTCTCCCTCCCCTTCAGAGGGGGCCTGAAGCCTTCACTCCTGGGGTTCCTCTTCCAAGCTGGTTGCCTGTAGAAATGGGAAGGTTTTACTAGGTCACTGTTTTCCTCTCCAGTCCTGTGAAACCAGATGCCAGCATGAGGTGCCACCTGGATGCAGGCAGGCTGAATCTGTGTGGGGATCTGCTGTGTTCTTGAAGTGCCTGGTAAATGCAAAAGGCCATCTCCGCTCCAGCTCCCAGCCTGGCCCATCAGAAAGTGGAGACACTGCTTCATTTTAAAGGAGAAGAAGCAAGATGTTGAGAGCAGGCACCCTGAGACAATTTCGCTGGCTAGGGATAGAATCAGGAGATACGCCAATTCTATATATCCTGATCTAATAAAATACTCTTACCAAAAGCAATGTAGGAAGGGTTCATTTCGGCTTTTTGTTCCTGAGAGGTAGATAGGGTCCATTATGACAGGGAAGCTTGATTGACAGGACCAGTTGATCACATTTTCATCCATACACAGTAACAGGAAGTGGGACCAAGCTATCAAAGTCTCAAAGCCCAGCCCTAGTGACATACTTCCTCCAACAAGCTCCACATCCTAAAGTTTCCACAGCTATTCCAAACAGCTCTACCAGCCAGGCATGACATTTTCAAGCACATAAGCCTTATGAAAATGTCCCTTTAGGGGACATTTCTCACTCAAGCCACATTTTGCCCTTGGCCTCTATGTGCTCACTGTGATCTTATGATATAAAATGCATTTAGTCTGACCTCAAAAAGCCCATAATCTTTACCTGTTCAAAAGTCCAAAGTTTCTGCTGAGACTCAAGGCAAGTCTAGCAACGTCTTTATATATATACATACATATATATATATATATATCCACATATATACATATACACACATACGTGTATACCTTCACCATACAATGGCATGGACTGTACATTCACATTTTTAAAAGGAGTCATAAGGGCATAGTGAGGAGCTATTAGATCAAATTAAGACAAAAGACCAGCAGGGCAAATTTCAAATTCTGTTGGCGCTACTTTTTAAAATTATTTTATGTACATTTTCTATGCCTCTCCCTCCCGTCTCCACCCCAATCCTTTCCAACACCCCAACACCATGTAGGAGAGAAAGAAGTTGGTAGGGGGAGGGGCATAGTTTTTCTTAGCTACTTCTTGCTGTTTAGGGTCGTGGGGTTCCTTGGGGGCAAGTCCAATCTTCATTTCAGGATAACTCCAACTTCTTGTCACACTACATCAACAGCAACCAGGAGCGGCCGTGGGAGGCACCTGCAACCTTCTTTCTCAGAGGCTCCCCAACACTCTGGCATTTATTCCCTCCCAGAGTCCTCGGACTTAAACTAGCTGCAGCTGGGAAAGGGCTCCTCTCAGAGCCCACACAAGGCAAATAGTTTGCGGACCATCTGAATCAGTCCCATATCCCACACCTGGGATTAAAACAGAACCATGTTTACATACCATAAACCAAAACCTTCACAACAAAATTCTGTGGCTCCATGTCTAGTATTCGGAACTTCAGTTTCCCGGATCTTACATGGCAGCACCGCTCCAGCCCACAATGCGCACATTTCTCTTGGGCCGTCTGCCTCTCTCCTTGACACGGCTCTGCCACCGCTAACATTCTGAGGGCTCCGTTGCCATCCAGGCTTCACCGCCACAGCTTCATCCAGTGGCCTTTGAGGTCTCCTTGCAGGGGCTCTGCACCCCTGCCACGTGCTGTCTGGTCTCCGCAGTTCTCCGGCCCTGTGGAGGAAGGGTCCGTGACCTCCTCTTTCATCTTTTCATGCCTCCGAGCTAGGACTGCATGGATGGCTCTGTCACGCTTGGTTGCTAGCTTAGATGGAGCGTGTCTCCCCAGATCACTGTGGCAGCAGCGTCTCTAAGCTGAAGCTGGCCCAGAACAGCCCTAGGCGGCTGCTTTCTAGGAGCAGGAAACCCTGTGGGCTCGCTTTTCACAGCCTGTCTTACTGATGTCTTGCTTGCAGTGCACCTTTCCTGTTGTTTCAGAAAGCTTCTATTTTTCAGTTCCAGCCTTCTTTCCAGAACATGACTTGGCTGCCACACCAAGCTTCCTCTTGTGTCTTTCCAAGCCACATGTTTTCTTCTCTCTCTCTCTCTCTCTCTCTCTCTCTCTCTCTCTCTCTCTCTCTCTCTCTCTCTCTCTCTCTCTCTCTCTCTCTCTCTCTCTCTCATTGCGCTTTCTCATTGGAAACCTGCTTAAGAGTTGTCAGTAAGCATCGCTCCAGTGACTCAAGGATGTGCTGTATTGAAATTTCCTCTGGCAAAGAAGCTAGTCCATTGCCTTTGCATTCAGCCCCACACAAATTCTCCACAGAGGACAAAATACAGCCATATTTTGTTGTTGTTGTCAGATTATCTCACGAGTGCCCTATAGCACAGCTTCTGCTAGATGGCGTCTTAGGCAGGGTTTCTTTGCTGTGATGAAACAATATGACCAAACAGCAAGTTGGGGAGGAAGAAGGTTACTCGGCTTACACTTCCACGGCAGTGTTCATCACTGAAGGAAGTCAGGGCAGGATCCTGGAGGCACGAACTGATGCAGAGGCCTTGGAGGAGTGCTGCTTACTGGCTTGCTTCCCCTGGCTTGTCCAGTCTGCTTTCTTCTAGAACCCAGGACCCGCAATGGGCTGTGCCCTCCCCCATCGATCACTAACTACGAAAATGCCTTACAGCTGGATCTCATGGAGGCATTTTCTCCAAAGGAGTTTTCCCCTTTTCAGATAAACTCTAATTTGTGTGTCAAGCTGACATAAGACTGCCCAGCACAGAGGGTTTCCCCCTCCGAAACTCACAAACCATGGCCTCTGCTGTCCACATTTCTTTCAGCGTCCTTATCTTCTAAGGATTTCATTTTGGCTTGTCGTTGCAGGGGGATAGAATCCATAGCGGCAGGTAAAGAGAAGGCAGATTAACACTCAGGGAAATAGTGGTCGAAGGAGCTAAAAAAGCTGTCTGATCACATTTCCACCCACATACAGGATGAGAGAGAATAGCAGTGGGACCTGGCTAACAGTGACAGTCCTACTCCATCAAGGTGCCATCTTCTAAAGGTTCCATACCCATCCCAAACAGTGCCAGCAACTAAGAATGTAGGGTGTAGATAGATGAACACAAGCAAGATGGTTCTCATTTGAACACCGTAGGTAAGCTCTGAGTGTCACCCAATAACCTGTGTGTAAAAATCCAATCCCTATTGAGAAGTATTAAGAAGATGGAAACTTGAACCTGGCTGTGATGTTTTAAAAACAGGGCTTCTGGGAAAAGATTGTGATTCAAGGCACTCACCAAGTGAAGAAAGAATCCTGGCAGATTTACAAGCAGAAGGGAAAACAAGCCATGTGAGGGCAGCTGCTGTCTTGGGGCGCTGGAAACAACACCACCAGTGCCCCTCTCCACTTTGCACTTCCAGAACCACGTGCAGCCAAATGAGCCTCTTTCTTTGCAGTTACTCATCCCCAGTTGTTTTGCTATGGGGACAAAAGCAGACTAACATATCACAGTTTTCTGCATGTGATACTAAGTACCATGTTTTTCTTCCTTTTTTTTTTTTTTATAATTTGTGAACCATTCTCATCTCATAGCACTTGGTTGGGGAGGGTGCATAAGAGAGCCAAGGAGAGGACATTGTTTCCTGTCAGCCCTCTTGGACTCAAGGACTTTCAAACGGCTTCTGATGGTTTCCAGCTATCCCCAGAAAGAATCAATAATGCTAAAGGTTAACCACATCCTTCTTGTCTACTCTTTTATCTTCTTGTGTGTATTAATTTAATTTGTGTTTGGTGCAACATTCCTCTCATAAAAAATTTTTGTGTTGGGTTTTATCTCTCCTGATCCTTTATCCAAAGTGAATTATTTTGCTGTGACCATCTGAAACTCTTGGCACTATTTTTCCTTCAGCAAAATACTTTTGAGCAGCTTTGAAGATAGAGCAAAAAAGACGGAGCAGAATGTATGTTTCCATGCCGCAGCTCATGGAGAACCAAAGGTGGGAGTTGATCACATCAAGAACACAATCCATAAAGTAGAAATAATTATTAAAAGCTTTTGCATTTTAAGAAATCCTGCTTAAAAATTCACACACTGGAAGAAAATACTTCCAAGGTATATATCTATCACTGGGCTGGTTTCCACAACATATAAAGAACTCATAGATCAACAATAAAAAAGTAAAAAAAATAATCCAATGAAAAAGTGATCAATATATTTCAGGGTAGGTCAGACCTTCAAAATTCCTGCTTCACAGAAAAGTATACCAGATATTCTGGACCTGTAGGCTGATGATGGATACCCCAACATTGCAGAGAAATCTTGAGTGAGTGTCCAGGCAGTCATCAATCTCTGTCTTACAGTTTTGGAAACTACTTGTTCCATACTTCCTGTTTTCTCAGGAAATAGTTATCATTCTCAGGTCTCTGATGGGATTAAAGATTATAGTTTTCCTTATTAAAGATTAAAGACATAAAAGCTTAAGTTTTTTTGGATCTAAGAAAATGTTTTAGAGTCTAAAAAGATGTTTTTAGGTTGATAAATGCAAGTAATAATAAGAAAGTGGTTAAGGTACAGAATGTTGGCCTCACCAGGACAGGATAGATGGAATCCTTTTTCTAAGGTTACCAAACACAGATAGACTGAGACATCATAAATACAATTCTTACTTGATAGTTCTCATAATTGTTCTTATTGTATATCGTTTATTGATGTGAGAGAAAAAGCCAATTTTTTGGACTAAAGGGGAGAAATACAGTGAGAATTTTGATATCTTTAAAAACCTGGTAATGTAATGGGAATACGTTTTTGTTTTACTCCCAGGTGGGAGATGAGGCTGCTTCAGAGCAAGCGATTATGCTTTCGCCTCAAACACTATCAGTGTGTAGTTTTGCCGGTGGAGGAGAGTTGGCATTTAGAATTGTGGACATTTTTCAGAGGGGATAAATGCCAGAGCCTCAAGCGGGCCCAGGGGTCTCCAAAGGCAGCAGCTCTTCCCCCGCTGCTCCTGGTTGCTCTCCTTGTGGTTTGACCAGAAGAAGCTGGAGGTTTTCTGACAACGAAGAGGGGACTTGCCCCCAAGGAATCCGACGGCCCTGATCAGCAAGAAGCAGTCTAAAGAGGTCTAGGTCCCCTTTCCCCACTCCTTTCTCTCCTACCTAGTTTTTTTTTGGGGGGGGGACAGGGGGAAGGGAGATATAAATATAGAAACCAAATAAAATAGATTTAGAAGATATACCAATAAGGTTTAAATAAATATTTCACTATAAAAGTTACAGGGATTTCTAATAGTCATAAGAACATTGGAAAAATGCAAGTTAAAGCCATGGCTATCTTTTTTAAAAGATTTACTTTTTGTGTGCATGAGTGTTTAATCTGTTTGTATATTTGCGAGTCACCTGCAAATCTGGTGCCTGTGAAGGTCAGAAGAAGATATCTGATTCTCTGGAACCACCACGTGAATGCTGGGAACCTAACCTGGTCCTCTGCAAGAGCAGCAAGGGCTCTTAACCACTGAGCCATCTCTCCAGACTCGCTAGGTATGTGTTTCATTTCCACTAGCATGGCTGAAGCCAAAATTAAGGCAGTAACATGGGTTGAACAGAACTTCGAAAACAACAACTTTCACACCTCATTGACAGGGACGAAAATGGAAAGCAGCTTGACAGTTTAAAAACAGACTAACACACATGCTACCCATTCTGAAGTAGGTGCCTCAGAGAAATAAAATTAATCAGCTGAACAAGGACTTGCATGCAGTGCTCACTGTGGTGTTTCTAATAGCTAAATATGATGCTAACTGAAAGAAGCCAGATCACAGAAGAGGATTTGGTGGTTGTATTCTATTTACATGTGTGGAGACAGATACTACATTAGTGATTGCCTGGAGCTAAGGGTCAAATAGAAATTCACTATCAAAGAGAGGAGGTCATTTTAAAGGTCACGAGAAGTTCTAAAACCAGGCTTTGGTGCTGGCTACGTAACCCTGCTATTGATTGAAAGTAATTGAGGTAGCTGGACTTAGTGCAGAAGCTCGTTTTGTGAGATCAAGGCTAACCTAGTCCACGTAGCAAGTTTCAAGGTAGCCAGGGCTATGTGTAAGATTTTATCTTAAAAAATAAAAAAATAAAATAACCCTGCCTCCCAACAATGAGCAAAGAGACACCTTGTTGGTGGTAGCATTCTTATATCGGCCAGGGGCAGAGCAGAGGGCAGTCCTTTGTTCATCTTAGCTTGACGCCCGGCTTAGTGGCCAAAGCTGTCTTATGCCCAGGACGAATAAAAATCAAATCAAATCAAATCCAGGCAGCTCAGCACAGGAGGAGGAAGACAGACAGAGAGCTTCATTCCATCGTGGCAGGCAGTACGGGCAGGTGAAGTTGCACACAGACCTGCCCTGCATCGACTGCACAGGTAGACCCTAGACACACAGAGCCCACCTACCACCAGGGCAGCAAGGGAGGAGCAACACAGACCTCCTCTGTCTGGCAGAGGGTGGCAGCCTGCCAGGCCACACACAGACCTGCCCTCAGGCGCACAGTTCAGGTGCAGGGTGACACCCACTTGCCACCGTACCACGCAGTGTGGACTGAGGATGTCACCCAGAGGCCGAGCAGCCAAGCGGCCGGCAGCAGGAGCCAACACTGTGTGCAAGTATGGGGTGGACAGATGGGAGAGAGAGAAGTGGAACAGCTTGAGCATTATGGAGAGAGATGGAACTAGAGACTTCATCTCCAGCGGTGATGAGTAGCCTGTTGTGAGTGGCCAGCCCCACCACCTGGAGCCATGGTGAAGTCCCCGCCTGAGCTGCCACTGAGCGCCATGTCTGGGGCCACAGCTATGCAGTGTCAGAGATCGGCATCGATGTCTGTCCACTCCTCCTATCACCACTAGAGAACACGGCCAGGCCGTGTCCTGGTCCTGGCAGCCGCTGGGGACCACATGGATGTCCAGGGGCTGCGCAGACCCATCCTCTCCCCTCGCTGGCTGCGGGCCCCACTTCTCATCTGCAACAGTACTTGGGAGGGTGGGCCCTGCACCTCAGCTGAGCAGCACAGTAGAGCTGGCTCTGGAGGGGTGGGTGCAGGTGAGCCGGCCCTGAGAGCAGGAGAGCTGACCCTGACTCCGGCCAGTAGCAGCACTGGGTGGCCTAGCTGGCGCAGGGCTGGAGAACTTGCCCCGGGGGTGTGGGTAAAGGAGACCCAGAGGGCTGCTCAGCTACCACCCAAGCCCAGATCCAGGGCTCTGAACCGGCCCACACCAACATCTTTATCATCTGCAAACAGCTGGGACGCATGAAAAGGCCGGTCCTGCTGATCCAAAGCTGCAGGATCTCCATGACACAGGGCAACAACAGGACAACCGGGAGGAGGCCTGTGAGGATTCAGAGTTGATGGCGTCACAGAAGCCAGAGACCTAGAACCGGACCACTGACTCATCGCAGTGAACATTTACAAATGAAGATGTGTGGACAGAGGGGTACACTGTGGGGCACACTGTGACATACTACAGCCTCCATGATGATATTTTTCATGCGGTGTGCGTGTGTGTGTGTGTGTATTTTGGGGGGAGGCTGCAAGAGCGAAGGGGAGATCAGTGGAACTGGGGTGCGTGATGTGAAAGTCATAAAGAGTCAATAAAAATGAAAGCAGACTCAGGTTGATGAGGGAAATGGAGGGAGCCTTCCGGATGGGGAAGGGGCAAGAGGGGAGGGCGGTAGGGACTGAATGAGTGAGAAACTAGAAGGACACACGTATGAAGAGGCAGTATAACTAGTTGCTTTCTACGCTATTCTGAAAATTAATGAATAAATAGATGCTAGAGTGAAAAATAAAAAAAATTTAAAAATTAAATTAATCAATAAAATAATTGAGGGGGTGGAGAGCTGGTTCAGGGGTTAATAGTGCTTGCTGGCTGCTCTTCCAGAGGATCTGAACTGGGTTCTCAGCACTCACACCCAGTCAGTCCCAACCCCCTGTAATTCCAGCTCCAGGAGATCTGACACCTTTGTCTAGCTTCCCCAGGCACCTGCACACATGTGTGCATATACACAGACACACTTGAACACGTGAAAAAAAATAAATTAGAAAAAGATCATTGAATGTTTACATGGACACATTTTATAGTATTTAAATTAAACGTATTCAAGAGCTTTTTTAAGTTTCACCTCTGCAGAGTATTTATCTGCATCTTCTTAATTGACCTTTGAACCTATGAACCTACCTTAGTTTGCTAGCATGTATTCATTTCTTAGCAAACTAGCATTGTAGAGGATGATGTCCAAACTGTCACTGCTTTGTGCCTGGTGTTACTTACCCTCACTTAACAACTGAGCAACTAAAGCTATGAATAGACTTTAGAGTATATGCCATCTTCCAGCAGGGCCACACTTTAATCTGACAATGTTAGGCAATCTCTTCAGGCTCTAATATTTCACAGGCAGATCTGTTTGAAATGCTAACTTCTAAACCCAAAAGAATGGCTTCACTTTGTTCATGTCAATTAAAAGACTGAAAGCTAAGTGCTAAGAAGAGATCACATATTTTAACTTTATTGTGGTCAACTTTTGTCCCCAAAGTCTGGGTCTTCTTTTACCTAACAGAATGGCTTCTTCATATGAAGAGGGCATTAGCTGACTCTGGTTTTATGTTGGCAGCAGGTCAGGAATGTTCACCCTCCAGACATCATGTGGCCTGCTTAGAACTGTGCTATTTTAGTAATGAGAATGATCCACCTAAAAAAGGAGCCACAGTAGATGGGGGAAAAAACCAAAACAAGATAACCCCCCACACACACACAACAACAAAACAGATCACAAGTAGTGGCAAGTAGATAGAATCTGCCTGCTTGGGCTTCAGTAATTGGGATGACACTGTACCCCCTTCTCAGACTGTTTCCACAGTCATTTGCTCTGGCTTCCACTGGGCTCCATGCTGCACACAGGGTCAAGGGAGTTGTCCAGTCTCTCCTTTACTGAAAAGTTGAAATCAATTATTCTTTTCATACGGGATTACAGATGCAAACTAGATTGTTCCAACTGAAGACAACCGAGCAAGGTGTGGAAATAGAATGTGACGAGGGCCCCAGAGTCCGGCTATGGAAAACCAGACCTTCTCTGCAACATGCCTTTTTACTCTGATCCGAGTCTTCTCACTTCTAAGTCCGTTACCAGGACTTAGCCACCGTTTGCAATGTCCTTCCTAACTAGAAACTCTCTGGCTCAGCCTTTAAATTTTATTTTGGCAATACATTACCCCTGGGAAAAAATGGGCTCTGTGATCTCATGCGTTCCCTGGAGCTGAGTGCCCCATGCCCTTGCGACTTCCTCCACAGGGACAGAGGCGCCTCCCCTTAAATGTTCCACTCCCTCATTCTTGCCTCTTCCCCTGTGGGTTGTCATTTTCCTGCCTCTTTTCCTTCCATTATTTTCTCCACATCAAGCTTCTTCCTCCTCTTAATGCCCTTTCCTTCCCCAGGGGACCACAGTACTTGCTGGACCATGAGGGACAAGACCAGGCCGAGGAGCGGACAGAGTGTCCTGCAAGCTTGATGACTTCCTTCGTGTTCCAGGCCTCTGTGCTCTATAAACACAGTGTTTATTCTTCTTTTTAGAACATTCAGACAATGACCTGTCATAGCAAATTCTGTTATGTAGACACCTGGTGTATTTGAAAGTAATTTTTTTTCTGTGCTTACCAATAGGATCATGAGTGGTAAAGTAAATAAGACCAAAGCTTGATGATGATTTCATTAAAAAGCATAAGCTAGCTCCTTAATTACTGACTTAGAACAACAGCCATTTGTAGAATAGTATGGCCAGAGAAGTCCACATTTGTTTTTTAAATTATATGCTGTTTGAATGTTGTTGGAAAAAAAAACTGGAATAATTTAAGTGGCACACAGAGAGCATTTGGTTTGGGTGAGAGTCAAGGACTGAGGAATAAGGAAGGAAATTAAATTTTTGTTTGTATGCTTTTAAATTGTTTGAATGTCTCGAATCATTTATTTAATAATTTAACCACAATACCCATTTGGTTACCTTTGGAAAGCATAGCTTACAGCAGTGCTTTATTAATAAAATTTAATTACTAAAGTAAATTTTCTTACCTACTAGATATTATTTTAGTCCCCTTTAAAGTTATATCCTTTAATCACACACACACACACACACACATATATATATAATAAACTGATATATATAATAGATGGATGGATGGATGCATGAGCAGGCAGGCAGATGGACAAATGGATGAAGAGACAGGCAAATAAGGAGACAGAACCGTCTTGTTTGTGTGTGTTGTTGTTGTTGTTGTTTTTAAGTGCAAAATGGTCCCAGCTTTATATTTTGCCTTCAGAAAAACAAGCCTTCCTCCCTTTGGCTTCTCCCCATTTCAAATTTCTTAATCCCTTAACTGTAATTAGCATCTATTCCCATGTCCTAGCAAGACTCAGATTCCAGGGACCTGAGAAGCAGCAGGGGTAAAATTTGGGAAGAGGGGCTGGAGAGGTGGTTCAGTGGCTAATAGTGCTTGTTCTTGAAAAGGACCCAGGTTCGATTCCCAGTACCCACATAGAAGTTCAACACCTCTTTGGGCATCAGGCATGCGTGTGGTGCAAAACACTCATACACACAAAATAATAATAAAATAAATCTAAATAAATATATTAAAAGGTTGTTTTTAATTTTTGAGAAGGGTAGATGTCTTTTGAGACATCTTTTGAAATTTCTTTTTCCTTATTGGATTCAAGCCAAAGCTGTATATAATTATAACTCACCATCTAGAGAACAGACTCAAGTTCTGCCTCACGGGCTCTCGCTTCTATAGATGGATTTTAAGTTATTTCAACCCTGTTTAATTTGCTGCCAGGAACTTTCAATACACCATAAACCCTACTGTGGTGAGGGTTTGTATTTATATCACCAAATCAAGCCATTTCACTAAGTATTTTCTCGAAGAGAACCTTTATCAGCTGGCTTTGTTTGGAGCAAGCTATGGCGACACAGTCTACGACAGCAGCAGATGCTGCGAAGCACTGACGGCACACGTAGACGTTTCGTTCACCGCATGCACCCTCCTGCTACTGTCCAGACTGCTTGAAGACAGCTAGACATAAACAAGCTTATTGCCTTGTGAGGCTCTGATAATTTTCCTGACAGGACAATGGCTCAGCACTTTGGAGTTCCTATGTTTAAGGTTAAGATGGACATTCTCCTCTGGCCAGATGTGGTGAGCCAATGGAAAATGCATGCTCTTGCTACACACCCCTGGGAGAGAGAGCCGTTACTTCTTCTCCAGTGAGTGTGTTTCCTGGAAACAGCACGGACTTGAAAATACCCAGTTCTCATAATTTAGAAAATGTTGATCTAACTATGAGACCTATGCATCTCTAGATTTAGCCCACCTTTCCTCCTAAGAGCTTGGCTGCGGCCACTCTCATGAGGCCCACCTCTATCTTTTTTTCCTCTGGCCTGCAACACGGTTGCCTGATTCATCCCCTGCTTTGACCTGGCCCTGCTATACCATGTTCTACACATAAATTTAAGATTGTAAATCAGATCCAATCCTAAGCTTACTGCCGAGCCTCCTCCATCACGTTCCCACCATGGACCAACCTACTGCCCGCCCCTGCCACCCACCATGGCTTTGGCACGGTGCCTACACATCAGCTGCCACATGCCAGCTACACTTTTGAGACCACACTTTGCTCGTCCCTTTCCTGAGACCTCATCTTTAGGGCTCTCTCTTCCTTGGTCTCTCTTCTTCTCTGTCTTCAAGTTCTCCTTAGAGATGCTGCCTCTCACTTCCCTACAGGAGACTCTCTCTGCTGTCCTCCACAGCCTCTTCCTCTTCTCTTTGCTCATACCTAGCACCCCGGCAGCTGTTCGCTACGTGCCTGTCTCAGTCTGTTGAAGCCTCCTGAGGAGGCAGGCTTAGGGCTGTACCTGACTCAAGCTCTTCTAGCCTAGAGAGCGTACTCTATTGCCAGGGCAAGTAATCATGAGTTTTCTGTTCAACTCCCAGACAGAAAGCAGCGGGTCTTGAGAAAAGAGGGGTACAGTGAACCTGTCCAACAGTTTGAGGGGTGTGTTGGCCAATTTTGTGACTGGGGAAGATTCAGACACAGTTCTAGGATAGGATGTAGAAGGCTCATTCCCTTCTCCCAAATCATACCATGATTAGATAGCATTATGGTGACCTCACTACTTTATTTGGAACAGTGAGAATTCCAGGGTCACCCAGAAATAATAAGTGAATACTTCAATCTTCTCTTACACTCTTTGTACAACTGCACCCTTCTGTTTATACAAATTTTTATATTAATATAAAAATTTCAATATTTTTAGCCTTTACTAACAAGGATTATTTATTCGGTTGTAAAAATTTAGTCAAAATTAGAACTGTGACTGTTTTATAGGGACTTGGGTTTAAGTACAAAAACTCAACATGAAACGATCATATGTGTGTGTGTGTGTGTGTATTAAGGAATTTCAAGTATAGGTGTAAAGAGCCACTGGAATCTTAAAATGAGAGGCGTATAGAGGTCTTAAAAATCACAGAACTTATAATGCAAATGTCCCTGTGACAAGGATAAATCAAACTCCTTGTATCATGAGTAATCTCAGATAGGCAGTGAGCTGCTGTGCTTGCCCAGCCAGCGAGTGGCAGAGCTCAAGCCCAGATCCCTGACTGGAACTCAGTCTTTCTTCTTCTAGGCTGCTGCCTTTTCTAATCTAATTGGAAGAACTTTTCTTAGAAGATCATGGTTTGTTTTTTTTTTTTGTATGTTTTTCTCAGAAGTGACTTTAGTGATTATCTATCACCGTACTACCATGAAACACCCGAAGCTGGATACTTTATAAAGAAAAGAGGCTTCTTTAGCTCGCAATTTGGGAGGCTGAAAGTCCAAACAGCCAACTCCGGTGAGGGCATCTCCAGCTGATGGTGGTCTCTCGAGGATGAGAGAAAACGCGAATCACATGGTGAGAACAGAAGGCTACAGTGCTGGGAGGAGATAGGAATTTTCTAGATCTCACTTGAGCCCTCAGGAAAACTGCAATAATCAGCCTTGGGGCCATGACAGAAGTTACCTGAGGCCCTTCCCTAGGCTCTCTGTGAAGTGGGTTCTCAACTTCACCGCACCGAGAGCTAAGCTTCTAACACACTAACACCTAAATCACAGCCACAAACTGAGTCTTGGGGAGACCACAGTTTTTGCTTGGGATAAAAGACACACGCCTGTCATAAGACTCTGGGGACCCGCTGTCTCATTGCCAAGGCAGGAAATTTCTGGCTTGTCTCTTGGAATTCCACCCCCAGGGCTGGTTGGAACCATCACTAAGCATCACTGTGGACACTCTGAGCGGGAGTCCATCTGATTCCACCATGTGGTTGGAGTACTGTGAGCAGGTAGAGGTATTTCTAAATGGTACTGTGGTATCTGTCTTCAGAAGTAAAATAGTAAGAAGCCCCCTGTTCCCTGTATCCCGAGAAAGCATTCGTTTATCCTTTGAGGTAGCGTTACAGAGTTCCTAGGAAAAGTGACCCTTTGGTGCTATGGAGCTTGTGAGTCTGTGATCTTGTGCAATATTTTCAAAGTAGTACATTTTATTTTCCTAGCACTAACGTATCTCCATGCTTCTCCACTGTTTTGGTTGGTTTTTTTGAGGGGGACTGATGTGATTTTTGCTGGAGATGGGGGTTTTTGCCTTAGGAACTGAGACAGCCCCAGGGCTTACGGAACTGGTCAAATGCAGGGCCCACTACCCGTCTCTTTCTCATGGCTTCTTGTTTCCTGAGCTGCTTCTGTTCAATTTCCTCTCTCTTCTACCTGGTTGACACCGCCTATGAGGGTGTCTAAACTTCCTGGCTTGTGGCTTTGCATAGGTTTCGCTTGTCATGAACCCATCTGCCCCTTAGAGTACCTCTACGGATATAGGACAAACCAAACTGTTTTTCCTACTATACTCCCACACAGACCTCTATTCTGATCAAATGTGTAGGGGCCTGAGGTGTTGCTTCACAGCCAAGCAAGCAACCAGCACTGAGGCAGGCACCAGCTCAGTTCTGACACTGGCTACTGGAACATACCATCAGATCCCAGACTGAAAGCTCAGTCCCACAAGACAGCCCCCTGCTTAGATGCCAGTTTTAGACTCTATATTGTTAGGGATGTGCTTTTGCTTGGCTATAAATCAACACCAGGCTTGAATAATGTGCTGCCATGGCTTACAGAACTGAGAGAAACATTGCCATTCACTGCTTGAATTGTAAAAGGTACCAGAGAGGAGGCAGATGTGGAGACTCACAGGACAAGGAGCTTTGAGCCTTTAGCCCTCTCTGGGTAGCTAGCCCTCAGGAATCTCCACATGTGCCCAGCAGCTCTAAAACGCAATCCTTTTTGTTTGGGGTTTTAAGGGAAGCTTTGTTAGTAGCTTGGCCGTTGTTGATCAACCTGTCAGCTCTGCTCCCCCAGCTCCCCAAGGCTGGAGACAGGGAATGGGAGCTGGACATCTCAACGCACCAATTCCATCTTGGTCTGAGCTGTGACGAGTTCCCCATCTTGAAGTTTACGAAAAGCTGCTAGCCCATCAGTCATCTTGCTGACATACAAAAGGCATCACTTTGAAGATTCCAGGATCTTAGGAGTTGTATACCAGGAAACAAGGCTAGGGAACAAGCAAATATTTCATAATATCACACCATGATCCATTTCTACTCCTGTTGCTATGGGCCCGTTCTTTTTTGTTGTTGTTGTTTCCTTATCCAGTTTTTGAAAGATGGGAAATCTGATCGGCTCCACTCATTGCTTCCAATAGTGCATATGTCACAGACACTCTTTGGCTGCCTGTTGGTTGAGTGCCCACCTTATACCAGTCGAAGATGGTTTCTATCTCACAGTAAAATAGGGGTCTCCTGCTGGAGCGGCTTCTTTAAAGGAGCAGAGACATTGTATGCCCAGAGCATTTTGGTTTGTTTGTTTTGTTTTAATCTTCTGGAACTGAATTTCTTAATTGGCATTTTTTTGAAAATTTTCCATGATTTATACAAATATGTTATTCAGAAATTCTTTATTTAACTGTGAGTCCCAGCAATGCTGCTCCCATCTGTGAGCTGGTTGGAACTTTTCCAAGAATCTATATTGGCTTCCATTCCCTCAAGCTGAAATTTTAGTGTGACTCTGGTAGTGAGTGAGTCCATGTGCTCTGGCCCCTGAGCTTTGTCCTGGGGCCTGGTGACTCCCTAACTGGGTCATCCCTTGGTGACATCTTTCCTAGAGGTCCTTCCGTGGTATACCTAAGCTTCATTCTCCTGTACAAGCCCTATCCCATGGCCCCTGATAGAGGCTCGCTGACTTGGGATCTAGAGAGGCTACATGGACATTAGCAAGAGACGCAGAAGAAGGGATTTGGTCTTCACTAAGCATCGACCTGGTGGGAGATTCTCCTCAAATAGACAAGGAAGACGAGAAGGCAGCATTTAGCGACCCACAAAGGGCAGAAATTAAGTCATATCTGCCCAATTCCCAACCCTATTCTTTGTACTGACTCTTAGACTGCACTGCCGAGCAGGGGGAAGATATTCCCGGTGAAGAAAGTGGAGAGTGTACCAGGACAGGGTGTAGAGATGAGCAGATAGAAAGTGTGCAGTAAACACTGACGAAACAGATTCTCACTGAGGACACAGAAAGGTTAGACATTTGTGGCAGATGTTTTTTCTTGCACAATAGAAAGCACTGGCTAAAGAGTCACTGACATATTTGGAGGTCATGGGCAGTCACAGAAGGCAAGGCAAGAATGGCGTCTCTGAGGCAGCTGTTCCGATTAAGAGATTAGTCTGGAGACAGGTGTCACATGGGTTGGACTAGGGAAAGCTAAAGGTGACACAGACATGCAGCTCCGGATGCCCTTTTAATCTCAGAATGTTTCCCAATTGGCTTAATACTCCCAAGCATGAAACCTATTCCAAGTCTCTTCTCTGTAACACTCATAGTCAGTTCTCTGTGTTAAAAACAGAACACAGCATCACCTTGGATTAAAAGATATACTGGTAATTAGCAGTGGTGGCTCAGACCTTTAATCCTAGCACTTGGAAGGCTGATGCATGCAGATCTGAGTTTTAGGTCAGCCTGGTCTACAGAGTAAGTTCCAGGACAGCCAGGGCTACACAGTGAAACTCTGTATTCAGAAAACAACAACAGAGAACTGCTGGCAATTTCTTGTAATGAATCCTACCAGAAGCTTCCAAAATTGAGAGATTTTGAGGGGACATGTGTGGTGTGGGGTGTGTGTGTGTGTGTGTGTGTGTGTGTGTGTGCATGTGTGTACTGGTATACAGACACATGTGCCCATGGAGGCCAGAGGTCAGCTAGGGGTAGGTATTCCTTAAGATATGATCCACCTTGCTTTTCTGACAGTCTCTCACTTGCAATAAAGTCACTAGGCAGACGGGGTTGAGAGCTAGTGAGCTTGGCCATCTGCCTGGCATTGTCTCCCCAGCACAGGGATTACAAGCAAGGGTCCCTACTCCCAGCTTTCCTACGTAGGACCTAAGGATCAAACTCCTAGTCCTCCTAGTGCTTGCATGCAAGCGCTTTACCTACTGAGTCACCTCCGCAGCCTTTTGATTTTTAAAAACAGAACTGCTCCGAAGGGTAGCGAGTACTGAGAAGCCGAGGCTGTGGTCTAAGTTTCCCCCGAGAGTGTTAACCACCAGTGTGAGCTTGTATCTGTATCAATCACACCATTCCCATTCCTGCTCTCTGTTCCTGTCACACAAGTGTGAGAAGAGAGATGATTAAGATAAAGGAGAAGTTCCTAGGACTTTACCTTCTAGTTCTCCTTTTTCCTTCCACAGTAAAATGACCAAGGAATTGTAAGAAGTTGTAAGCAGCAGCTACATTACTTGTGGGTTTGTCTGGGGATGAACAAAATAAGCAAATTCAAATTTTCTTCATACATTTTGCAACTACTGGGGCTATTCATACGATTTGGGTATGGTACACCAATAACCCAAACAGTGCTGGCTTTGAAGGTTACATTTCTGTCACCAGAAATTAAGTATAAAATAGGGAGGAGGGTTAGTCATCTTTCTTGGTGAGAAGAAGAAAGAGTTTTAATCCTGAGACCCTGAGGAGGTCAGTGATTATGTAGCTGCAAAGCTAGTAAATCAAAATGGAGACAGACTCATATGCCTTTTGCCCTAGGCAGTTTGGAGCCTTTCTTCCTTGACATATTTTAATAAGCCAAACTTACAACTTTAACAAAACCACAGGGATAAAAGTCTTCTGTGCACAAGCTAGCCTCCACCCAATAAAACAGCAATAAGACCAAATGAGAAGCATTAACTGGCGATCTTCGATGTGTGAGCCGCTGTGCTGGGAGCAAGCACCACAGGGTCCTTTCTAACAAGTTCAATGACAATGATAACAAAGCTCTGTGTGAAGCAGAGGTGAGTGGTTAAAATATCCAATTCCATTTAAAGCCTCCAAGGACACATGCTACCCGGTACTTCCTCGGCTGAGTTCTGACGTCAACTCTTAGCACTGCCAGTGCTCAAAGCCTGGGCTATTAGAATCTGCTACATACATGGTTGCATAAGAAGGACACATGTAGTGGCATCTTTAAAAACTCGGTTATGCTAACATGCTTTTGTTTCAATCCCAGGTGTGGGACACTTTAGATTGTCCACAGCAGCAATTTGCCTTGTGCCAGTTCTGAGAGGGCATGATCATTGCCAGCTACAGATAGTTTAATTATGGGGGACTCTGAGAGGGAATGAAGGCCAGAGCCCCCAGAGGGGGCTGGAGCCGCTTAGAGGAGGAAGACTACCCCCCTTGTTGCTCCTGATTGCTGTTGATGAAGTTTGGTGATAGGTTGGAGATACCATGAAACGAAAATTGGACTTGCCCCAAGGAACCCAATGACAACGACCCTAACCAGCAGGAAGTAGCTAAATAGAACTATGCCCCATCTCCCAATTAGCCTCTTTCTCTGCTTCCTGGGGTGCTGGAAGGGATTGTGGTGAAGGGAGGTAGAGGCATAAGAACCCACTCCCACCCCAAAAAAAGATTTAAAAAATACACACCAACAGACACATATTCAGGGACTGTGTGGACATAAATGCAAGGCCTAATTGACAAATCAAAGGCCTTTACTGCTGTGTGTGCATGAGGACCTGTTGATAGTGTGCCTCACTTCAGCAGCTCAGGGTGGTCTGAGGAGTAAATTCACCATGTCCTCTTTAGGCTTGGAGTTTTATGTGGAATAAATAGGAAATAATAACAGAAAACAGAATGACCTGGCCAGAGTAAACTCTCTGCATTGTGCTGGTGGTAACTAGTTCAAGCCCAGGGAGGTTCAGGTAGGGTCTCATGAATCCATTTGCATGTCTTAGAATTTCAAAATCCAGGGCAGACCAGCCATAGCAGATCTAATGGTTATTGGTGTTTAAACTCCATGACGGGAGAAGGGTGACTAAGCGGTAGGAAAGTTTGAACAAGAGGAGGATATTCAGGTCTGTGTCAATGGCTCAGAAGGAAGACAGCCCCAGTGAGCATGGAATTCTTTCACTAGAGTAAAGAAGGGATGCAATTTATAGTACCCTTACTGAGACACTCATTTTTTTTTTTCATAACAAAGTTGAGCACAACAAAGAGCCTCCTTCTTTCCCAGGGAACTTGTCAATTCCTATGTGGTGACTATGTGAAGGGGCTGTACAATCTGTGGTTATTTGGGGACCAGACATTCAAGGTTATTTGCAAAAACTGAAATTGTTTGGGATGGAGCCAGGATCCAAACTTTGTAGTTCTGATAGGAGTAAGGCATGCTAGGGACAGAAGGAGAACTGGAGACAGCAGTCATGAATGAAAGCAATTGTTGAGGAATAGAACACTCCAGAAGCTATAGCAGACAGTGGTAGGTGGACAGGGTTAGGAGAAGGAGATAGCAGAGGTCAATGGGAGAAAGGAGGAGACACGGTTTTAGTGACAGAAATACAACCCTGTAGGAACTTAAAGCCCAAACCATCTGTGCCCATTAGCCAAGTTTTAGATATCCGCATGGGCTGTGTAATGCACATAAACAAGGGATCTTCTGAATTGCTGCTCACATATTGGCTCCTGTGAAAACACCAGCATTTTCACTGGTTTGGGGATGTGAAAGGTTTAGGATGGTGAACTCAAACACGTTAGACTGGGAAGTCTGACAGCTGCTGTGGTCAGGGGACAAAGGGGGCACTCCAAAATGAGCTGCTGAGATCAGAATTGCCCTACTGTGTGGAGAAATTGCCCTACATGCCTGTCATAGTTACATAACATCGAAGTCTGTGATTCGGTGCTTTCTGACTGCCCCTGAAAGTTTGTTTGCCGGGGCACATGCACTAAGAGGGTCAGGTAAGGAACCAAAGAGGCTGTGTGGCTGCAGACACCTGCTTTAGTTACTGCCACACAGCGGAGACACAGAAGTCCTAGTTTGCTCAACCAGCTCTCTCATCCCATCTCATCTGTGCCCTAAAACCAGTTGAAATCCAGAGCTTACCATGCAAGGCCCATCTCTTTATTGAGAGTCACCTAGCCATTTAAGATAACATGCTCATTCTTGCTTTGGAACAACTTCCCTTCAAAACGAGCAAGTTAAGACAACAGTAGCATGTATCTCGTGCAAGTTTTATAGGTCAGAAGTTCAGGGGTGGCTGGCTTGTGCAGTAGCAGTCAGGATGTGCTGCGTCGTTTGCAAGCTAAACTGGGACTAGAGAGTTCGGCCTCCAGCATGGTGGACTCATGTGCTGCTGAGTGTAGTGACTTGATGCTGGCTGTGGGGAGGAAGCCCAGCCACACAGAATCCTCTGTGCTGCTGCTGAAGTGTCATGGTATCCCGCTATCCCATATCACAGGATACCAAGACAGAGAAAGGCAAAAACTCTTGTCTCAAAAGCCACACCCTGGCATTCCTCATATTGGTCACAAGGTCATCCTTATATGGTGTTGGGCAGGAACTACCCACAGATAGGGATGGCAGGAGACAAAAGCCACTGTTGGCCATCCTGAAAGGAAGCCATCTTCCTCGAAGAGCTATGATCTGCTGGGAGGTGTGAGGGAAGTTCTGTCAATCACCGAGCATATTACAGTTGCTGTGGTCTTACCATTATATCTTGAATGGGAAATATTCCCCATGGGCTCACAAGCTGTAGGCTTGGTCCTCAGCTGCTGGTGCTATTTTGGGAGTTTCTGGAAATTTCAAAAGACTGGACCCAGCTGCAGGAAGTAGGTCACCGGTGTCTTCCTGTCTCTTTCTTTGTAACGAAGGAAATCCTTTGTCATGCCTTCCTGCAATCTTAGTGGTTTCTGTGTAAATGCATAGGGCCAAGTAAATCTGAAATGATGCCTTAGAAACCGTGAGCCAAAATAAATCCCTCTTCTCTTGTTTGCCAGGCTAGGAGCAGAGAGTTCCACCAGGTTCACCAAGCACATCTGCATCTCTTAGCTCTCTTGGTTGTTTGGTGAGGCCAAGTGGCACATTACCACAGCTGGCTGAATGGCAGTGTGGTCCCTGTGATTAGAAGGGTTTGGTTTTCCTCCGCTCCACTCTGTACTCATACTGTGGCTATGGCTTCCACAATGAGGGTTAAACAATCTTTCCTGCTGCTGTGGGATGCAGGGAGAAGGCTCGTTGTAAGCGCCAAACACAGTAAAACATTCAAAGTACTACTGAGTTCAGAGCTTTCTCTCAGAGCTGATCTGCAGCCACAGGGTCCTTTACACACACTGCTGCTCTTACCTCTGCCGTCCTGACACTTCTTAGCTGCTCCATGCTCTCACACATAGCACAGGGGAGGCGCACTGTTCCCCTCATTTTCACAGTGTTCACTCAGAAAACGGGGAAACGCACCAACAGCTCCTGAGGATGCTGATATCCCAGACTACCTCTGAGAGGTTCAGAGATGCCTCAGCTGCCGCTCTGAAGTTATGCTGCTGGAAAGAGAAAGAAACACAGCATTCGCAACTGTGGCATTGCTGGTGCTTTGCACAGATCTTTCAGGACGGCAATGGAGGAATACTTCAAGGGCCAGTGCTGTCATTCATTTTGTCCTCTGAGGAGCCAGGCACATTCTTTTCAGATTTGATAGTGCTATAGTTTGTCACAGTTATTGCATAAGCAAACAGGCAATGGTTTTCTTGTAAATGCTTTCCTGTATCTGTAACCACAGCCTGTAGTTCCAGACAGACAGCATCAGAGCAGGTAACAGACGAGATAAGTAGGGAAGAGGCAAATCCCCAGATATACTGATCACTGCGCTTGCAAATCTGAGGACAGGGTTCATACAACAATCCACGCAGGGTATTGCTTTCTTTCAAGCCACCATCATCCATTATGCTGTTTGCTTTGTCTTCCTGGAGTGGAAAGACAGCAGGTGGCACAGGCTCCAACAGGCTCTTCCTTATCACATCCACAGCCCCTCCCACATCCCTGGGAGCAGGAGATGAGATGCTGAGACCTTGGGCACACCCCAAAGGACACTGCCTAACTATTTCAATGATCCCCCCCAGTTCTAGAAACATTTTCTCTTTCTGGCAAAGAGGACAAGATGATTCTGGGGGTGAAACTTGGTAACTCTGGATTGAGAAGTGAAGATCACCTTGTTCTACGGAAAACGAAAGAGGAATTGAAGCAAGGAAACCAATGCTCTTCATTTAGTCCCAGCATTTCAGCTTTCTTCTTCCCTTTCCTTGAGTGCTGCGATTACAGCCCACAGCTTCAACTCCGGGTGAAACGTTTTGCTGTGTCTAGTAGAAGATGCTCAATTACTCAAATCCCACCATTCTCCTCAAAGACTACATGGGGTGGTCACCAATTAAAATATAGTAAAGATAAGTTTCTGGCGTGCCATTTTGAATTTTACTCAACGTTTGGATTCACGCAACCAATAACATAATCCAGATGTCCAACAGTTCTGACCACAAAATGTAGTCATGCTATCTACCCCCTTGTTAATAATAATAATAATAATATATAATATGTTCTCCCACAAAACCTCTTATAATCCAACCTCAGCATGGTACTGTCTTTTCTGGAAAGTTCCAGAGACAGAATCAAAGGATGTACATATTCTAAGACTGTCTTTCTTTGCTCACTATCATGCCTCTGAGAGTCAGACATGCTTAGCTCTCTATAACTAAAAAATTCTACTGTTCTAACATGTATTTAAGGTAGTATGCCTCAGTGTAATGCAGAACCTATGAGTACTAGGAAGAAATGGTGCATGGGTCAGCAAGTGAGGAATTAGCTACGATTTGTTCTTCAAGTTCACTGGTTACTTGTCGTAGTTGTGCTGGATGTTCATGTGGGGATCAAAGGGGAGCAAGCTGTTCTTTGTTCAAGAGCAAAAGGAGTGCATGAGAGTAGAAGGCCCCCTCTAGTCAGCATTTGATAGTAACAACTCCCACACAGGCAGCCTGTCTATATGTTTTGACGGCACTCTCGAAGGTAATGGCTCTCTGTACATGGTAAGAGTACTCCTCCTCATGATTCATGACAAAGTCTGGAGACACTATTGACCACGACTAAGGGATGCTACTAACATCCAGTGGGTAGGGCCCAAGGATACCTCTACTTGACCAGCACACAACAAAGATTCATCTGGCCCCAAATGATAGGATACACTACCCTATCGAAGGACATTTCACAGAGCATCTTGTGTTGGGCCTGACGCCCTTAGCGGAAGAAGGGTTGCCTTTTTGTGAAGTTTACTTTTAAAACTTAAATGGCAGGGAGGGAAGGAGAGACAGGAAGATGGATAGAGTGGTTATTCAAATCTAATGACTTGTCCAAGCCCCCCTGTGAACAACTCTCATGTTCCTGTTGCTCTCAGCATCACTCCCCAGCACACTGCTCAGGGTGAGTGCTCATCCCACCTGTGGCCCCTTCCTCCCTTCTTTGTAAGGCATGTCTGACAGGTCATCCTTGTAGCATGTCTGGAATGAAGATCTTTCCTTATGGCTCACAAGGCTACTGACACGCACCTGGAATGTGACATTCTTTACCTTGTCCTCGCTGTGGTATCTTCTGTCCAGAGTACAATGCACGGCATCAGATGATGCTCACTAAGTAGCTACTGAATTAAGAAAAGCGCTTTCTCGAACCATTTTGATGCTTGTTCATTTAATACATGTTTATTGAGCACTTACTGAATTCCAGGCAACCTCCTATGTGATTGAGATAGAGGAGTACAGAGCTTTCAGCCCAAAGGACAAAGTTCTTGTCTAAAGGTCCAGATACCAAATACCTACAGCTTTGTAGACTGTGATAGATATTGCAATGACTCAACCCTGCCATTGTAGTGGACAAGACAGTAGCTGCAGACAGACAAGACTTCTCTTACAAAAATAAGCAAGTGGGATTTTGAACACAGGTTGTATTAGGTCAGCCCCTCTTCTAGAGGAATAACTATGAAGTAACTAGACATTAGATTTGAGTAATAAGCATGATTTGATTAAAGATCAAATAAAGTGACAGAAGGCAAAGGAGGGGCAACGGAGTGTAGCTGATGTGGGAAGGCCTCTTGGAGGGTAAAACAAGTACAGAGGCCTAGGTGTGCACGTGTAGGGGGTCTTCTAGGAATGGCAGAAGGTGCCTGTGTGGTTGACAAGTTGCAGAAATTAGAGGGCATGGTGCATACTACACAGACTTTGGGATCACTACTCAGTGTGCTGGAAGTCCTGGGAGGTTTCAGGAGGGAATGCCATGTCCCTAACGCTCTATGTGCTGGTTGGTTCTTGTCAATTTGACACAGACCTAGGCATATCTGGGGAAAGGGAATCTTAATTGAGAAAAGGCCTCCCTAAGTTTGGCCTATAGTCAAGTATGTAGGGCATTTTCTTAATGATTGATGTGGAAAAACCCCATCTGCTGGGGGCAGCGTCATTCCTTGGCAGGTAGTCTTGGGTGGTCTAAGAAAGCAGGCAGAGCAGGCCAGTAAGCAGCATTCCTCCATGGCCTGTGCTTCAGTTCCTGCCTTGACTTCCCTTGGTGTTGAGCTGAGAGTTGTAAGCTGAAACAAATCCTTTCTTTCCCAGTTTGCTCTTGGTCATGGTGTCTGATCACATCAATAGAAACCCAAAGACATTCTCTATTAAACAAGAGAGGAGAGGATGGCAGTTCACAACTCTGTAGTTTACACAGTGAGTTTGGGTGACTAAAAAGGCTGCATCATATTTGAGGTCTCTCCACCACCCCTCTGCCAAATATCCTGGGTTGGGAGACACATTGCCCAGCTGTGTACCATTGTCTGTGGTCTGCAGGGCTGCCATGGTCACGTAAGCTGAATGGCATTCCCGATACTCCCTAGGGGTTTGCTATGTGGTATGCAAACTGTTGTCCTATGAGGAGACTCAGGGGTTCCAACTTAGGGTCTGAGGAAAGATGAAAAGGGATTTAATCTTATGGGTGCCCCTCCCCAACCCTGAGAGAAGTCTCAGCTAATTCCTAAGACCGTCAGCCGTTAGGAACAGAGGCGTGTCTCCCACATACAGAAACTCGTGAAAAGGAACCTTACAGTGCTGATGGTGGTTTTCATTTTTATTCTTTGTGAAACTGCCGGTTGCCAGGAAAGAACCACCGCACGTTTGCAGGCAGGTTAAGTTTCTCTAGGTCCAAGCCGGGGAGGAGAATAAGAGCGGGAGTAGAAAGTGGTGTGTCTTTCACCATTCTACTGTTCTTAGCCAGGAATAAATCAAGTCACGAGCTCTCTCTGGTAGTAGTTCTAGCCTTTTACTGTTTTACATGTGTGGTATAACTAAAAGGAAAGGACGAAGGAAATTTTTATTGTTATCACTAAATCCCAAAGTTTGGTGGTGACAATGCTTTCAAAACCACCCTAGACGAGTGCACTGTGGCCCCATATGTTGTGCCCCTCCCCAACCTGGAGAGATATGAGCAAATGTCTGCTCATCCCAGAAACCTAGGGAATGATTATACCCAAGGCTAGCTTGCTGAAGCAAAGAGTTTAACTGGTGTCACCATAGCAAGAACAAGGAAATGCCTACAGGAACACGGGCAGCTTAGAGTTGGACACCACTTCGTCCCCTCCGCAGCCACCACCAATGACTTACAGTACAGATGCTCAGGGAGAGGTGGGCCCTCTTGAATGGTTTTGTGTGCTGCTCGTGGGCCTCTTGTAGATACGCAGTGAGCCCTCTCCTTCCGTCAGGGAACATTAGTGGGCCTGGTTTTGTGCGTAATCACAAGGCTCTAATTTTGAGACCGCAATGCCCATGACCAGCAGACAGCATTCCACAACCTTTCTTTTTCTTTCTTTCTTTCTTTTACTTTCTTTCTTTCTTTCTTTCTTTCTTTCTTTCTTTCTTCCTTCCTTCCTTCCTTCCTTCCTTCTTTCCTTTTTTATTTCAAGACAGGGTTTCTCTGTGTAGCGTTGGATGTCCTGGACTCTCTTTGTAGACCAGGCTGGCCTCAAACTTACAGAGATCTGCCTGCCTCTGCCTCCCGGAATGCTGGGATTACAGGCGTGTGCTAACACCATATCTTTTCATTTTCCAATGTGCTGTGGGACACTGTGAAGAATAAGTGCTTTCCTCATTGTAAAGACTTCTCCCAGAAGCCAGACCCACAGAATCATTCTTTGCCATTATTTATTGTTTTAATTAGCTCTGCAATTTGCCCTAACCTCAGATGATACAGCACTTCACTTCCTGCCATAGTATCCTTTATTCCTTTCCCAAATCTAAGAACAAGTTGGATCAGTTTTAAAGTGAAAATTCCCCAAAACCAAAAACAGTAATATTAATTAGGTAGACTATTAATATGGTAAAAGCAATCAGATAGTATGAGTTTGGGTGTAATGAATATCTTTGAAGCTGGAAGAAGATGAGGGGCACACCCCAGCGCTGGACATTGAGTCAAGGGACCTGAGCATCAGCCCTGGAAATGTCAAACCAGCAGACACATTTTACTGTTTTTAATTTGTTCTTGGTGTTATTTACAGGTAAAAGAAATGCTTGTTAAATATTCTTTGTTGAACAAACTGGGAAAACAGAAATGTACCTCATGTTGCAATAAAAATAGGGGTTAGCTATTCTTGCCTATATCCTCCTCTGAGAGGCACAAGTCACATCAAAGGCTGCAAAAGATGCTGGGCTGTGAGGCAGTGCTGAGAAGGAACGGGCAGCTCCAGGTGGCCTTGCTACTGTCCGGGGTTGTACCCCCACGGTGGCTGGAGAGGAAGATGGCTTTTCACCATGTCGCTTTTCTCATCTTGACCTGTTCAGTTCTTTCTAATAAGGTTAGGCTAGGGAAAGCACAGGCCTGAAGAGAACCTTGGGTTTCTACTAAATTCCAGTAAAGCGGCCTCTCATGTGAGTCAGGAGTGGAGGGTGAGGCAAACAGGAAGCCAAACCCCGTCACAAAACAACCCAAAAGGGGACCTAACATTGTTCTTTTTTAAATTTCTCTCTCTCTTAAAGGGAGAAACTAATAGAATGATGGAAGAAAATAGAAGAACAGAGAAAGGGGAAAGAGGAAGTAGAATTCAAGAAGGACCAAAGAACTCAAAGACCTCATTCTAGTGACTTGTAACAGAAGGTGGCTTCATCTCATCTGCCTTCGACTGGCTTGTTCACCAACCCTGCAGCCCAGAGACTGGGAAGCTCATGCTGCCTGCTGATTTAGAGCCATCACCATGGAGGGAATGGGCAGTGTGAGCGCAGCAGGGTACTGGCTGCTGCAGAGCCCACGCTCCTCGTCTCTCCAAAGGCTTTGCACAAGAGGCTATCAGTGGGACGACATAACTCATCACTTGAACGTCAGGTCTGCCCTCTAGACATGGAAATGTTTGGAAAAGAAAGAGAGACTCTTAAAAGGCTGAGGCAGGAGGATCATGAGTTAGAGGCCAGCATGAGCTGCTAGCCAGTATGGGGTACACAGCACAACTCTGCCTTAAAATAAAGAAAAGAGACAAATAAATGCAGACCTGAATACTCTCTATATGAAAGTTTTCTATCTTTGGGCTACACCTATGGCCCACTGAGTTCACTATTCAGTTCTAAGAAGGCAGCAAAGGCTGTGGAACCCACAGGGGTAGATGCATTTCTCTTCTTGTTTCTTGGGTAAAATGCTGGCAAGAAATAAGTTCAGGAGGGAATGATTTATCCTAGCTCATGGGTTCAGAGGGATTTAAGTCTGCCCCAGTGGGGAAGGCACAGCAGAGCAGTGGGACAGGGAGTAGGGGGTGCAGATGGGAACCAGGGGCAGGTTAACCCTCAAGGGCCTGGCCCCACACAGGCCACACCTCCTACAGGTTCTACAGCCTTTAAAGTCAAGCTACCAGTTGAGCGTTCCCAGCACGACTCAGCTCATGACAAGAGGTGTGGCAGCCCAGGGCTGCTATCTATCTAACAAGGTTACTGATTTTAACTTGTCCCTTTGTCAAAAAAGATCATGGTCAAGTGTGGTGGCATGCACCATCATAGAATCCTAGCACTGGACACAGTAAGGCAAATGGATCTTGAGTTCAGACTGAGTTATAATGGAAGACCATATCCTACCCCACACCCCAAATAGACAGATCTTGTAGGAGTAAGCTTTGTGCTACTGATTGTGAGGTCATGGTCATGGGCCCAAGAAGTCACTTTCTTTCTGCACAGTGCAGTAGACTTTCTCTCTCTGCTTCAACTCCTAAATACAATAGTTTGCTTAACATCATATGCAAAGAGAAAGAATTTTAGTCTTCTAATTTAGTTTAATTTCAGATTTCTATTGGATTTGGGACAGCCCAACATGTCATTTTAAAATATAATGTGAGATTGTGGTGAATGGAGGAAGTCTTGAATGAGTAAAATCCTGAGTGAACAACTCTGAACAAAACTGGGCAGAGCTAAATGACCAGGACACTATGATTTTCCTCACCTAAATAGGGAATATTCCAGGAGTTGATGTTCTAGTGAGTCATCCAGTGTTTTTGTGTATACAACAGCTCTTGCACTCATGTGCTTTCTGCAATGGAGCAACCTCATGGTTTCTCTCCTCTAATTATCTACCAATCAACATTAGGTAACTCTTAACCCAAGTGAAAACAACATTCTGCATCTCTCCTAAGAGACGCCCATGTGGCTTCAGTATGGATCTCTGTTCTCTCTGAGTTCCAGAAATGGAAGACATTTTTGAAAACCAGTACTCTTTAAAAAAAGGCTCTGGGCGCCCTCTGCTGTCTCTTCTAAGTTCTTCTGCGCTGTAGGTTGGAAAAGAACACAGCATGAACAAAGGGGCTCGGTACACATGTACATTCAGGCAAGATGTGAATAAAAACATGTTTCCCAACAGCCTGTTTTTATTTTAATTTTTATTACAATTTATTCACTTTGTATCCAGCTGTAGCCCCCTCCCAATCCCATCCTCCTTCCCTCTTCTCCTCCCATGCCCCTCCCCTAGTCCACTGATAGGGGAGGTCCTCCTTCCCTTCCATCTGACCCTAGCTTATCAGCTCTCATCAGGACTGGCTACATTGTCTTCCTGTGTGGCCTGGTAAGGTTGCTCCCCACTGGGGGGCGTGGGAGGGAGCGGTCAAAGAGCCAGCCACTGAGTTCATGTCAGAGACAGTCCCTGTTCCCATTATTAGGGAACCTACTTGGACACTGAGCTGCCATGGGCTACATCTGCGCAGGGGTTCTAGGTTATCTCCATGAACGGTCCTTGGTTGGATTATCAGACTCAGAAAATACCCCTGGACCCAGATTTTTTGGTTCTGTTGCTCTCCTTGTGGAGCTCCTGTCCCCTCCAGGTATTTCTATCTCCTCCTTCTTTCATAGGATTCCCTGCACTCTGTCCAAAGTTTGGCTATGAGTCTCAGCATCTGCTTTGATACCCTGCTGGGAAGAGTCTTTCAGAGGCCCTCTGTGGTAGGCTCCTGTCTTCCTTGTTTTTGCCTCTTTTTAAATGCGGTGTCTTCCACTCTCTGGAATCAAAGCCATGATTTGTCCTCTGAGAAGTGGGGTAGCACTATCTCAGAAGGTTTTCCTGAAGGCTCAATGAGATCTGCATCGAGTGTGCTGCAGGAGCCCGACAGACAGTGACCCTTGCTATGTGTTGGGTCATTTCTTTATTCTAATCAACTCTGGCCTAAGTGGCCCTGCTTCTGTTGAACTCCTGTCACCCAAGTACTTACAGATCAGCAGGTACTTCCCAATGACGCAACCCTTTAATACCTCATGCTGTGGTGACCCCCAACCATTATTTCACTGCTGCATAACCGTAGTAATTTCGTTACTGTTATGAATCATAATGTAAATATCTGATATGCAATCCCTTATGTCGCAGTGAGAACCACTGCTATAGATCAAAGAAATGACTGGGACTGGAGAGATGGCTCGGTGATGAAGAGCACTAGCTGTTCTTCCAGAGGACCCAGGTTCAATTCCCAGCAACTACATGGCAGCTCACAACTGTCTGTAACTCTGACTCCCTCACACATGCAGGCAAAACACCAATGTGCATAAAATAAAAACTAGCATATTTTAAGGAAGGACTCACCTATACCATTGCACATCAGTTACCTCGGTACTAAGATCTTAAAATAAGCATGATGGCTGCTCTTCATCAGCACAGACCAGCTGCCTTCCTCTCAGGGAAGCAGGGATTAGGAAGGTTATTTATTTTTCATGAAGTTGTTTCCTTTTGTTGTTGATGAGTGGTTGTGACCTAACAATCAGAACCATATTTATTTAAGGCATGACAGCCATTTAAATGCTATGTATGTAAAGACACAAGATACACTGGGGACAGGAAGCATGGTCTATTCTCTAAGGCTTTGAAGGTAGAGAAACTAAGGCTTTTGCTGTTGTTTGTTTACAAAATACCAGACATACTCAGAAGCCATTATTTTCAATGAAGATAGATTTTTTTTTTAAGGAGGCTGTGTAATGCTTTATCCTTCTGACATTTGTGAGATGGGCTCCTGCGTATTATCAGAGCAGGAAGGCCTCACTTAACTCTACGTGCCACCCACTAAGGTGGAGAGAGCGGACACGGCACAGCACTTACTAGGTCTGTCTGTTTGACATTCACTGTGAGTTCACGCTCACTCTAAGCCAGGGCGCTGGCTACTGGTCCCATTCAGCAAATGAGGAAACTGATAGCCTGCAGGTGCCCAGGAAGCCACAGGACTCTTTAGTATTTGAAAGTATCTTAGGAAGAGCTGGTTCAGCCTCAACAGAGATGATGTCACACAGGGGGGAGGATACCAGACCAAGAATCTAGTGTCCCACCCCAAGTTAGTTCTGTCAGTTGAAAGAAGTCATTTCCTCAACCTGAAAGAGGAAGGAGTAGGAGACTTAGAAGGTTCTCCAGCTCTGAAGTTTTGAGCATATAGAGAATTCTTGCTGAGAAAAACCTCTGCTGGGTTCAACATCTATCTGGGCCTTCAGAAACAAGAACAAGTGAGATGGCTCCTGGTACCTTTTGTAAATGATCACATAAGCACAACTCATCCAAGGCTGTGTTTCAAACGCCCACAGAAAGGTGACCTGCTGTCAAGAACAACAGCAGTAATAATCAAAGGAACGATAATGCACACAAAGAAAACATGCACAGCAAGCAAGGTGAAGCACAGGACCCAGTATTTACAGAATTAAAAAGAAAACTAAGCATTCCATGTTTTTTATTGGCATTTTTGGCTTGCCAATGGCAAAAGCAATAATCATTTTAAATTTAGCATTAATAGTTGTGAAGCTGAATTCTAGTGTGGCTTCCACGCTGAGAAAAGAAACACACTCTCAAGTCTGCACAGGTACCTTTTATTTCTTATTCTGGAGAAACATTAACTCTACTGAACCTTGAATGGAAATGTCAAATCATCCAAGCACACACAGGCAGTATTATTTTGTGGATGGAAAAATGATGGCAGAGATGAGACAAGGCCTTGGCTATTTCCCAACATGGTAGAGATCTCCTGAACTCAGCGAGGACATCACTGGCATCTCTCCCATGAAAGGTCAGTCAAGGTTGGTCGGACCTGGGGGATTCCTTCTGCAGGTAGTCACTGGATTTCAGTGTGTGCTGGGTTGGGTGACAGGCTGTGGCCCTAACCCTGTGGCATCTGACCTAGGGGCAGCTGCCTGTACTGCTTCCCTGCTGGAGCTAACTCTTCTGTCAGCATGTCAGCACTCAGGGGACTTGGGATTGGCGAAAACAAACATAGGCACAGTGCCACTGAAGTAAGATGCCTGGCATGGTGGGGAAGCCAGTAATTCACTCGAAGTGGGTGCCTTGAAGCAGCTCCTCCAGAACAGGAGGTTGAAACAGTTACTCAGTCAGTAGGGCCTGGTTGAGAGGTTGTAAGGTCCGTTGGCTGATTGTTCTCTTCTTTAACAGCAATGTGTTGGATTTCTTGTCCCGGGGGACATGGCAGAGCAGAGCATCCAAAGTGCAAATGGTGACTTGGCCATTTATGTGCAGCTTCCCATAGATTTCATCAAATTTGGCTGTGAGGGTGGGGTTGTCCTTCAGTTTTACCCTCACTTTGGTCAGCTGGAGAAAGAGCAATCACTATGTCAGAATAATATCTTCATACACTCCAAGAAGCAAAAACAGGCACGTAGAAATGCATAGTGTACACATCTAGATAACACCAGAGCACACAGGCATGGCTGACTAAGAGCCTCTCCTCTGCAAGCCACACACAAATGCAGAACCAAAGCCATTTGATTTTACCTTATAAGGGAACTCAAATAGCACAGCCTTACAGTGAGGTATATCCAGGGGAGGCCAAATGCCAACAGAATCAACCAATTGGGTAAGAGCCGGGGGCAGGCCAGATTATACAGGGCATTACACACAGTCCATGGAAAGATGCTTGGAATCTACCCTAAAAGCCAGGGGCGTGATGAGGGCTAAGGTCTGACCAAGACTTAAGCTGCACAGAGAATAACTGGGGAGGGTGGCAGGAATGTCCCCGTCACAGCTCAGAGGAGAAAGAAGTGGTGGTTTAGAGCGGGAAAAGCACAGGTAAGATGGAGAGGCAGGTGCACAAGAAGCAGACTGTGGGTTGCAGCAAAGGACTCAGTGCTAAGGGGCTGAAGGAAAGGGAGCCAATGTCACCTTCCCAACCTGGGTCTTAGGAGCATGATGATGGGACACTGAGATTTACTGAGATGGGGAGGAGAGGGAGAGCCAAAATCAGAGGGAAGAGTCTGGAACTCTATTCTGAAGGTGAGATATGGAGGTGGACATGCCAAGCACACCACCGGCCATGCTAAGACACGGAGCAGTGGCAAGGCCGGAGCAATCCACAGTAGTCAACAGTCCAAGACACTAAGCCTACAAAAATGGGTCATCTCACAATGAGAATGTGGTGGCCCATTGCTCTACAGGTGTAAGATAGGTGTGATGTCATTATTCAGAGGAGGAAAGGCACCTATGGAATAGTGCAAGACAAAAGGAAATGGTTCCCTGAGGATTCCAGAAGCCATATTATGCCAGGAAGAAACAGTCTTTGCGTGAACACATGAGACTTCTTGAAACCTCAGTGGAGAGACTGCTGTGTCTGACCTCTTCTGAAGAGGTGGTCTCAGGATGGCGACACCAGGTGAACGTCTGAACAGAGCTCTTGCACTGAGTGCCATCTACAGCCGCACTTACCACTTCCTCTGAGAATGCCTGTCTTTTCACAAATTGCGATACATTTCTGTCAAGAGCGTCCTGCAAGATCTTTATCAGGCTTTCCAACATATTTGACTGGACATGGATTAAAATCTGAATAAAAGAACAGACAAGACTGAGCTGGCATTTCAGTGTTGAGATAAGCCTGCACTGACGGGCCCCCCTTAGTATTATTCCCTAATTCATTAGCACAGACAGGCTTTTGTGTGTTGTTTGTGTTTTAAGTGCTTTGCACGCATGCTCACCAGCCAAAACGTACTTTCCTATAGCTAATGTCGTCACTGTAGCTGGGGCTGGTGAGATGCCTCACGCAACAGAGGTTGACACACAAGCTTGAGTCTGATGCCTCAACTTCACAAGAAGAACCACTCACACACACACACAAATAAAGAACACAAAATCAATCCCATAACTTGAAAACCTGGTTAACACTTGGGCAGTGCCTGGCTGAAAGCTCCGCACCAGCCATTACCAGCTCTGTGACGCCAGGCCAGCTCTGTGATGCCAGGCCAGCTCTGTGATACCGGGCCAGCTGCAAATTACGCTCTTAACTCCCCATCCGTTAAATGAGAAGAATATTCTCAAGGCCCACATTTTGTGTTACTGTGCACAGTAAGTTCAATACCAGCACACAGGAGGTTGACACACGCTTTCCTCTCCAATTCAGGGCCGTGACAATCAAGCCATCCCCTAAGTTTGGCCGGAGGACTGTTAGTTACCTGTAGCACACAGGCTGTGGCAGGCAGAGTGGAAGCTGGCTAAGGTCTCAGTGAAGCCTATGTACACTGCACCCATTAAAGACCCTTCAAAACTGGGTGCCAAACCAAGCCTTCAAAATGGCACTACTAACCACTTCCCGTCAGCTTGGCACACATAGCACATGGAAAAGCAAGGCTCATTTCCCCTCTAATTATCAGCACTCACTAGGACAACTGAGGCACAGCCAAAGGTTTTAAAGATGAGAATAACTGAGAATTCACCGACCAATGTTAATCACTGTTTATGATTTGATGTGTAATCTTCAAAATGTATTTTCTGTAAAATTGGATCTTTCCTTTTTCACTTATTAAATAGTCTTGCTAAACATGAGAAATTATTAGACTAAAACCTCACATTGAATAAATGCATAGGAATTAACCATGGAAATATACCATACTGTATTTTATTGATTGATGTGTATACATGGAAATAAAAATGTCCTGGACTTGATGAAGTTATTAAACAAACGAAATAAACACTATGAAAGTCCTGGTCCCTATGAGAGGCAGCATTTCCTCCTCCATGCTGAACTGGCTACACTGTCTCCCTTGTCTCTTCTGCAATGTCTGTCTGCTGAGATAGCGGACGCAGGCTGTGCAGGCAGGGAAGAAGCTTGTTAACTCACAGTTCTGGCAATTCAGGGCATGGAGCTGGCCTGCTCTCAGCCAGGGAAGGTGTTCACCATGGCAGATGGCGATGACACACAGGCAGGGGTCATATCTCACAGAGGAAACCAGACAGCAGATGGTGGGGCCTGGCTAGGCTTCTAGAACAATATTCATATTCTGTCTGTCTCTGTCTCTCCCTCTCTTTCCGCACAGGGTTTCTCTGTATAGCCCTGGTTGGCCTCAAACTCACGCATCCACCTCTCTACCTCCTAAGTGCTGGGATTAACGGCATGCACTACCAGTTTGGAACAACATTCTTGCAGCTCCCACCACCCCTCCTGAGAGCACACCCCCAGTGACCTTGTAGTACCATCCTCTAGGCACTGTCTTTTTTCCTCTGATTTAAAAAGTATTTTTAAAGCAATTTCATACATGTATATAAGACATTTTGACCACATCCAGCCTTCCATTCCTTTCTCTTATTCCCATCCCACTTCCTCTGGACTGTTTCCTCTTTCCAACACACCCCTCCTGTTCTCACACCCTTTTAAAGAGTAACCTGCTGAGTTTAATTAGGGTTGTATGTACATAAGTTATTTACTAGGTCTTAGGTAGCTTACAGTGGCTACACTCCTGAAGAAAAATGACTCTACCTCCTCCAGACACCACTAACTGCCAACTACTCCATGCACAAGGATGGAGTCTCATGTAGGTCTCCTATCACCTGAGAGACAAACAAAATCTCAAGCCAAGCAGCTCTCAGGGTCAGGGGTTACCTTTGGTCCTGAGTAACTTCACTGCATTAAAACATTTGCCTGCATTAGCAAATACACGAGAGTAGCGGGCAAGCTAATCACTTGTCAGCACCTTTGCGAGGTAAATTCTGCTCCAAAATGAGTCTCTAGTTAAAGTCATGCCAGATTGCTAGAGAAATGATAAGGATCCAAATGCAGTCACGAAGTTGTCCTGTACTGGCCTCTGCTGCTCTGATAGACCTGAGATGCTGAGGGGCACGGCTGAGGGCTCGTGGCTCATTTGAGACTGACCGGAGAGTCAACACGCATGTGTCCTGATGAAATCATAGGCTAAATGACTGCAGTATGTAGCAAGTATCAGCTGGAAAAATAAGAAAGCAGGGCCTCTGGGCCATACAGGCAGCAGAAGCAATTCAGAGATAAACATAATTAAGTTGGAGCAGGATTAGATAAGTTCAACTTCTAATTCATAGCTGCAAAAGATTTAAGTCATTGATGTTTAAAATAGACCAAGAAAAAGAACATTTCATCTACTTTTGCTAATATGGACTCTCTTTTGTCAGGTTAACAAACTATTTAAGGATTCCAAGTAGATGATGGTCTTGGAAAAGCTGAAGGCCATTATGTCACTTTAAAAAGCTTGGCCTAATAAAAGACCCAGAATCTGAAGGCCTCCTCAATGAATGTAAACTGCCTTTCTGGTCATCCCAGAGGATGATGACACAGGTTTATAATGCAACACAAGGAATTTAGAGTGGACATTTGGAAGTTTCCCAAGTGGGGATTCTTAAAGAATAAGACTATCTTATTAAAGTTTTCTGAAAGTGGCTAGTTCCTTTTCAGCATTCACACTGGGGATCAAATTTAACATTAACTCACGGTTCCTTATGCACAGTCCTTGAGCACAACACGATGACCCTACCCAGGTACTAGCTGGCTTTCCTCCCACATCAGAGAACAGGAAGTGTCTTGCAGGTGCATGTGCCCTGCACCCTATCCCAGGCTCCACAGCTCTCCCTGCTCTCCGCACCACATTTCCTCACTTGGAAAACAGAAATCACTACATTTCTGTAACAACTGAGAGATGGGTATGAACAGCGATCTAAGCCCACAGAAAGGGCCACCAGCCCTAGTCATGCGTGTCAGCCCTGTGATCTTTGAGCAGGGAGGCCCAGGAACAGCCTTCCCGTCGTCTTGGGTCTCATCTCTCTGGAGATGTGAGACCCTGGGCTTCACAGTCTCTGTCAGTGTTAGAACCCTGACTCTGCTGTCTACTTAACTGTGAGAACTCCGCAATTCACCTGTCCTGTACCACCCCTTTCCACATCTGCACCACAGAGTAAAACTGTCCCAACACAACTCTGCAAAACTAACAAATCAAAAAGCACTTAGCCTGGGACCTTAGCCAAACTTAAAATCTGCCTATCTCACGCTCTTTGGCTTCTCCAGCAACCTCATCTCTTCTGTAGGAAACGCCAACAGGAGCTCTCCCCACAGGCCCAGGCACTCTTTTCCTTCCTGATGCCACAGCCACACGGCTAGCTGGTGCCAGCAAGCATCACATCCCATTCAGAAGTGAGCACACCTGCAGGGCACTCTCTAGTTGTTCCAGGTCACTCAGTGCTTGCTTACAGCAGTCATACACTGACACGAGAGCTGTCCATTGCTAATGGGAACCAAGAAGACAAAAGTAATACAGTCCTTCTCTCGTGATGACGGATGAAGGGCTTCGACGCAGTTAGCCTGGTGTAGGAAGTAGGCAGTGTTCAATAATGGCAGTATTTGTTTGGCGTGGGGTACGTTAATAAAAGAGTCTTTTTGTAACAAGTCCTAGGATAAGATTCAGACATAGCTCCAACCTTCTGAGGAAACAGTAATACTTATAGGTAATAACTTTCTGCTCTGCCCACAGGAATTATCCTCAGACGTACCCCTGCACCAGTGCCCACAGGACTTTCAGGACTAGAAAAGCTTTCAGGGCATACTTAGAAAGCTAAGGTCAGACACAAAGCCTAAGACAAGAATCTTGTAGATTGGACCCAGGGACTCAGAGGTAATAGGAGGTGGTTATTACCAACCAATCAACCGTGTATTCTTTTATCAAAGGTCTCACCAAAAGCAATCTGTGGGAAGCACTGTCATTCTACCTAATCCCTCCAGCCCCATAGCCCTGTTCTCCAGAACACCACTCCATAGTCGACTTGTATTAGTTATTTTTCTTGCAGTGTGACAAAACAACTTACAGAAGCAAGCTGAGGGGGGAGAACACGGAGGCGGGAACAGGGGTGACCATGGCCACAGAAGTGTGAGACAGAAACTTTCCCTCTGGATGGTTCTGGGTGGGCTCAGGCTGGAGGCAGAGCAGGTGGCGCTTTCAAGGTGCCCCACACTGACTCACTACTCTCGGGGCTACAGACCCAAAGGGCCACAGCCCTAAACCAGCACCCAGCTGGCAACAGGACACAAGCCAGCAAGGAGTGCTTCAGTCCCAACCCCAGCGGGCCTCCTTCACGCTCCAGTTTGCTCTGCAGCCCGGCTGTGTCTTTTCTTGTCTCGAGACACCTGCTGCCTGACTGTGGCCTAGTTCGTGTCACACGGGTGCTTACAGATTTCTGCTCCACAAAGGTGTATTCTGTTCTTCAGCTTAACCCCTGGATTGTTCTAGAAGACAAGATCTTGAGAGGTGAGAACTTAAAGGGTTGGAGAGATGGCTCCATGGTTAAGAACACTGTAGTTCTAGCACAGGATCCATTTTGACTCCTATTCATGGCATAGCTCACAGACATCCCTAACTCCAGTTCAAGGGGATCTGATGTCCTCTTCTAACCTCTATAAGCACTGGGCATGCAATATGGTGCACATATATACATCAGTCAAAATACTCACACACAATAAATGGATAGTTGGGAGCTTGTCTTCCTCAACTCCACACAGTGCGCACATACACTCAGTACACAGGGAAGGGGCTGTGAACTCAGTGGGGCTGGCTGAGTGGGAATATGCTCTCTTTAATGGCAATGCCTTAGTGAACTCACTGCTCTAAAATGAGGAGTAGTGACAGGGTCTGGTGGGATCTCTATTACTGAGGTGCACCTAGTGTTCTGGGAGAAAATCTTCATTTTCAGTTTGTATGTTTCATGCCTTCACTGAAGGAGTGCAGCCCCTCGAAGACCCACACAACAAGGCCCCGCAAGATGGCACAGGAATCCAGATAAGCTCAAGGGGTAGATGTCCCTGGCAGACTAATAAAATAGGAATGCAAACTGTGCCCACTGGTGGCATAGCAAGCATACTAGCTTACCAGTCACAAGCACGCCATCACTGAGCCACCAGTCATGGGATGCAGTTAGCACACAGGCTTCACCCACGGCCTGGGAAGGAACCTTGCAGGTCTGACCCCTCCTTAACCTACAGCCTTCTCACATGTTCAGTGCATGCCTGTCATATACCTGAGCAGATCCATCCCCCCACCATTCATGGCCACCCCCCCTCCCCCCGAAACCCGACGGTGATAACTTCTCTCACAGGAGTGGTTCTTCACAGAATGGAGCTTGGTAAATGAGTATTGTTTTGAACTGAATGACTGTATTGGACAATCAGGCCATTGCACACAGAGACAGCAGACACATCACCACATTTCAACTCACGTTAAACTGTAAGGAAACCACTTACATTTAAGTTAATACAGGTTACACTTTCTGGATTCATGATTTGAGAGAAAATGGACATAGCTTTTTCCACCTCGTTCTGGAACAGAAAACAAGTCTTACTCCAAAGCATGCAGCCATCATCCCGTTTTCCTACATGTCACTTACAGAAAGCAGATGTTCCTACACATGGGGCCGCAGGGTTTTAAGTCAACAACAAAATGTTTTAAATAACCAAATTAAACAAAAATTACATAAAGGTTTTTTCCCAGCGACATGGCGTCTTCTGTTTCAGCAATCTCTCTGAACCTAGTTTTTAAACTGGAGGCATTAAACAGGCATTTTCCTTTCATCTATTGGAGCCAACTTTTGGGGAGAGGGGCAAAGAACAATGAGAGGCAGAAAGCAAACTCATCACTGGAATAACTGGTGAAGCCTCAAACCACAGAAGTGGGTACACTGTCAGAATCCTTAGAGATGGAGCCCAGCAAGGTTGAGGGGGAAGCAGGCAAAGGTCCTACAAGCTACAGAAAGGGCCTCTACACCATACTTTCCAGGAGGTTGCCCACCAGTACAACCTGAACTCCATCACTAAAGTGCCTGCCTACAGTGACTAGAGTTGACTTAGGGACAAAGGGGCAAATTTGGATCCCTAGGAAGGCACAGGTGAGCGGTGGGGCAGGTCCGTCGCTAGGCTGTATTGGCAGGAGGCAGCAGAGAAGAGGCTACATCCCGACATCCTGTCGCCATAGACTGGGGAGAAACTATGTGGGCATGCGTACGCAGGATGGCAGCTTACGATGTGGAGCTGCTGCACACTAAGCTGCCGTCCACACTAGGATTCTGGTGTTCTTTCTCACCGATGTGAATTTCCTGCCAACGGTTTCTAAAAGAAATTTATACTTTTGAGTGATGAGCAATCAAAAGAGAACCAGTATAAGAACTGGATTTAAAAGAGTTTGAAAAATAAAAGAGGAAAAGGACATAATTAAAAAAATAAAAATAAAACTGAGAATGATTAGTAGAGGAAGCCCCGGCACAATGACGTGCCGGATACAGAGGACAAAATGAGAACAGAACAAATTCTCATATACCAGGTATAGAAATGAAATCAGACAGATTTCACAGGAGCGCTGGGACCAGATACATAACAGAAGACCAAGATTAAAAACAAGCCAACACCCTCCAAAGCAAGTGCTATCTCAAAATGTTAAATCTGGCAAAAATAAAAGTCAAGAGCTCAGGTAAAGCAATTTGTTTGATGAACTTACAAGAAGGCACACTAAAGGCAAAAGATCTGAGAACTCTGAAAGAATAGCAAGCCATGGCAATGAGCAACAAAGCATCAAGACATGAAGGACCACAGCTGTGCAGATTTGATTGCAGAACTGTGTGGATGCTATGCACCTGGAAAGGGAGGACACTACACAAAAGGAAAACAAGGGTATGGAAGTTTTAAAGCACAGTGTTCAATGCCTCTCCTTTATTTCTTCTTTAAAGCTAAGAAACTGGGTACATTTAAGAGAAAAGCAAACACTCCAAAAGGTAACTATCAGCTAAAAGTCCATGAAGAACGAGAAAACACATTAATTTCACTATTAGTATCTGTTGCCACAGGAATTAGACTGAGAGAAGTACATCACAACAAGGTTTTGGCTTAGGCAGTAGAGCGGACTCGGGACAAGATGACCTGTGATGGTGACCTACGGCTTGCTGAGGCTGTGCTCAGTCCCATTCAGGATAGCATCTCCACCCAACACTACGAAGTTCAAGATGAAGATCAATACAAGGTTTCTCAGGACTTTAATGAGGTAGAGTAGCTGGCAAGGAAATACAAGGGCCACACGAAGAGAAAGCCTCCCCACCAGCTCTGGTTTGCCTCACTGGCTGGCACCTAGTTATCTACAAACTGAGCAAACCACCTGCAGAAAAACTGTCCTTCCTTTCAGAGACACAGCAGAGAAGTCATTGCCCTTCTTTAAGCACTCACCTGTCCTGCTTCATTCATAAATTCGCCAATGTCACTTTAAGAGTAACCAGGAGAGTAGTATAAAGCAATGGAAACCAACCGCCAGAAAATATTTTAAGTTCTAAACACTCAAAGCATCAAATAAAACTCCACCTAAGATCACACATGTCATGTGAATATAAACAGTTTAAGAAAGACTAATGTCCTATTGTAAAGCCAAGTTAAAGTTCTGCAATATATGACAGATATACCTAAACCAAAACGATTCAGAAAAACTTCAAATAAACTAAAAAAGTGTTGGTACAAAGATGCAAATGTGATCAAAATGGACAGAACAGCCTTAGACAAGGCTGATGTCAGGGAAGAGTGATAAGGAGTCCTGAACAATGCTCAGCTGGAAGTTTCAAACATGTGGCAGGAGGCTTTACCTGAGTTCTGATGGGAAGACTTATGCTTCATAAGAGCAAAACTGCAAGAGCTACAGAAAGACTGGGACATGTGTCTCAGATGAGACTTCGGTACATGTCACTGAGCAGAGTAGGAAGACATGAAACAACTTCCTCAGACAGACAGGGAAGCCACTGCGCCAGACGCCTCATGCCCAGCTGGTGCCTGGCTGGAGTGTGTCCTCACGAGCTGTCCCCGGCTTACGGAAACCATCACCCTGTCAGTTCTAAAGACCTATTCTCATCAGTTTTAGTAAAAGCTCCCCAGCCTTGTTTGGTCAGCTGGGTAATAGCCGCGCTTGGTTACAGTTTTATATCATAAGATTCTCATTTTTCACACAGCAAATGTATTTTTGGTCTTCCAACAGGGAACCTCAGAGGTTCAAGACAGCAGGTGTTCCAGCACTGTGTCCTTTACCCAGATCAATCTTGGGGGTTTTACCTTTTTTTCTGGGCCCTGGCTGCTTCATTTGCCAGTGAGGGGATAAGGGACTAAGGGAATGCTAAGGCTCCAACCACAAAATAGCAGATGGATCTAACTAGCAAGGACTGACCCAGGAGTCCTTAGTCATCTGACTTTGGAGAGAACTACTTTAAAATGATCTGAGGATGCTACATAGGAAGCATGTGTCATAAAGATACTCCTTAGACTGCAGCTTTGGTCTATGAGTCTTCATAGTACCTTGGCCCAACCAGTCTAAACAGAAATGCATGCTAGGTCTTCAGCAACAAGTAAAAAGGTTATTTGCAGGCATAGGCATAATAGCAAACTGCTGTGACAAAGAGAGGAATTACTTTCATTATGAAACTTTTTTCCAATATAAAAATAAATGAAAAACAAGAACAAAGAAAAGCAATAATATCCTGCCCACTTCTAATCCCCTCTGTCTCATCTGCCCCAAGGCCTTACCTGATTCAGAGCTAATGCCACTGCAAAACAGGATGCTCTCTTGGAGATAATGTCTCCCTTAATTAGAGCTTCTTCTCTTAACGTAGTACAAATCTTAAAAGATTCCGGGCTATTCTGTGAGGAAATGGGATTGCTCAGTCAATGTCATGAACCATAAGTGTAATGATTAACAGCGTTTAGTATCTCAAATTTCCTTCTGTAATAACTTCCCCAGAGCCTACCTGAAGTCACTTGAAAAATTAAGCTCAGTAGACATGACAATGTGGATTGAGGAAAGACTGCAGGCTTCAGCCCTACACAAACAACTACAGGAGTGCGCAACTAAGAAGTGCGCAGAGTGGAAAAAACAGTCTTCCCCAGGGAAGAGCACACCCATTGGTTATCCAATACCACATAGTCAGCCCTTATGACATACATACAAGTTATACAGACTGAGCAGGTTGTACTGTGGAATATACATGTCTACACATATACATATACGCATGTAAAAACTGACTGAAAAAGCTACCAATTTGAAAGAGAGCAAGGAGGGGTTTATCAGAAGGTTTAGGGGGAGGAAAAGGAAGAAGAAATGATATAATTACATTATAATTTCAAAAATAAATGAAAAAAATTACGTTATAGAGAGACCATTTGCAATTAGACTCGGCTATCTACACGGTAGCAGGGCTGAGGAGATGGCGCAGTGGTTAAGAGCAGCTCTCGTAGAGGACGAGGGTTCAATACCCAGCACTCACGTGATGGTTCTTAACGATCTGCAACTTTTTATCTAGGAGGTCAAATACCCTCTTCTGGCTTCCATAGGCACCAGGCATGCATGTGGTGTACAGAATGCATACAGGCGAAACACCCATATACAAAAAATAATAATAATACTAAAAAAACAAAAAACAAAAAATTGTATGTGAAGTTCGCACCCAGGATGGCATGGTTTTCAGAGGGCAACAGGAAAGCGGGTCTAGATAGACTAACTACAGGGACTCCAGAGCTCAGCAGGAACCTGTCTCTTGTCTTCATGATTGCCATGCTTGCCAAAGAAGGGCAATGACTGCTTTCCTGGTGATAAAATTATCTGACAAGGCTAACTTGAGTTTTCTTAAAAATGGACATATTTAAAAATTAAAATATTTGCTCCAGCTGGAAAATATTTTAGAGGAACCAGAGAAAGAAAGAAAAAAGTAAAGAAAGGAAGATAAATCCTCTCTGCTACTACTCATTCCTGGTGCCCTGAGAATTAAGGGGAATAGTCTCACCAGTTTGTAGCAAATCGCAAAAGCAAGGACGTAGGTGTCTTTGCTGAACCTCACTTCTTGGTTTTTCATTTCAATCAACACTTTCAGTGCACCTGCGAGAAGGGAAGGTGGCCAGCAACGTTAAAAGCAGCACCTACTGGCCGTTGCCAAAGCTCTAACCAGCTCAGCACCACCTACCAAAAGCAGATTTTATCAAGATAAAAGCCCTTCCTCACAACTAAACAGCAACTATCTAAGTGTTAAATTAAACCATAGGTCAAGCAGGAGGAGGAAAATCTGCTGGGGTTTTAGATAATCTGGGGTGATTCATTTCAGCCACCACACATAATGATGTTTTCAAATTTAAGGAGTGAGGTCACAAGGGTCACTTCTATGGCCCTTCCCACCCCAGCTGCTATTCCACTAAGTTTTTCCATAACCACAGACTGTATGCAATACTTACTTTCATATTTGCCTTTGGTAAATAACATATCCATCAAAATATTGAATGACGTTGAGTCTAGGAAGAAACCTCGTAAATGCTAGTGAAGAGAACAATACAGTTTGGTCAAACGTTAAGACTATTAAGGGGATGCCACGTACTGTATTCTCTTTTTGAGACCAGGTCTCACTAGGTAGCCCAGGCTGTCTATAACCCATTATGTAGATCACTGGATGGTCTCAAACTCACAGAGATCCACCTACCTCTGCTTCCCTTGTATTGGGATTAAAGGCATGAGCCACTTTGCAGGGCATATATCTTATCTACAAGTTTTATTTTGTGGCTTCCTAAATTCTCTAGTAGTCTAGTATACAAAGGCTTTTTTTTTTTTTTTTTTTTGGTTCGGCTTAACTGCCCAACACTGTCACAGCTCTGGGAATGGCCCCACCAGACCAGAAGCAAGAAAGCTCTGGGTTTCCTGAGTAGTGAAGATGCAGGAGCATGGCTGGGCACCTGGTACCAACGAGTAATACCAAATAGCAGCAGCAAGCTGATTCCAGAATAAAGGAGAGAATGTCTCAACTGTCCTCATCATAAGCATGTGATACAGAATTATCCACTTTTGAACCACATTATTTTTAACATATTTATTTTAATAGACAAAACCATCCTGTACTTAAATCATTATATTTGTTTTTAAAACACACACAAAGCAGAACAGCTAAATCAGGTAACATTTAGTACTTAAGATCTATTTAAGAAACTTAAGATCTATTCTCGTCATAAATTTTAAAGGATGAATTATGTTACTATCACCACGTTTTACAACAGTTCAATTCCTTTACATCACAGCATTTTGAATGACATAATGTGATATGATATTCATGTGTTATGAGGTAGTTTTCTCCCTTTTTCTTTTAAAGAGCCTACCACGTAGACACTAGATGCTGAGAAAAAGGACCGATAGACAAGACAGCGGTGGTGGTGGTAGCAGCCGCCGCCCACGCCTTTAATCCCAGCACTTGGGAGCAGAGGCAGCAGATCTCTGTGAGTTCAAGGCCAGCCTGGTCTACAAAGCGAGTCCAGGACAGCCAAGGATACATAGACAAACCTTGTCTCGAAAAACCAAAAAAAAAAAAAAAAGTCTGCTATAAGTGCTAGTTGGGTTTTAGTCTAGGAGAGCTTAGGTGGGGTTGGGGAGACAGTGAACAAGGGAGTAAGAGAAGTGAGAAAAACAAAGCCACAGTCTCAGTCACCAACAGGGGCTACCGAGGCCAGTGACGAGAACACAGAGACAGCGGAAGCAGAACTGTTAGAGAAGCAAGCTTAGGCCTTGGGCCTCAGTTCTAATTTAGTTTACTCTGCTCTACAGAAGACCTTCTTACACATGGAGTTTCCATATATCAGGTCTAAGAAATTACTTACATCTTGTTTTTACTGTCATAATCATAGCTTTGGCATAACAATAAAGTTTTTACTGTCTTTCAATTGTCACATTAAAATATTTATTTAAAATATTAAAAGAGCACAAATTATATGAAAAGTGAGATTTTAATAGTTCTAACCCTGAAGACACAGTTTACTTTCCAGATTTTAATACACACATACTAGAATGTAATCATGTGCATGTGTGGATAGGTGTGTACATGTATGCCAGTGTATGTGAAGGCCCAACAATAACCCTATTTATCATTTTCTTTGCTTGCCACTACCTCTGTTGTGTTTTAAGGCAGAGTCTCTCATGGAGTTGGAATGCACAAGTAGGCTAGGTTAGTTAGTCAAAGAACCCCCAAAATCCATCATCTCAACTTCCCAGGTGTTATAACTATAAGAATATACTACCATACCGGCTTTTCTAAAATACAGGTTCTGGGGAGCAAACTCAGTTTCCTTTTAAGTTCTTTTTCCACTATGTCCCCAGCCCCTTTCTTCCTTCCTTTTTCTTTCCCTCTCTTTCTCTTTCTTTCTTCCTCCCTCCCTTCGTTCATTCACTCCTTTCTTTCTTAGAACATAAGATCAAATAGTGAAACTGGTCTTCAATTACCTTTCCTCTACTCATAAATACACTGTGCTCATCTTCCGCATGTATGGTGTTCTTAAAGAAGGGCAACCCTAATGCTAGGCAGGGTCGTACATATCTGTGATCACATTATTCGGGAGGCCACAGCAGGAGGATTCAAGCTAAAGGCCAGCCTGGGTTACTTGTCTCAAAGAAAAAGCTTAGGGTTAGTTTCAGCAGTACAGAACACATTAACTGAAAAAGAATGGGAAATAATGCCAACTCACTTCACTCTGAAGTTCCTAAATATACTAAATTGTACATGGTGGGCTCTACCAAGTTAACAGGGTCTCTGGCCATGGATGAACTTATAATGTCTCTGTTCAGCTTCACCCTCTGTAAGGTGGAAATAATATTCACACTTGCTGACTCGACTGCTGTAGAACTAATAGTTATATAATAATAATAATAATAATAATAACAACAACAACAGTAGGAAAGGGCTGAAGATATAGTATATTCAGTAAGTAACTAAAAAGTGTTTTTAAAATTTATTTCTTATTATTGTTGTATGTTTGTGAATGCATGTGCCATGGAGGTCAGAAGACCAATGTGTGGACTTGATTCTCTCCCATACACATTTACACGGGTTCCACAGATTGAACTCAGATCATCAGGCTTGCATGGAAAGTACCCTTATCTTATGGGTGTGCAAAATTATGTTTTGTTTTTTAGAAAAAGAAAACAAAAATATATAAAAGCATTTTAAAACCTGACCCCTTATAGTCTTCAGTCAAAAATAAAAAACACGAAAATAAGTATAGATGCAGGATAGAAACTCCTGAGATGTGTCCTGGGTCACCACCTGCATCCAAAGTGGATATCCAGCAGGACATCATTTTTGCACTGTGTGTGCCTCCGGAGACACTTAAGACTGCTTGTGAGTCAACTCCAAGGAAGCACTGAAAAGCAGAGAGCTTATTTGTTCAGCCCAGTAGCCTTTCCCTGCAGGTCTTACCCAGCAAACAGTGCACAATGGAAAGGCTGTCTTTCCTAACAGCCCCAGAGCGCCAGGCCACAGTGGCGGGGAAGGAGTGAAGTTACCTTGTCTTTGATGAGCTCTGCAGCAGAGTCTTCCAGGTCCAGCTCATAGCACAGCCTCATGAAAACAGGCCCGAACTTATACTCCCCCAAAGTGAGATTTCTGTTTTCTGCATGGTACCTGAAAATTGAGGTTACTCCATGAGCAAAAAGACAGGCATAGCAAAAACAGATACAGGAAGGAGTAGCTCTCAACCAGCAAGCGGAAACACCCAAGTCTGGATCCCCAGCACCAATATAAAAGCCAGGCTCACGCATGTGGAACTCAAAAAACAAGGTTAAGGGTAATTGAGGAACATACTTGATTGTAACTTCTAACCATATATGTGCACCCTCACATGCACACGTATGCATACATGAACATGTATACACACACATATACATGCATACATGTGTACACATACACACACATACATCACACACACACACAAGGACAGACACAAACCACAATGTGCACTTTACTAGATGCTGGGAACACAATAAAGAATAAGGAGCTCCCAGTTTAGGAAAAACAAGGATTTGAATAAAATCAGGAACTCCAGTGTTTAGTATACTGGGCATTGAAACAAAGAAGTTTTGTTAGAGGCCAACACATTCTGTGAAATAAAAGAAGTAAAATACACACTGTAATCCCCTAAATTAAGCAACTACCTGCTGGGCCAGGAATGAGCACAAGCGTGTTAGACACAGCAGGCTCTCCTCAGAATCGGCCCCACCTACACAACAAAGGACAAGAGCTGGGCGGTGGTCCCTGCTCGTAGGTGGCACTGTGCCCACATGGGATGTCATACAGCATCAACCTCTGCTTTTCTAAGTTCATTTGCTAAAAAAATTAAATGCATTTTTGAAATTTTAAGTCCCAGGGAAAGGCTAATTGTAATGGCAGTGATATCTGACTATATGACCTAAGTTCTACAAGTGGCCAGTCAGCCATCTGAAACTAACCAGTACAAAACTACTTCCAGTAAGCAGCCATAGCTGCTATAGGTGTCTAAGATGACAATCTGGAGAGCATCACGATTACATGCAAGTCAGATCTTCATGATGTAAATGACTTCAAAATGTACACTTTCCTAAAAAACATTTCACCTTTTGCTGAACTAACAGAGGAAAGCTAGGTTGTATTAGGGCTGGGCTGTTGTGAGCACTCCAGGCCAAATACAGTGACAGTAAACATGTGACCTGCTTCATTATAACACTTGAGAACTGAGTTATTAAAGACAAGAAAGCACAGTGACCAAGGGCTTCGGACTGCTTCGGTGTGCTGGCTCAAATCTAGCTCTTCTATTGACAGGCTACGTAACTGTGAGTAAATCAATGAATCATCTGGAGTAACAGCTCCTCATCTGTGAAGTGGAGATAAGAACTCCAGTTCTGTGCAAACTGGGTTCGGTTTGCTTGGCAGGTGGCAATTCTTTTAACGTTAGCTCACGTAAAACGTGAGGCATGTTCATTATCTGTTAAGTATTTCAGTAAATGATGAACTTGTGTTAGGTTAAAAACAGAAAGCCAAAGTTTCCCCGATTTGATGTCTACATTCAAAATGACACCAATAACAGGGAAGATCTGAAATCTCCCAGTAAATCAAACAGCAGCAGAGCAAGGCTATGAGGAGGACTATGTCACTCCCATTTGTGGCTCAATAAAGAGGAGCTTCCACTTCTGCTCAGGACATCTCAGGAAGACAGACAACAGGCTGGTTAGACCATCTTCCAACCTTCCCAGCTGTTCATGAAGGTGGCAAAAGCACCTGGGTTGTGTCGTGAGCCTCAGCGGAGAACTACAGTCACACTTCGGATGTGTATGGTGAATATAAAAGCAAAAAGAGTGCACAGAATTTTTATCCTGTTGTATTATTCTTTATGGCTTCAGGGTAAGAGAAAAATAAGAGAAAAATAGCCAGAGAGTCTCAAATGACAACATAAAATTAGTTTTGGTGACACAACCTGCAGGTTTATTGGTAGGCTACGTCATAGTTTGAATTTGGTTTGTTTCCCATGGGTCTAAGTATTCCAAGTTTGTTGCCCAATGTGGAGTCTAATGGGATGTCCTTAGACCAACTGAGAATATTGTTCTCAAAAAGGATTAGATATTTTTCATGTGATCACCTCAAATTCTAGAGGAGTTATCATAAAAGTCTTAGTCTGGTCCCACCCAGCTTTCTGGCCTCCTATATTGAGATGTGACTATTTTTTTTACCAGCACTGACCAGCACAGTGTGACACAGCCAGGGACCTTTATGAGAACTGAGCTGATCCCAGTGTCATGCCCTACAATGCCCAAAACTGTGAATCAAATAAATCTCCTTTCTTCATTTGCAGATTACCTCAATTACAGTAATAAAAAAACTGACTATCCTGCTGAGAAAGGACCTCCTCTATTCTGTGCTGAGCTCCTGAGAGTTTTCTAGACACAGGACACTGCGACCTTAAATAACCAGGTCTTCAACATTCCTCCATAATTAAATTTTGCTCCAGGTTCCTGCTTTGCATTCTTCCTTAGCTTCCCTCAGTAATGGACAGATTATATAAATATAAGAAAAATAAGACCTTTTCTCCTCATGTTGCTTTTGGTAATCGTGTTTTATCACAATAATAGAAAGACACCAAGGATGTTGGGTTACTTAGTTTTTCTACAAAGCCATAATTTTTGCTTTTAATGATTGAGTAAAATTTCAGTGCGTGAATGTACCTTGTTTTCTCTATCCAGCAGTCCACTGATAGGTACCTGGACTGGTCGTGTCTTGTACCTGGCTATTGAGAAGACTGCTGCAATAAAGATGATTGTGCAAAAAAAAAACAAAAAAAAAAAAAACAGACTAATATACTCTCTGACTCCAAACAGAAATAAGAGTACCTAAGTTTTCTACAGTTACTCACCATGACATTATTTGTGCTGAAGAAAAACTAGAAGTAATTTAGATCTCTAACAACAGGAAACAGTTGTTTAAAATACCTAGTATATGGTGGAATACTGTATTGCCACTAAATTATGGATCCTTAATATATAAATAATAAGACTAGAGTATGTTATATTAATTTAGAGAATACTATCTTTTATACAGTAATAATTGGGACTAAGAGGAGCTAAGTGTGGTGACACATGGCTGTAATTTCAGCATTCAGGAAACCAATGCAAGAAAACTATGCATGCAGGGCCAGTCTAGGATAACAGGAGGCCAACCTGGGATAGGCAGCAAAGCCCTGTCTCAAAAACCAACCAAATTAAAAAAAAAAAAAAAAAAAAACAACCCACTTGAACTATATAAAAGAAAAACTACCAAGACCATACAACATTTTCATTTTAAAAAGCCTATGAAAATAAGTAAATATTTGCAGATGGGCTTTAAAGATAATTCCATCATTTCCAGTCTTTCCAACACATACTGCTGCCCCAACTATCCAGAAGTGGGGTCCCTTTCCCTATATCCAACTTTGGAGTGGCCAGACAAATCGTCTTAGCAAGGAGAAACTGGGTTGTCTGTGGTGCTGCCCCAAAGCCCAGTAGTTTCCAGCTTGTGCTGCTTACACCAGGCAAATGGACAGTGGGGCACTAGAGGGAGAGGGGGGAAGACCACATGGAGGAGCATGGAAGCATCAGAAATCCAAGGGAAATAATGCTTCCTTTCTGACAGAGTTCTCTAGAAATACCTAGAAGCAGACATAGTGGGCAGGAGGGCAAGGAGGCCACTGGTGCCAGGGAGAGTGGAAATGACAGACCATGCAGGAATAAAGGCTCCTCTGTGACTGGCGGCTGCAGAGGAGCTAGGGGTGGGAACTGGAGGACTGGCCAGTGTGCTGGTGGCCCCTGAGTAAGTATCAACATCCGTAGCTGAAGGCAGGCCTTCAGGTAAGGTATGAAGAGGTGACAGTGGATGGGCTTCCCTAGGAAGGGCAGAGCAAGGGGTGATGAAGGCGGCCAGGGTTCTCAAGAGATGCTTCACCTGTAAATGACAGTCTTCGCCAGTTCTACATCCTCCCGGGACTGACACAGGTGAAGCAAGTTTTTCAACTCTTCCTTCAAGATGAGTTTGTTCTGGGTCAACTTCTCTTCCAAGTTTCTGAAATAGATTTCTGTAAAGAAGCACAATCTCTCAGGATGAGTGGGACTGCAAGGAGGCTGACCTCAGTGAGAGGAAGCCAGACAGCTAAGAGGTACCAAAGGTACCTCTCATGTCATGGCTCACTTCACTGGCCAGCACATCTAGAGCAGTGGGGTCTGACGATGGTCTCTAAGGACCTGTGTCGTAGGAAATTCTAGGCCACGTATCACCTGAGTCTCTGGAAAACACAAACTGAGGGAGTATCAGTGTCTTTGGAATTCTTTGGGTGATATTCAGGCACTCTCAATTTGGACAACTACTATTCAAGCCCTAATAAGTAAAATTCAGATGACTCTTAAGAAGAGGAAGCATTGCCAGATCCTCAAACCATCAATTAGCAAGAAGTGAAGTAAAAGAAAACTGTGAATTTACAATGGAGTTAGTCAGTGGTTAGACCAAACAATTCAGGCATATTTTGTATTCTTGCATTTAATTCAGCTTTTCCCCTTTCATCTTCATGGCCTGTCTTTACTATAAAAAAGTAGCCATACTATTATATAATGAGCAGAGATAATAAAAAGAAAGAGAAAAAACAACAAAGACAAAACGCACCACCACCAACCAACCACCAACCAACCACCAACCAGTTCTCTAAAACTAGCACTCTTTAGTGACGGAATCATTTTCAGGTCATCACTTTCTCTTTTGGTCCCTTGTCTTTGCACTAATGACAATCTCTAAGCAGCGTTTCTATGGGAACAAACACCAAGGGAGCATGGCTTCTGGACGGTACTTTCCTTAGCACTGCTGTGAGACACAATGCAGGAAGCAAAAGGAAGGGTTTCCCGGTTCAGGAGTGGCCAAGAGGTTGCCAAGGATTTGCTACAAGGCCCAGAGCTACTGATGGACACTTGCAACGTAAGAGCGAGAGCCAAGTTACATGTTCTTGGTATACAAGGATAGACCTATATAGTTTGTGACCCAGGCACTGGATCTTTCAATCTTTCCTCTCAGAATCAGGTGATTGTCTTATAGATGACCTGCCACTTACACGCTCTGAAAAGACCCTTGTCTGTGAGACATCATTCCTCATGCCCAAAGCAAAGTCCATGGTACCTACACCTCATGGGATTGCATGAGGGTATGTATAGAAAGCATCTGGCATGGGGCCTACTATATAGTAGGTATTTACCACATACTCATAGTCTGAGCAATGTGTCTCTCATACAGCTATGGCTCCTCCTGCAGAGCTCAAAGTCTTCCCAGGAAGCAGGTTATTGTTATACAGGGCATGTGAATGATACCAACACAGCAGAAAGAGTCTTGTTCTCACATCTGATGTTATTCTGAGCATGACAGATGAAGTTTCCTGGAAGTGGGGAATCTCAATAAATGCGGTGATGGGCAAGTCTGTACAATGCGTGGCCTGAAAACAAATGTCATTGTGGGTTCCTAAAGTGCTGAAATAGGGTCAGAATTATATAAATACCAGTCTGACCATGGAGTAGACAGGCATGGGCTTTTAGACTGCATTTCAGAATATGTGCACAGCTGTCACAGCTTTTTGGAGACCATGGCAATTAGACATAGCAGACAATTGCAGGGAGCCCTTCCTAACTGCAAACCTCACCTAGCTAAAAACACCCAAGATAAAAAGGCGAGTCTGGGCACCCCAGATGGCTGAGCAGTTAAGAGCGCTTGTTGCTCCTGCAAAGAGCTCAGGTTCGGTGCCCTCGAGCTACATGGCAGCTAACAACTATCTGTAACTCCACTTTTAAAGTATTCAACACCCTCTTCTGCTCTGTGTGAGCACTGCAAACACATGGTACATACACAGGCATGCAGGTAAAATACCAACATACATAACAATTTTTTAAAAAAAATCTTTAAAAATATGTGAAAGAAATTAAAAATTTACAAAACTTCAGTGACTCCACACTGAGTGTATTCAAGAGAAGATAAAAGTCTCCCCAACTGCTAGGGTTCATCTCGGGATTCCACAGTGGCACCACCACATGATCAGCAGAGCAGTAAGAAGCACCAAGAGGAGAGCAGGATGGGAGGGATGGAGGCATGAAGTGCCAGTCAGCAGCTCTACAGTTCCTGGCACGACACGAAGGAGAGCTGGGCCTGGATCTGAAGAGATCAATTCATTCCACTGGATCACAAGACAACAGACATGAAGGGGAGAGAAGGCTTTGGAAGGGGGTGCAGGGAGTGGAGGGTGAGAGTGGTCAGTATGTATCATGTACGTAACTCATTTTAGAACAAATTTAATTATAACAAGTCAACAGTGACAAACAAGAGCTCTCTTAAAAAGGAAACAACAAAATTCCTTATAAAGGAATTTGAAGTTCTAAAAAAATTCTACCTGTAAAACAGAGGGAATGAATGCAGCAAGATTACCAAGATGTTTTTTAGTGTTTTAAAATTTAAAAATAGTTTAACTAAATGCATTTAATTAAACCTCTGAGCATGGGTTTGTGCACATTTCTGCTTGCAAAGACCAGAAGAGGGCATCAGGTGACTTGAAGGTAAGGTTCTATGCAGTTGTGAGCCACCCAACATGCATGTTACGAACCAAACTCAGCTTCTCTTCAAACAGCAGCAATCACTCTTAAATCCTGAACTCTCTCTCAAAAGCAGGAAAAAAACAAAAAAACCATATAATAACCCTCAAGTGCCAATCAGATCCAACAAATACCAACAGTTTGCTAATGTTGATTCTTCTATAGACCCTAAACACAATGGACTTTTCAAAGTAAATTCCAGATTCTACAGGGTTAAAAAAAAAAAAAGTCAAAATGCACTATCACACTATGATCTCATTTACCTACAAGTATGTGGTAAGGGCTATGTTTCACCAAGGATTAACCAGCACTGGAGAGCCAGTCACCTGGATCTTGCGGTAGTGAATACAATCACCTGCTGCCTTTCCAGTCGTATCTCCATCCATTTCCCAAGTGATGGTGATGTCGGTCCTCAAATCATATTCTGAGGGGCACAGATCTAGATGATTATACCACAGGGCTAATTATACTATTTCCTGGGATCCCAGGGGCCAGGGCTAAGAGAAGAGTTTAAGTAGCAGAGTATGAGATGAAAGGTAGACTAGGAAATTAAGCAAATGTTCACTTTTTTCTCTCTTTATGATGTGTTTTGAAAGAATGAATAGAGACAAAGAGGAAATTTGAAAGACAATGGATGAAAGAATTAATAAAACTGATAATATTACCTTTGGTGCCAGGAAGGTTATATGCAACAGCCACCTTCTTATGTTGAAATTCCTTTAGTTTCACAACGCTATCTGTGAGTAGGTATCTTTTAGCTAAAAATTAGAAAAAGAAAATAAGTGAAATAATTTTGATTGTTTTTCCCCCTAGCAAATAACATAAACTCTAATGAATTTATCTTCACTTACTACATTAAAAATGATCCATGTAGGTATAAATATTCTATTCGTGGAGGGGAAACAAACACCAGTATACGACTGAATGCATATTTTGGCAAAACTCTACATTTGGAAGAAGGTGGTCATTAAGGGAGTGTGAGGACTGGTTGACAAGATGAGATGTGAAGGCCAAATGGGCATTTGCCATACTAGTAAGGTCTAGCAACTGCACAGACACTTTCGGTTACTTTGGGAGAAGCATGGGATATTGGAAAAAATACATCATGATTTCCAGTTTTGAAACCTCTGAATTGAAGACTCAGAAAGGCTACTGGACTCAGTAGCCTTAAATCAGAAATCACAGACCACAGCTTAGCAAGCCTGTAATGTATCCTTCTTCAGCATCGTTGGCTGTGCATGAGATTAAAAACAGATGAGCTTGGCCAACAAATCATGCACTGAGTTCTGTTACGATAAAGTAGTAACAAACAGTTATTTATGAAAAGGCAGTCCTGTGAAGCTGTCAGACGCGGGTCTTTAGTTCAAATACTCCATCTGCCAGCTCCCTGTGACCTTGGGCAAGTGACAACCTTGTCTGTTTTCTACTTTGTAGAGAGGGAAAAGATGTGTACCTCTGTCACTGGACGCTGACTGAAAGAAAGGAATTCATATATGTAAAAGACCAGTGGAACGTTAAATACTTTTATTGTGACCCAGTAGCAGTCTCACGTTTAGTATTTTCAGAAAAGCGGTAAGGAATAATATGGGGGATGAGGGCACCTGCCTCGAGTCTTTTAGAATGTACGCAGCATGGCTTGGGGTCCCATCTCTTAAACTCCGTACCAAAACCTTGCAGAAAAGGACACCCAACGAGCGAGGAATGTTCTCAAAGGGCAACGTGGACCAGTCCAGACCCTAGCTGCTCTTGGCTTTCCAGGCACCAGGTGAAGGCGTTCACTACTCCCGGCAAACCAGGATGCTCACGCGTGCAGCTAGAGGAAAAGCGTGCACCAGCCTTCTCCCAAACCAGACGCCGTTGTGGTCTCACGCCCCCGTCTCCGCCACCCTCCCTCCTTCCACAGCGTGAGGCCGCGGTACCTTCGGGAGCGCGGCGGAAGCAGGAGGAGCCTGAGCCTGTCGTCCCTGAATGCAACGGAGGACGGGGCGCCCGCAACCGTTCCAAGGGCCGAAACACCGGAGCCATATTGTCCCGGGCCGGGCCGCACCAACTGCGGGACTCGAGCAGGGGGGGAACACGTCCAATGTGAGCCGCCCACTTCCGGCGGAGGCGGCTCTGTCCCGCCCTCCTCTGAGCCTCACCCCCGGGCCGGCGTTCCACTTGGTACGCTTCAAGATGTCGGCCCCCATGGTGCGGTGTGGGTTGCTCCTGGCTCGACAAATATCGACGTCTCGCCTTTCTCTTGCAGGTTGGTGACTGCTGCCTTGGAGCTGCAGCTCCTATAGACCTCTCAACACGCTGTTCGCTGAGTGAAGGGAGCGACGGGCTTTCAAAAAGAGCGTAAATGCTTGTAGGATCCGGTTGCTAGAGAAGCCGTTTAGGGTATTGGTACCGAAGAAAGGAAAAAATAACTCATCTCCTTAAGAGAAGAACCCGCCAATCCAAATTTTAAGAATTAGAGGAAGGCTGTGGCATGAGAGGTTTTGCGTTATGTCTTGCAGGTTCAATATTTTAAACTAGTAGGTCTTTGGCTGAGCAGGAAAAACCCGAATATGTTTACTTCTGGGGCTAGAAGAGTTTTCTTCCTCCTGATATTGCTTTGGAGGGGCATCAGGCAAACGTTTTCCTCACTACCTCGTATTTGACGGTCCGGACTCTTGGTCGTCACTTCGTGAAGGAATTTTTCAATACTCACTTCACCTGATGACCTTGGTCACAACGTCTGCCGACGTTTTTATTTTAGTTTTCCACGTGTAGGTAAACAAATAGAGCACGTTGAGGTCTTGAGTTGACATCACTCAGAGCCTTTTTAGTGGACCTGATGATGAAAACATGTTTTAAAGTATTTACAAAAGCCAAGTTGGCAGTGGTCACAACCTCGTACTGTAGAAGTGAAATGTACCAACCCACACTTAGATGTTTCCAGTGCTGCTTCTCCTGCTTTCGATCTACCTTCCTTAACGCTAGTTTTAAAAAAAGCTAGGCAAACTTGCTCACACTGCTTAATGTACAACCATTAAGAAACTTCATAGTTGGCCTCAAGATTTGGATATGCGGATAAATGACTTACAGACATTGAAATGTTTGAGCTGGAAAAATATTCTGCTTTAGACAAACTTCATGGCAGGATATGCAACACTTTGAGCCTTCTAGTCTACTTAAGATAAAAGAGTACAGCTAAAATGAACAAAAACATGAAATTAAGTGAGGTAGAGCAACAACAAGACAAATGGAAAGGCCAGAGGAAGGAAGCTTACTGAATACTATTACTTAGTAGACAGCAAGACACTAGTGAGTCCTTAACCACCATGCTGAGACAGACAGTATTCCCTCATTCCATGTATGAAGAAGGGAAATCAGAGACACTGTGTGATTTGCCCAATTTTTTATAGCATTTATTATTGGCAAGGCAAGCGTTAAAAGTTAAATTGTGACACTAAAGCTTATGTATTTCCACAATCACCTTATTTCCTTTTAAAAACAAAGCAAGCACAATGCTTGGAGACATTTGATTAAAGGCCTAGACAGAGCCAGATGTAGTGGCATATGCCTCTTGTCCCAGCACTCCAGAAGCAGAGAGGCAGAGGCTGGCGGATCCCTGAGTTCAAGGCCATCATGGTCTACAAAGGGAGTTACAGAACAGCCAGGACTACACAGAGAAACACTGTTTCAAAAAAAGCAAAAGGAACAAACAAAAAGGCTGAAATAGCAAACGTGTAAGGATTTAAATGAACAGATATGTTTTTCACCAAATTTGAAGTTCTGGTCCTTCAAAGTATTATACAATTCAATGGAGAAAACATTTCTTTTTGTTGAGGATACTTATCTTAGAGAATATTGTTGCTCTAAGGAAAGCGATCTAAGAGTAGTAGGCTTGGGAAAATTTTAAACACTCTAGCCTTTGAGAAAGGGTCTCACTATGTAGGGCTGGTTGGCTAGAAACCCTGTATACAGCATGTTGGCCTTGAACTTGCAGACACTCCCATCTTTGACTCCCTCCTGGCTAAGCAAACATTTTAAATGGCATGTTCAGAGAGGGATTGGGCAGGCTGAGACCTAAGCCTGAGTCAGAAGGCAGTCTGTCTCTTATTCAGATGTGGTCTGGGGACTTTCATTGTCATTACCTAGTCACTTGTTAGATGTGTGGAGTCTGTCTGCGCTCTAGACGGTACAGAACTACTGTCTGCATTTTAATGAGGTTCATATGCATAGTAAAGTTGGAGAGTCTGATCTAGGTCTTTGCTTCTGGTCCATTTCTGTTCTTTTGCCCGCAGCTGTAGAAATTCTTCGGTTGCAACATTAATAAACAGACCCTCCATGTGCATTAATGGAAGAACCTTTGGTCTATATGACACTCATAAAGCATTACTGAAAGATTAATGTGTTGTTTTATTTTACTTATAAAAAAGTGTGTGTGTTGAGTATGTGTGTATGCATGCTTGTGTGCACATGCTTGCATATGGAGGCCAGAGGTCAAAGTCAGGTGTCATCTTCAATCCTTCTCCAACTACGTAAAATTCAGGTTGTAATGCTCGGGCAGACTGTTAGGATCACTGTGTATCTGCCTTTTATTTTGGAGTTCTTCTTTTCCTTTGCCTGAGGTAGAATTTACATGCCGTTCAATTCACCCGTTAGAAGTACACAGTTCTGAGACTTTCAGAGTTGTGCCAGCAGCTTTACAACCAATTGTGTGATATTTTTATCACACTCCAAAGAAATCTGTATTTATTACCAGTTACTCTCACTTTCTCAATCCCCATTCCCAGTTCTGGGCAACGTGTAACCTACTTCCTGTCTCTTTAGACTTACCTACTCTGATGTTTCCTGTAAGTGGAATATAGTATGTGCTCTTTTGAAACTGGTGTCTTTTCATTATGTTTTCAGAGTTCTTTAAATTGCTGAAATGTTCTATTTTAATGATGTACCAAATTTTGATATATAACCTGAGACTATTTTGGGTATTTCTGCTTTTTATTCACTATTAACAATACTTCCATGAACATTGGTGTATAAATTTGATGCAAATTTAAGTTTTCATTCTTTTCTCTATCTAAGAGTGGAATTGCTACGTCACTTGGTAATTCTGATAACATTTGGGGGTGCTGTCTGTTTTCCCATACACCTGTACCACTGTATAGTCTCACCAGAAACGTGTAAAGTTCTCACCCCTGGCTACATTTTTTGCTTTGTGATTGTGTTCTTCATAGTTGGTGGCTTTGCTTTCTATTTCCCCACTGGCCAGTGTTGGTAGGCATCTTTGCTTGTGCCTCTTGATTGTGAGTGTGTGTGTGTGTGTGTGTCTGTCTGTCTATCTGTATGTGGTATTAGGAATTGAACTTGAGGCCTTACATTTGCTGGGTTAGCACGCCATCTCTAATTGCCCAGCCCTTTTATACTGGTCTTTAAAAAGTTTAATTACATTTATTTATTTACTTTGTAGGAGAGGGGAGCTTTGGTGCTGTGTGGAAGCTAGAGGACATTCTCCTTCCGTCCAGCCATTGAACTCAGGTTGCCAGGGTTAACAGCAAGCCCTAAACCCCTGAGCTGTCTTACTGGCCCGGTATTTGCTGGTTTTCAGACTAAGTTGCTTAGGTTGTCCTTGAACTAACTCCGAAGCCCAGAAAGGCCTTGAGCTTGGGAACCTACTGCTTCAGCCTCCTCCATAGCTGGGATTATAGACTTGTATCACTAGGCCTAGCATATTTTCTCCCTTTTTTTTTTTTTTTTTTGAGAATTATCTGTTCAAATCCTTTGCCCACCTTTCAGTCGGTTGTCTTGCATTGTTAAATTGTGAAGGTATTTTATGCCCCTGATACAAGTTAGTTATTTTTTTCAATGTTGTAGATTATCACTTTCCTGAGAATATACTTTGAGATGTAGAAGGTTTTACTGTTGTTTAGACTGCCATCAGGTCTTCCTCATTTGTTCTGGGAGTCCGTGTAATTGACACTGTTTATTCCCAGCTGCTGGGAATCCATCTGTACCACCTGTGTGATGCTTCTAATTTACTTTTCAGGTTTCTTTTATCCTCACGGGGTTCTGGGTCACTGATAAGATACTTTTATTTCCTTTATGCAAAATGTGGATAAGTATGGTAATCTAAGTCCAATAGAGATGGTTTCAGGATTGATAACTCATCCATTAATGATTAACAATAGTACTGCAGGTTATTTGGGGTCTGGGAATGATTTTAGGACTCTGAAAAGCTGTGCTGTAATTAAATAGCGTAAACGACTTTCAGTTCTAACGTTGAAAGAAAACGACCAGCATGCTCATCCATAAAACTCTTGTGGAGCTTTTCAGCTTTTTCTGCATTTTGTTGTGAACTGTGCAGTATTCATTATAGCATTATGTTAGAATTTTAAAAAGTACATAAGCTGGTAGTTGCAAATATGACAGAAGTCATGTTTGGTAAAGAAGGTCCATGAAACAACATGCCTTTTGAGATGATTGTCTCTCCCTCAGGTAAAAGATGCCTGCTTTCTGCAGCGTACGTCGACAGCCGCCAGTGGGAAGCCAGAGAGAAGGAGCAATGCCACCTGGGTAGGTGCTGCCCAGTATTCTGTCACTTGTGGTACTGAACATGCCTCGCATCGTGTGCTCTCCTGATGCATACATGATGACTCAGCTCACAGAAGTACACTTCAAGTCTTAACAAAGACTTGAAGACTCCCCTTTCCATTCCTGTCACTGTCTATTGTTTGCCTTGATGGTTACACCACTGAGGTTGTATGAACAATTTTTTTTCTTGCTTTTTGTTCAGTGTATTCTGTAGTTTTCACACAGCTTGTTTCTGTTTACAGAATTTTACACTTTATACGTTTGTCTTTTCAAACCCATTGTTTTCTTAACTTCTGTAACATTGCCAAGTGACAGATTTGGAAGCAAATTTGCAGTCTCATGGAAGCCACGAAAAGACAGTGTCTTCCCAGCAGCAAGCTCCAACACTCCGTTTCTCTTGTTCAGAGCACAACCGTTCAGAGCGCAACCCTTCTTGTATGAATTACCAGGGCCTAAATGACATCACTGACCCCTCACAAGTACCTTTTCCAAATGTACACACACTTCCAACTGCCCTCCAGAACATAGCCCATCGTCAGGACCCTGCAGAGTGACATGATCAGGGATGGTTATGAGACTAGCACCGTGAGCACCGAGGCAGACCTGACATATCCCCACCCACCCCCACGCAATCGTTCTGTGTTCTCTGTGCCTGTGTCAGATGAGAGCAAAGTCTTCCTTTATGATGGACTTCCAGAAGTGCAGGGACATAGCTGTCAGTTCTGGGTGCCTTTTTAGATGCTTCAGAATGTTCGTGGTCTTCTCTGAGAATGTGAGTTGCCGAGTTGGCCGGCAGCTCTGGAATGGGTGTGTGGACAGGGCCAGGCAGAGCAGAGCTGGGCAAGGTATGAAGGTGAGTGGTCAAGACCTCCATAGCCAGCCTACAGTCTGACTCTCGCTTTAAAGGGCTGGCAAGCCTTTTAATCCTCCATTTTATAGTAGCTTGAGATTAAATTCACATACCATGCTGTAAGAGAGAAACAAAATGAAGTAATTTGATGAATAATCGTATTTTGAAATGTAGAGAAATATTTAGGTTAGGCCTCAATGAGGACTTGTAAGTCACCTCATGCTTTTATTCTGCATGTACAGCTGTGAACAGAAAGGACAATGTACTGTACTGGTGTACTGTACATAGACTGACATTTAGAAAACAAGCAGCTTTTGCTTGAAGAATACATTAATGAAAATGCAGCCTATTTTTAATTATGAAAGAAGTATGTTGTGTTAATGTGTAAAGTGAAATTTGTGCCATTAATTAGAGACAGGTTTTTAAGTAGTAAAAAATAAAAATGTCTCTCACTGAAGTTGGAGGTGAGCTGGCGACCAGCAAACCCAAGCACACTTCCACCTCTACCCACAGTGCCCTAGAAATGGGATTATAGGCCTGCACACAACCTCTTTAGGCTTTGATGTGAGCATTGGAGATTCATGCTCAGATTTTCACACTTGTGCAGCAAGTACTCTTAATTTACTGAGTCATATCCTACCCCTGGAACTAATTTTCAACTTAAAAAAAATTATCGAGTTTCTCCTTAACCTTTGCTCATATTCACTTTTTGGTACCATTTTGATGTGTTTGTTCTTGTTTTCTAATTCTAGTATATGTTTGTGTGTGTGTGTGTCCTATTCTGTCCCTGTCAGGGAAGTGTGCACATGCTATTTTTTTTTAAGTATCTGTTTCCTACATTATATCTCTTTATCATAAATTCTTCAGTATGCTTTATCCAACATCTTATATACCATAGCACATTTATTGAATTCATTAATTAATGTTTTTTATCTTTTTTTATTATTTGACTCTTTATTATTTGACTTTTTACTGTTTTTTCTTATTATTTGACTGTTTTATTATTAACTGTCCTTAATTACATTTTTCCACTCTAGGTTCATGTTGCATTTAAATCAAGTCTTTAATTTGAAATTATTCCTTGTCTCTTTTTACCTCTTCTGACTTTCTTATCTTTATGATTAGGTGCAGTTTTGCTGCGGTAACCCTGTCAGGTTGTCTGAGCTACACAAAGCTGGTGTCTTTGCCTCCACCAGGCATGGCAGCTTCGGTCCCCTAGTCGCATGCATCTGATTTCCCAGCTGCATGACTTTCTTTTCTCCCTCTTGACTAGTAGGCTATAAGTAGGGAGACATTTAACATAATGATGGCATCCTGCTGCTTCTTAAGTTTCCCTAAGATTTTTTTCTCCATTCATGCTTCTGGCCGGAGTCAGTCTATACTATGAAGGTTACAAAGTGATGATTTTCCAACTCGCACAACTCCGTATTTACTTAGCACCCAGCGTTCTCCTTATGCAATAGCCCTTCTTTTGTGGTTCTTTCTCAGTTATGCATCTGTGTCTATACATTGTGTTGACATCTTGTTGATTTGTGTGATGTTTTCCAGTGGTTCATTTCTATCATTATTTGGAAGCCATGCCTACCTGGCTAGCATAAATGCATTCTCTTTCTCACTACTTCCTTCTTACTCATTTAACCATGTGTTGTACATTCCCTTCCCTAGCCTGGACTCAGCCCTTTCTTGGGAACTCTTTTTCGGTTCTGTGGGGAGTGAGTGGTATTAGAAACAGGATCTGGTGTTAGATGCCGTTGATTCTTACCCACTTCCACCAGTCTCCAGCATCTACATGGGGTTTTCCATGGTCTTGATGGGGTCTCCTGTCTGCTTAGAGCTTGGCTTCCAAAAGAGGCAGAATTTTGTGGGGAGAGTCACACCATTGCATGTTATACAGTTTCTCTGTCTTCTACCCAAAAAAGTACCAGCTATGCCTTCTAGTTATTGTGAAAGTCACTGATAACCTACAGGTATATTAAGATGCCCTCTGAAGTCAGTTATTCTCTTAGAAGCCATTGTTCTAGGGATAATTCCAATGTAGCTTCAGCTAGTTATTTGGCAAAGATTGTTCTCATGTGCCAAACGTGAGTTACCCACAGTGCTATGGAAATATGAATATGTGAATGATGCATTCTGGGCAAGCTTATTAAACATTTTGTAGGTATGGAGGAAAGATGAGGAAATGGAGACAGCTAACTGTTTGTGTCTTGTGTTAGGTATAGTTAGATCTGTTATATGGACAAAAATTTAGGGATCTTTGTCCTGGTTACATGAATAAATAAGTTGTTTGCCAAAGAATGGGCTGATAATCTGCAGCACATGAGCATTACAGGGAGGCAACTGTCTCATCTCTGTTAAGACCAGTATTTAGGAAAATAGTAAATTACAATTTACTGAGCACCTCCTGTCCTTGCCTGTCACCTCCAGTGCCTTGGTACATTTAGTTGAACTGTTTCCCTACTCCGTATCTAGTTCGTGCTTTCCTTGTGTAGCATGATGTGGATTCTGTACCTGAGAGGCTGCCATCTGAGTATGTGTCCCAATTCTACCACTTCCAGCTGTCACTGTCCGGTCTATAACTATAAATCGGGGGTGCAATGTCTGCCTTAGTTCCTAAACATTCATCCGAGGAATATGCAGAATGAATGAGTCCCTGGGCCCTTACTGTTTGTCGCTGTATATAATATTTCATGTGAAATAAAGTTTGCGATTCAGATTGCTTGGAAGAAAAAGAAGCCTTCGGAACTGTATTTTCCCATTGTATAGTAGAAAGTTAACTGCTTCAGCCGCTGCTTCATACATGCACATTTTTCTGTGTGACAGCTTGCTTTGAGGGTTGAGATCTGTCTGAGCCGGCGGCTGCAGGCTGAATTCTCCGGGTGCCCCTCTGCTGCATCTCCGCCGGACGGGCAGTAGATGGCAGTGTGGGCCTTATGAGAAACGCTCTTCCTCCTGCGCTTGGCGCGGGCCTCTGGGGAAACGTGAGCTCATGTGGAGCACCGTGATTGGACTCGGGGCTGGGAGGGCCGAGAGGTGCTCGGGTCGGGCTCGCCGATTGGAGAAGGGGAGAAGGCTGATATGAGGCATTTCGTGCTGTGGCGCCCATTGGCGCAGGAGCGGGTGTGGCGTTCTTGGCTCCGCCCGCCCGCCCGATGGGGCCTGGAAAGGCTGCTTCCGCCCTGCCTGGGGTCCTTGAGTGTGAAAATGCTGCATTTCTGTTTTCTTGAAAGCTGCTCGTTGCATTGCCTTGTGCATTCGAAAGGATGCACAGATCATGTACAGTGCATTGTCACAAAGTGAGCACACCTGTCTAGGAGATGGAGCATTCTTCACGCTCTGGAGGCCGGGTTGTGCCTCTCTTCCGAGACACCCGAAATCCTGACTTGTGACACCACAGGCTGCTTTATAAAAGCGTTTTATACGAGAGAGTGTAAAACAAAGTAGAGACAGTGATTTCAGCAGTCATCAGCTCAGCCCATTTCTTCATGTCTACTCCTCGTCCCTGTTTTTGGGGTTGTTTTGAGGCAAATCCCAGGAAAGCAAATAATTGTGTAGGAGTGTTTGTGTGTGTGTTTCAAAAGGATAAGGATATTTTTTAAGCAGTTGTTACATACAGAACAGTCACGTAAATATGAAATAACCAGTTTCTGGTTTTTTGGGGTTTTTTTTTGGTTTTTGAGACAAGGTATCACTATGTAACCCTTGCAGATCAGGCCAGCCTTGAACGCAGAAATCCATCTGCCTCTGCTTCCCAAGTGCTAGGATTGAGTGTGTGCACCACCATGCCCAACCATTTTTCTGTATTGTTATAAATATATTTTTAATGGCCTAACTGAACACGGACCCAACTGAAGCATGCCAATACAGTTGACTGTACTTTCTCTTGGCTCTTCAGTAAAATCTTTTTGTAGAAACATGGGGGTGAACCTGATTCAACAGTTATTAATTTGATTTCATCTATATCCTACACCCCTTCATCAGATTGCGTAAGTAAATCTGTTAGCTAATCATTTTATATGTATTTTGATATATACCTCCAAAAGATGAGTGTTTTTGAAGACAACTATAATGCCATAATTAAATATTCCACCACACATTTCCTCATGTCTTAAACACATTTTCTTTATTTAGAGAGGACTTATGTACGGGTCACACTCACTTTCGCAGACTTGCCTTTAGTAGTGTATCTCACATTCTAGATGTACTTGGTTTTCCATCTGTCCTGTATAAACGGTAGTTGTAAAAAAGTAATTTGGTCAGAATCAGGGCTTGGTTTTGGTTTTTGTGGGGGTTTTTTGTTTGTTTGTTTTTCACGGTTGATGGGTTAGGGTTATATCTGAACTTATTTTTGGTCATATTTTGTGATTAGTCTTACCCCTTGTTTTTGTTTGGTTGTTGCCTTTGCTTTTATTTTTATTGCATGGGTTGTAAGAATCAACATCGTTACAAAGTCTACACGCCCCAACTCCGGAGGTCAGCACAGCCCAGAATCTCAGTGGTTCTTAGACATCTGGGAAGCCTGGGTACAACATCAGTCTCCCAGGTTGATGGTTTTCACTCTCCATAGTTACAGCAAAGATTTAGTCCTTCATGAAAGAGCCAGTTAGTGACTTCTGTGTATTTGATTTTGCTGCTTGTTATTTTATGACTTAGAGAGATTATATGTTAATGCATGGAGCTGAATGGAGGAGAGGGCTTCAGAAACAAACCCAAGGTCAAGTTTCAAGAAAACATCAGAGCTGCTGTTGAAGTAGGTGGAGCGCTCACGGCCTGGGTGCCCTCCCCTGCCCCTTTCTCAGTCCTGGCTTATCTGCAAAGGCAGGAGGAGGATTACAGTGCAGTCGGACCTGTCCAACCAAAAGGCCAACATGCACTTCCAGTGCTAACCAGCATTGGAATATTACCACCTGCACTTTATTCTGGCCTACCTGAGCAGCCATTTCCCACAAAACAACGGCAGACTGAGGTGGACCACGGTCTGGAGGGCTCTCTAGGAGTGCTGTCTGGAGAGCTTAGTTCTTCTAGACTCAGTGAGATATTTTTCTTGAGCATCATGTTCCTGTGATAGGTGTGTGCTTCCTGCCCAGCCGTCTGAGTTTATCCTCAGTGCTCTACTCTGCGAATGAGTTCACTGAGTCCCAGCTCTGCTGTAGGCCCCAGGGCATCTTTCTTATCTGAAAGGGGAGGCCTCACCTGGGGCGGGATGGAAGCTAGAGGTTGAAGGACCACAACTCACCATTCTCTGTGCCAGCTTTCTCCCACTGTGACAAATACCTGAGGAAGACAGCTTTAAAGGAAAAGGAGTTTATCATGGTCCCTGGCCTCCAGGTTTTGTCCATGGTTACTTCTCTTTCTGAACTGTGGTGGAAGCCTATTGGAGGAAGGCAGCTCACTTATATGACAGGCAGAGAGTGCCTTCCCCAATCCCCTTCTCCTGCTTTAGCTAGGGGTGGTTTGGTTTGTACTTTTTTTCTCCATTCCACTGGTCTGAAAGTTACATCCTCTATCCCCATTTTTAAAAAGATTATAGTGCACATCTTCTAAGGTAATTATTTAACTCACATTCACCACTTTTATCTTTTGGGACAGTTCACACACATGTGTACACACAGAGAGAGACAGAGAGATAGAAAAACCATATGCTAGTGTTCAATACTAAAGCTTTATCCTTCAAAACACCTCATTTAAGCAACTATTTTGACACCTTTGTTTACTGCCAATTTTTCTACTATCACCTTCTAAAGATAAACCTGCTAAAAAATCAACCTCGGAAGAGTTCCTTAGCGAGTACTGCTAATACATTTTGTTTTGTTTGTTTAAAATATCTTTACACTGACTTTTTTCTAGGTGTACAGCTCTTGCCTGTTAGCGTTCCCTTCTGTCATTTTGCTCATCTAATTTTATTGCTGCCTTGTGTAGTTAAAAATTCTGCTAAATGAAGAACTCATATTTCAGATCCATTTCCCCTGTCCACAGCCATCAGCTTCAGTATGTGTTCCTGGGGAGCTGAGAACCTAGTGAAACGTCTTTGGCACAGCCATTTGAACAGAACTTGGGCATCTGTTGGCCCCTCACTAAAGCAGAAAGTGTGACTTTGGCTGTGGAAGGCCACGGTCCAGAAGCCTGTGGCGCTGGCCTTCCATATGCTGCAGCTGTCCCGCCTTCCTAGCCCTCCCGCCCTTTGCTGTTTTCTGCCTCATTCATCACACTGTTGCTGTAATGCAGGGTGATTGGTCACATAGTGTATTTGCAGCAAGCCTTTCTGACTTGCAGTGTTTAAACGTTACTCATCGGATGGGAGCTCTGCAGCTGTGTTCTCTTTTGAAGCCCTGGCCAATTCTACTTGACTGAAGATGCCTGGGTGTAAAGTCTTCAGAAAGAATCTGGTTACCATGCTTGGAGGTGATGAGTGGCTATCTCAATCCTGTGGTGGGCAAGACGCTGTGCGGACTATGTGAAAGGACAAGAGAAAGGACCCTGGAGGCCATTTTAATTAGGACAGCATTTCCTGATCTTGGTTTTTTGTTTGTTTGGTTTTTTTGTTTGTTTGGTTTAATACAGCATAAATTTTGGTCATTGATGTGAGTGGTGATAATTATAGATTTGGTAGCACGAGAGGGTTATTTGGTATCTAATTATGAGCAAGTCTACTTGACAGTATTGATCCCTGATAGGAAGGGGTTTTAAGGCTCTGTTTGTGGGTTTTATAGATGTTTCAATACTTTTTAAAAGGCTATTTCTTTACGTCATGCCAGCTCTTAGGAGTTTTACCCCAGTTCCTATAAGTCAGAGGGGAAATTTCCCCAAGGAAAGAAGAGAAGATGGTTAATGTGCAATAAGAGGTTACCGGTGAACAGGTGTCTGTTGAGTCTCTGAATGACTTGGGATTATTCCACTCCCCCAACGCCCACCCTGAGGAAGCCTGGGAAGTGTAATCATTTATTCCTCATCCTTTCTTCCTTTGGTTCCTGCCTTTAGATATTTCTGAGTACTTTTCATGGAACTATTCTGTAAACTGAGTATAGGTTGGTAAATTCAGTTCTTCCCTGATACTTTCATGGAACTATTCTGTAAACTGAGTATAGGTTGGTAAATTCAGTTCTTCCCTGATACTTTTAACATAAGGGAAGGAGAGGCCCATCTTACATGGGCATTTGTAGTTTGTAGAAAATAGTTTGGTTCAGAAAGAGGATAACAGGATCTGAACTGTTTAAAAGCCTCCCTCAACCTGCGTGCTTGACAGCCATCCAGTTGTCAGGGTGAGGTGCTGTGTGCGTTTGCGTGGGTTGTGCAGCCTGCACGTGTATCTGTGCGTGTGTGGGAGGAGGCTAGAGGACAGCCTCAAGTTTCTTTCGCTTTGTTTTTTGGGACAAGATTGCTCACTGGTCTGGAACTTACCACGTCAGCTGCCTGGCTGACCAGATAGCCGCAGTGACCTGCTGGGATCATAAGCACACGCCACCATGCCTGGCGTTTTACATTTGTGATCTGACTTGGGTCTTCATGCTTGCTTGGCAAACGCTTTACCAACTGAGCTATCCCCTAGCACCCTTTGGTAATTAAAGTATGGTCAGGCAGTGAGAGATTGAAAGCGTAGCAATGGAGATGATGAAATAAATGAATATATCCAAATCTGGAGCCTCTAGGTATTGTTGGTCCGTTACTGAGAGCGTGAGAGCCAGTGGGATGGAGGATGGCTCCTGCTTTTTCAGCTAGCCAGCCATCTCTCGTTACCAGGAGGGGAAGCATATTTAGAGTGGAAAGTCGAAGAGTTTAGAGGACGTGCAATTGAATGGCCTATTAAACACACAGATGGCGATCTCATACAACCGGAAGTGCGGGTCTGGAATGAAAGGCCAGGTGGGGTCGGTATTTACACACAGAGCAGACTATGAGGCTGATGCCATGATACAGCGCCTGAGCCCATTGGGTGAAGCCGTAGCAGACTCCACTGTGGAGACCAGGCCAGTCTGACATCTAGAGACAGAAAGAAGAGGTGATCCTGCAGAGGAGCCTGAGAAATGGTGGGCTGAGGGTGCGGAGATACATGTTTCCTTAAGGATATCTCTAGCTAAAAAGAGAGATCAAATACGATGAGGCTGGAGAGTTACCATTGGCCTGGTAGATTTGATACAAGGATGATGCACTCTTGATTAGTTTGTCAGTGAAATGGGATAGAATCATCAGCTGAGAGTGAGGGGAGCTAGAAAATACTGCAATCTTGAGAAACAGTGATGTGACATAAACCATTTGGAGTGTGTGTTGCCTAAGACTGCAGGTGATTTTAGCATCTGAGATGAACTTAATGTCACAAGTTCCAAGTGTCTCTAAGGATCTTCTGTTGAGAGGCACCAACACCTGGATGGTGAAGGGTACTAATCAGGAAGGGCAGGCAGGGGCTTCTCTGCTTTGCTCAGGAAACATGGAAGTCCCTCGATACATGCCCATTGTAGGGTAGCTAGCTGACTCGACTGGTGTGCAGTGCTGGGGAATGAAGGGCAGTGACAGGTCCCCACGCTTGTCCTCATCGAGCTTCTGTTCGTGGACTTGACAAACATAATACTTTGTGTTTCCTTACAGAGGTACTTTATTGATCCATTTTTTCAAGAGCTGAATTTGTCCTTTTTAAATTATTATTTTATATTCTCTAGTTCAGCGAATTATTTAAAACTGTGACAATAGTCAGTTGTCCTCAGTTTCTGAAAAAGAGCAAGAGTGAGCATCTGTTCAGATACTGACTTTGTAATGTTCACAGCCATCTGGCAGGAGCCAGATCTGTCAGATTTTTATGGAGAAATGTGTGTGTTTAACAAGGCTCTTTCTCCTTTGTCCTCACAGCTGATCTTGCATCCCTAATGGACAAAGCATATGAAAGAAAGCTGCCGGTCAGTTCTTTGTCAATATCACGGGTAAGACCATTTTAAACCTATTTTCAAAGAAGGAAACAAGCAAGCAAGACTGCATAGACAAGGCTGCGTTGTAGAAATGTGGTCACCATGGGAAATATAATTACCAGTAGATATAGTGGCTGAAATGAAAGGAAATAAACATACCAGACTCAATTTTAGCAAGCACTGATTTATAAAATATTTTTCCTCAAACATTACTCTGTGTATTTAAAGTATTTAATGTATCCTTCAGTGTCAGAGTAGTTAACACAATTTCAGTAGCTGATCAGGCCAGCCCTCAGGAGTGTACTTGGTAGGAACTACTGCGGACCCCTTCCGTGGCAGTTACTCATCTAGTTTCTTGCCACACATTATGTTCATTTCCACAGGAGCCATATGAGATGAGTGTGGTATTTGTAAGGCATAAACGAGTAGGGAACTTTCCAGATTCACACAGCTCGTAGGCAGAAAGGCTGGAACGTCAAAGCCCGCCTCTGTTGCCACCGTCAGATATGCCTGGTCTTGTCCTGATGGTGATTTAAGGTCATGATGCTGGCCAGCAGTGCTCCTGGGCTTCCCCATTTCCAGGTTGAGGGTGGTTGTAGCTCCTTCGGAGGTGATGAGATCTTAGGAATGCCTTTTGTGGAAGTGAGCAAGATCCTTCAATCAGGACGTTCTAAATCTAGAAGAGGGGAAGGAAAGAATGAATCTTTCCAGCCCTGATCCTTTCTCTGTGCCTGTTGTCCTCTTAGTAGGGAAACAGTTCAGCTGCCATCAGTTAGGTTTGTGGGGCTCAGGTCTGTCACAGTGGAGAAGAAACTGAGAGGCCATTGTTTTCAGGGCGGCCACCCCTCTTTGGGCTAAATACCCGATTTTCCTTTAAACATCACTTGGAACTTTAAAGCACTTTTTTTTGTGCATGTTCCAACCTGAGACTCACAGTCCTCAGGGCGGAAGCCTGTAGCTGGTGATACAGATGGAGCAGCCAGGTCCCAGAGGGGCCCTGCCATCTGTTTGTGTGAAAGCAAGCTATCAGGAGAGCTGGTTCTCAGGCTCAGGGCCTGTGCTTGCACCACATGTTATCTGCTCTTTAATGGGTTTCTCAATCAAACCCACAAGGCCTGGATCTTTTTGGAACATCTCCCTTTTTTCTCTTCTCTCCATGAGGTTTTAGTTATACTCATAGCCTGCCTCGTTGGTCCTCCAGCTTGTGATTCCCACCTGAGGGCACAGTCCACCCTCGGCTACTATTTTCTGCCCATTTAGATCACATTTAGGAACATACTCAGTTTTTACATTTTTGGTTTCAAGGGCTAGAGATTGAACGCAGGCAGAGCCTTATGAATCTTGGCCCAGTGCTCTCCACCAGTGAGCTGTTCTCCCAGCCCCAATGCCCCACAGATTTTGTAGCTTGGTGAGAGCCCTCAGTCTTCAAACGCTTGCTCCATATGGACACTAAAGTCGGAATGAAAATGGCGCACACTGGGTTCCTACACTCTAGGTTTTTATATTCTGAACAGTATTGTTCCAGCATTAAGAATGCCCACCATTTCATCCTTCATTCCCTCTCTTTGGAGCAGAGATGCTGTAGAGGAAAGAGAAAGGGGCTGTAGACAGTGCTGTGAGCAGCTCTTGCTGTCTGAGCTTCTCCTGGGTGCTTTGTTGTTTGTTTCGGACCAGGGTTGTTCTATATGTATAGGAGAAGCTATGGCATGTATATGTTTTCACCAGTGAGAAGCGTTTTTAAGGTGGAGGCTTACCACAGGGGTATCCTTACAGTAAAGAGAGTGTATGTCTTCTAAAGAGCGGTGTATGAACTAGACCAATATTCAGCCAAGTTTTTGTTCTTTTTTTCCCTCTCCTGTAGTTTGTGGACAACATTTCCTCTCGAGAAGATATAGATTCTGCAGAGTACTATCTTTACAAGTAAGCTTTTCTTCACTGCTGGTGTCATACCCACTTTCAACACTTTGAGGTTTTGTTTTTTTTTGTAGTACTAAGAAGTTTGTGTGTGTGCGTGTGTGTGCGCGCGCGCGAGAGAGAGCTTAAACCCAGTTGCATTAACAAAAGATTCATGTATTTCCTGTTCCCATGTAGATTATGTGAACTCTTGTTCACTTCAAATCCAAGCCACTGTACTTTGACATCTTGTCATTTTCTTTAATCAGAACTAATGCTCTTATTAAGATATCTTTTTATAATCAGAACACTTGGCTCTTTTCTCAGCTTTTTTTTTTTTTAAGAAACATTTTTGTGACTTTGTGGATGTTTTTGTGTGTTAAGGGTCTGGGTAAACTGTGCAAGGACAGTGATAATGATGTATGCTAGTTGTTCAAATGACTCCAGCTTCCCAGCCTCAGAGTTTATACGAAACATAATAAGGCCTCAAAAAAGTTTTGTAAAAACGAAAAGTTACAAGCTATGAACTCTTGGGAGTTTCTCTTTTGTAACTGAAATTGGGGTTTAAGCTGGGACACCAGAGACCTGACCCTCTGAGATACTTCTACTAGGTAGGCCTTCTGTTTCCTGGCCTAACATGAAGGCATATTGAGCAACTTCTTAATCTTAGGTAGACTACAGCTCTGGCTGTCCTGCCTGGAGCAGTTCTTATTCTCTGAGCAGTTCCATCACTTAGAGCATAGGTTCTCAGCCTTTGGGTTGTGACCTTTTGAGAGTCAAATGATCCTTTCACGGGGGTTACCTAGACCATTGGAAAGCACAGATATTTACAATTCCTACCAGTTATGAAGTAGTAATGAAGATAACTTTATGATTGGGGTCAACACATAAGGAGCTATGTTAAAGGGTTGCGGCATTAGGAAGGTCAAGAACCAGTGCCTTAGAGTAACACTTATTGCTGCCATGGTATAAGCTTGCCTCCATCCCTGTCACAGCCGGTAGCCACCGTCATATTTTAACTGACCGATGGAAAGCTAATGGGCTTTCTGCCGTGGATCTTGGCACAGGTAGCAGTTGCAAGCTCCAGCAGTTCCCAGGACCTGAGGTACATATTCCCTTCTCATCTTATCCCAGGAGAACATTTGAAATCCTAGACATCACAGATCTGAAAGCTTGGGAAAGCCAGTATCTCTGGGTACCAGGGATCTTTACAGGAAGTCCGATGCTGAGGCAACAGAAGGGACAACAAACATCTGGACATTTGGGCACGGGAGCTGACCACACTGGGACACGCTGCTTAGGACAGAGAAGGAGCGGATGCTCTAGTTACCACGGCCAACTTCAGGTGTTCAGAGAAGTGCATACGTTGACAGAAATCCAGAAACAGTGATAGTCTACATCTGAAGGGAAAATAAGAATAAAAGTGACTCAGACAGTGGGGAGGTTAAAACTGACAGCCCTTGGGAAACAGGGCGTGCGGAGAGCACCAACAGCAGCATCAGCTGAGGTAAAGCGTGGAAGAGACAGCTGACACAGGAGGAGGGAACTGAGGCAGACACATGAAGTAGGTCTGCTTCGTGCCGGGTGTGGTTTGGATGTGAGGTTGGGAAACAGGCTTGGGAGTGCTGTACAGGTGCTCTTCACCCCTCTAGAGCATGCTCTTCTGGGGTGGCCTGCAGGCCCTCCTAGAAGCCCTGGGTAGAGGGTAGGGGAGAATGAGGGCAAGAGAGCCCACCTGTGCTGCCACAGTTCCTTCGCGTCTGCCAGAGAAGCCATGCCTCCATCTTCTTTCTATGTTGGGGTCTGCACAGAACATTTTATAGAGATCTGCAAATTGGGGAAGCATGAAAAATCACGTTTTAGCAAATCAATGATGCTTCACATTTTCTTCCGTTACGAGTATAGACGGCAGATGCCTGTACTATTTGCAGCATTTGGCTTTCTCGCCAATTAAAATCATTGATTTTTTTACTTTTTTAACCATATCACATTTGTAGCAGATGTTTTCAAAACTGCTTGTTGCAGCTTAGAAGTGAGTAGTTAGACCTGGTCCTGGCCCTGGGGTCTCATGCACTGACGGTGCAGCATATATCTTGCCTCATCTGGAAACTTTTTAGTATCTTGATACTTTTATCTGGGTAATTGGTTTCAGTTGTGAAAAAACAGTTTTGAGAATTTTACAGTTTTAACATGGACAGGCATGGCGAATGTTGAATCCATTGTCACACTGTAGAAAAGGCTGCGGTGCTTCAGGGACGGATCTTTTCCTCAGAATCCGAGTCCTGCATTGTCGTGGAGAGCAATGTGCCGCCAGTGATGAGAAGAAGGCTAAGCTCGGAGTCGGGCTGTGGTGTGGCGGCACGTTCATCCGTGCTGCATCACGGCCGTAGTCAGTTGATTAGCTGACCTGGCAGATAACAGGCGGCCCTGCTTGGGGGTGGATGACAGGTCAGGAACAGCTGGGGGGAGGCAGATGGCAGCCTGCTTGTCTCCAGGTCCCATGTTGGCAGCCCGCCGGAGGACCAAAATAGCTTCATTTTTCAATGAGCAGAAACGCTGTGATGGCTCCTGGGAAGGTGCTGTGGGGAGTGTTGGTTAGGATGAGCTGCAGGCAGATTTCCACAGTAGTCGTTCTCTTTGAGGTCTTGAAGATTGTGTCCCATAGCCTTCTTATATTTTTCTGTTAGCATATTGCTTGGTCTCTATGACACACACTATTTTTTAAGTCTAAAAGTCAAAGGGCAGCAAGCAGTTCCTAGAGCTTATTTTTTAGGAAGAGTTCCCTTTAATACTTTTAAGAATAGCAGCTTTAACACTGTGTGCTGTGGTCATTTTATTTGCTAATCCTTACCACAAGCCTGGGAAATAGTTAATTGTAATTAATGCTCTGTATTAGACAGGAGCAGGTTTGCAAATTTCATTCACACCTCACCAGAGATTCATGAGGGCTTGCTGATAAGAATGAGAGCTGTTGGTTTCTAATACTTGAGAGTCTATACTTTGCTCTGATCTTTTAGCCTGGAGCTAGTAACAGGAATATGGTGTGGAGTTGATATACTTTCCCAGCTGTGGCTTACCATTCCTCGTGTGATCTGAGGTGATTGCCGCCTTTATTACAATGAGGAGACGACTTGCCACCCGTAGGGGCTCTTGTTCTAACAGGCCAGAGCAGTCCAGGCTGTTACGAATACCTATGGATCCATCTTTGTATAGACGTGTCCTTTCGTTCTCTGGGGTGAATTTGTAGGAAAATGGCTGGAACATATAGAAGATAGATGTTTGACTTATAAAGAACTTGATAGTTGTTTTACAAAGTATTTAGCCCATTTTAAAATCCTAATGGAATCTCATTCCTCTGCACTTTAGCTTGACAGATTAAGCTGGACAAATATATATTTATTTTGGTTTAAATTAGTAATTGCCTGGTGATTCCTCTGTTGACAAAATGTTCAGGTTTTTGCGTTAGTTTAACAGTTGTTTTCTTTTACTGACTTTGAAAGTTCTTTTTCTGTGTCTTGTGTTTTTATTCACTTAACATATTTTTCAAAGTAAAGTTTAATTGATGGAAATCAATTCTTCCTGGGTTTTGGTTTTTGTTTGTTTGTTTGTTTTTATGGCTTTGGTGTCATCTAAGAAATCTTTGCCCAACTGAACACCAGCGGTAATTTTCTCTGATATTTTACTGTAGAATTTTATAATTTTAGGTTCTATAGTTAAATCTATAAATAATTGAGGGGCTTTTGTTGTTTGTTGTGTTTTGGGTAGTTGTTTGGTTTGGGGTGGGGTTTTTTTTGCTTTTTGTTTTGTTTTTTAGATAGGCTAGAAAATCAGGCTCAGGGTTTGTTTTCTGTTTTTCATAAAAACATCTGATTTTATCTAGGCTATTTACAATGTGAACACAATACTATTCACATTGCCTTTAACTTCTTGGTAGTAATTTTCTGCTTTGGTTTATTTGATGATAAAAATAATATATTGTCTTGGTGGCCACAGCTTTTAATGTCTTTTCATGAGATAACATGCATCTAACAAGGCTCTGCATTATCAAAGTTCTTTTGGCTAATTAGGTCTTTTCCATTCTATATTTATCTATATGTGTATATGTATATACACATTTGCAATGCTATATGTTTTTTAAGATATATTTTTATTTTGTATATGAGTGCTTTAACTACATGTATATAAGTGCACTGTGTGCGCCTCATGCCCACAGAGGCCACAAAAATGCATCAGATCCCCGAAAGCTGAAAGAACACTGAGGTATGAGCTGCCGTGTGGACGCTGGAAACCAAACCTTTTTTTCTGCAAGAGTGGCCATGGATCCTAACTGCCGGGCCATCTCTCCAGCCCACACGTGCTTGCCTTCTTTATGTTTGTCGTTTTGTTTGTTTGCTGTGATAGGGTCTTACTGTGTAGCCTGGGCTGACCCAGAGCTCACCGTGTAGAGCAGACTGGCATCTTACAGAGATCCACCGACCTATGCCTCCCGATGCTTACCTATGCTGGAATTAAAAGCACGTGCCACCATGCCTGTATGCAGCTTTAAGGTGGAAGTGAGTAGGAATAAACAATTCAAGCAATATGTCTAATATATATTTAGAAAAAAGGGGAAAGGTAAATACAGGGAACATGAAGGGAAAGATTAATTTTGTTAGTCAGCTATTCCTTTTCCACTGAAACAAATAAACTGCTCTGATAATGTTTGAGGTGAAAATACATGAGGACAAATACCCAATTACTGGTTCCTTAGGATGAATCAGCTCTGTTTATAAGGGAAGTTCTAAAGCCAATAGAAGATAGAAGAGTGTTTCTTATTCACTAAAACTGTGTGTATTCAAAGGAAAGATGCTATAATCAGTACAAATCAGAAAGATTGCCGATTGTTAAGGCTAAGCGTGTACGTGGAGCACTTAAAAGTCCAGACAGATCCCAAATATAATAGGTAAATTCACTGTCTTTATATAACAAGGTTTATGTTTTACAATAGGTTTGGGGTAAACCGACCAAGGGATTGATGTCGTAAGCAGCAAATATGCATAAAAAAGATAGGGCTTGCCTTGGAAAGTTGAAGTAAGGACTGACTACAGGGCCTGCCATCCGACAGAGATCAGCCTGAGGGGAGGACTGAGAAGCAGGGCTGACAGATGGAGGGAGAGAAGGATTACAGAAGAGAGAGAGTTTTAATGTTAGGATTATATTGATATTGAATTTGTAAATTGGTACATCATCTAAGTTGGGCACAGTGGCACATTCCTACATCTCAATACTCAGGAAGCTTAGAGCAAGAGGGTCATGAATTCGAGGCTAGCCTAGGCTATATGGTGAGATCCTGTCTCAGAAACAAACAAAAATGTATAGAGGGATGTTTAGCAATATAAAAATTATAAATGCATGTATTCTTAGATCCAGTTGTAGTTTCAGATATTTAATCTAATATAACCTCCTACATATGAAATACTATCCATTGCAAAAAGTAAAACTTTGGCTATTAGCAGGAATATACTTCAATTAGTTATTCTATAACCATGTAGTAAATGTTATGCAGTGATTAAAAAAATGGGGGCTTAAGGTATGTTTGTATTTTCCAAGAAATAGTTACAGAATTAGTGAAGTTGTGGTTTATGTGACATGTGTGCGTATGTACACATGTATGTGTGTATATATATATATATATATATACATGTATGTGCACAGAATGTCTTAGAGTGGTAAGCAATATGTTAGCAACGTTTTCTTTCAGAAAATACTTCTGGAAGTCTCTCTTGAACCTTTTGAGTTTTATGTTGTGAGTGTATATTACTTAGTCAAGGAGTATTTTTTTAATGATCCATAAGATAATTATCATCAGTAGACTCTTGAGAAATGTGTATAATAACAAAGGTATTCCATGAAGATTAATAACAATTTTTATTTAAATAGGTAAAGGTAAGAGGGAAATTAATTTTTCCTGCTTGCAGTGAAAGAAGACCTGACCTGTGATAATAATCAGCAGTAGACATGAAGAGAGAAATGTATTATACACAGGAGGGGAAAAATAAATCAACAGAGTTAATGAAAAGTTGAAAGCAAAGAGGATTGGAAATTAAGAGCTGGCTAATGGGAAAATGACTAGTACATTGGCAGAGGTGCTGAGTCGGAAGCAGATTAGAAAGCAGCAAGAGGCTGGACATTTCAGCTCTTACTGTTCGCATACGTATTTCTAAGTCTGTGCTTTCTGCCCCTGATTGTACTGAGGCTGTTAGAGAAGAGCTGGCCACAGACCTTTGGAAGAACAATTGCCAAAACATACCATTATTTCTTCCTGGCATTCTGACACCAGCTGGGAATCTGGAGACTAGGTGCCCTCTGAGGCTTTTCAACTCCAGAATCTGAAATTGAAACTGAAGTGACTTCTGTGAAGTCTCTGGCCTGTCAAGTTCTGACAGCTGTGGGCGGAGCGGTGAGTCAATCCAGGGGCTTATCAAGTAGGCTAGTGTAGGTTGATCAAGTAGGCCTGTGCCTGGTTTCTCCAGAGACAGTCTCAGGAGGAACCAGGACAAAGACATAATGAGTGCTTAACACACTTAATGACAGAGTGACAGTCAGACCTAAAGAAAGCCTAGCATGTAAGGAGACCAGTGTCTGTGGGGGGTGAGTGCTTACATAGCTTAACTTCATCAGAACAGTAGTGCCCGATTGAGCCCCAGTTTGATGTTAGCTGTTAAGCCCATCCAGCTGACAGCATATACCAGCTACCCAGAGGAGCACCTGGCCTTGTCTCTTTAAGATTGAAGCCTCAGACTTCGTGAGCATGAGGAGCTGGTCTCCTTAGCTTCTCAGAAACACTGCTCACTTAAATGTTATTGTTAACATTTTAGTCAATTTTGTCATGATTATCAAAAGAAACCAGTAGATGTAAAACTAGATCACAGAAAGAATGAGGTTTCTGATCTGTTGTGGGGTCTTAGTTGTAAATAGCTGTAGTAATCCCCACTTACTTTCTAGACAGCTATTTGTTGTGTAATACTTATCTTCCTATCTTCTATCTATGAAAGATTCACAAAGGACATTTTTGATGACTTGCATATAAATGGGAAAGAAAAGGGCTAAAGAAATCTAATAGCTGGCTTCCAAAATCTTTAACGAGTAACCCTCTAAAAAATTAAGATTTATGTAAAAAGATATTCTCTGGATTCTGTTTCATGTCCTGGGATCGACAGCTCTTTCTACATGGTCAGGACCCCTGAACCAAGCCTGTGGGACTCACACCCTTCTGCTGATTGTGAGTTTGCAGTTAGTTCTTGGGGGCTGGTGCAGTGCTTAAAGAGAGCAGAGCAGATACGCAGAGGCTGCAGGGAGGTTTGTGGCAGCAGAGGTTACAGTTGATTGCATCATGAGTTTTGAGGCCAAAAGCAAATAAATTCTTAAGTATTTCCAGATGCTCTGCGTCTAGAGACGTGAGCACTCAGGAGCTTTGAGAGGAATTCTCTTCACTGACCGTCACTACTGCCATTTTCATGATCAGATTTCCCCTTGTGTTTGTTTTAACCAGGCCGGGGTTTTTGAGGCCTGTTCTGTTCCTCTAAGTAGTGATGCTGGTTTTAAGACCACGCCCCCCTTTCCTAGCTAGTCTTAGGTGAGCTTGGAACTTGAAAGCAGGTCCTTTCAGCACCAGACTAAGCAGCCTGTGAGGGAAATACTCCCTGCTTCCTGCTACATACTCAGGGGTGAGTGCTGTCCAGAGGTGATGCTCTAGGAGGTCATAGTCTTCATTGCGACAAGCCTTGGCACAGCTGGTAGAAAAGGCTTGGGAAATGCTAAGATGAGACTCTGGGGTCTCCTAGGTACAGCTCACCCCTGTTCTTCACTTGCTGGGTTAATAGCAGATGATGAAAGGTATCATGCGTGACACACAGTACTCTCATAGCTCAGCGACGGTGGCCTGCTGTGCTTTCTGACTGTGTCCTGTCTCTTGTTTTGCCTCATCTGTACTTGCCCTGACTTTTAATCTAATTCCTGATCCTTCCTTAAAATTTTATTTCAGCTATTTGTTGACTCATCAAAATCAGTTTTTCTTTACTTGAGAAGCAATTTTGAAGATTAGGCTTGATAACAGAGTCAGGAGCTAGTGTGCCAGACAGGCTTTGAGTGTCAACTATGGCAAATGCTAGCAGTGTGGTTTGGTTACAGTCTCCACTCACTAATAACATCAATATTAAAATAGTACTCCTGTCTCAGGGTAGGTGGGAGGCTTTGAGGAACTGTTTAAAAACTGCTGCAAGGGTTTTAGAGCAGAGAAGGGGAATGCTTGGTCAGATCTCACTGCAGTTTGTCCTTGAAGATGAAGGGCTGTTTTCCCTTCACTTTTCTTCTAGGGAAAATGTATTTTAAATTCAGGTTTTGTTTCTGTTTATTTGTGTGTGTTTGTTTTGGTTTTGGTTTTTCAAGACAGGGTTTTCTGTTTAGCCTTGGCTATCCTGGGCTCAGTTGGTAGACCAGGCTGGCCTCGAACTCACAGAGATCCACCTGCCTCTGCCTCCCTGAGTGCTGGGATTACAGGCCTGTGCTACCATCCCTGGCTCAGATTTGGATTTTTAAGCCCATTATTCCCCAGTGATTGTTGTCAGTTTTCACTAAGGGGCATCACAGCCCAGGCCTCATCAGGGCTCAAAAGTGGGGAGAGACAGGTAGGTGCTTATGAAGAGTCCTAGCTCAATACCAGAGGGAAAGGATGTCAAATTTGGGAGAACCGTCCTGACTCTACTTGAAATTGCCCTATTGGTAGCTACAAGTTTTAAGCTTTACAGCAGCCAAGAAGCCCAGAAGGGAGCAGCAGAGAGTCATCTACTTTCTGTCTGCAGGAAAGGAGTGTGCGAAGTAATTCCCAGGTAGGAAAGCCTGCCCCAAACCCAACCTTGGCCAGATGTTACTGAGTCTGTCATCAAAGCACAGAATAGAGACCGTGTAGGAGTTCCGGGCCACAGGCCTTCAGACAGCTGATAAAGAACCTGTATGTCTGTTCTGATGGTCTGCCCACGCAGCAGCTTAGCACGGCTGAGGCTGCTGCCTATTGTCAGCACTCGTCTCCCTGATGGGGAAATGGGGTAACCTGTTTGTGTAGCCCATTGTTACACGGAAGAGTGCTCTACGGTGGCCTGAAGGTTAGGATGAGACAGACAGAAATTTCAGTACTTTAAAAATTATGGAAAAGGTCATTAATTCTTTTAACTTGTAAAGAAAAAAACTACTGCATTTTAATATTTTCTGGCAGTCTCTATTTTAATCTCCATTTATCTGTTTTAAGAAAATTGAAATATTCAGATTTCATCTATAAAGTTAATGCATTTTTTTTTTTGTAGAATTATTTGAGAACCTAAGAAGATAATCCTAAAATCAAGTGAAAGAATAGAGGGCCAAGAATAACTTAGAAACTAACGGAGTGGTCTGCCAGATAGATACAAGGCTTCTTAGGGTGGCTGGATGCACTGTGTGCACTTGCGCACAGCGTGGTGACGGCAGAGCAGAGCTGCACCCTTGGAAACCTGGGGTGCTCCGTGTGTCAGAGAGAGGGACTAAATCACGCCTGCTGCTTGGATAGTGGGTTATATGAAGAAATGCGCACACATGCACTCCCCTTTTTTAAGATAGAACAGCAGTCTCAATGATAAAAGCAAACTATTTCTTTCTGTCTGGAAATAAAGGAGAATACTAGAGTTTTGGCAGTGAAGGCTTGTTGTAAATATGATGCAAGAAAAAATGTAACTGACTAAAGGCTGGTAACTCCAGTGTATGAAAACTTAAACATTCTGTAAGAAATTAACACTAAAGGCAAGCAAGATGTGCAGTCCACCCGTGTCCGTTGAGATGAGATGACCGAATGGAAGACCCCCCGTGGTGCTGGCAAGGTTTACTATTCTGACATATTGCCAGAGTTAGGCTGTACTTCAGGAAGAGAGAGTTGTGTCTACTTGATAATAGTGTCTGTGATTTTGTTTAGTCTGTTCATATCTCTTGGTCCCGGGATTACATAATCTTAAAAAATATAACAGAAATATCCCTCTTCTGTTTTCTCAAAATTTGTATAAAACATCCCTTCAGTAGTTGATAGCATTCACCAGTGAAGTAATCTGGACTTGGATTTTATTTTAAATATTTTTAATTACAATGTAGTATATTTTAATAGCTATATGGCATATCAGTATCATATTTTGTCTTGTTCAGTGTTACTGAGAGCGGCTTGTTCTTAGGAAGAACCATTAATACCCTTTTCAGCATCCTGCTTGGGTTACTAGGGGTTTTTTTGTTGTTGTTGTTCTAATTTATTAGGCTTTTTGTAATGTTTACAGAATAGCTTGAATTAACGTTTTTCTCATTTCTTTGGGTTTTTCTTATTGTTTTAATGTATAGTAATGTTTGCTGTGTTGGTTTTTTGTATAATTTAAGTTTTAAAATTTTCTTTATGACTTTTATAAGACTGACATTTTTCATCTTAATAAATTTCCTCACTTATGTATGCTTTTGCTTTTAACATGCAAGTAAGTATATGTGATTCATGTGGAATTACTTTGAGTTAATTATGAGATACAGATTCATGCTTATACATAACCTTATATGTAGAAAACATGCCCCCCAGCCATACTTATGCCATTTGTTGAACAACCCATGATGTGCCTTGATATAGGAAACATTCTACAGTTCTACCTGTGTCATTGCTTGACTTCTATTATGCCTCCTTTTGAACTATATTTAACAACCTTATTAATTTTCAAACATATTTTCCAAACATGTTGTTTGACTGTGTAGTTCCTCCCTCCTTCTCCCAGTGGAGAGACTTAGATAGTAGCTAAAATTCTCAGATATGTGGCCGTAAACCTCAGACAGCCTATAGGGCTTTTGCTAATAATAGTCAGAACCAAATATCATTCTCATTTTCATGCCTCTCATAGAAGAGCCTGTGGATTCCAAAGGGAGGCATTATATGTCCCCCTATTCTGTCGATGAAGGATAGGGACTGACCAAAGACCTTATGCTGGTTCCTTTGATTTCTTCCTCTAAACATGTAGGAACATTTGTTTCCTTATCACCCAGCCTCATAAAAACATTGTTTGCTTGGGATGGGGGGGGGCGGGGGGAGGAAGGAACTACAGGGAAGATACAAAGTGAATAAAGTGTAATTAATAAAGAATTTAAATTAAAAAACAAAACAAAACATTGCTTGCCAGTTCCACAAATGTCGGGTCAGGTTAACTTGACCTCATCTCAGTGCTGTCGCTCCTGAAAGCACACTGGCATTTGGTGTGTTCATGTCACCTTCTCTAGCGGCGTCAAAACACTACTTCCTCTTCAGGAACACTCGTGGTGCAAAGTGAAGAATGTCTTTTTAAAGAGAGGCAGAAATAGCCTGGATTTGTTTTCACATGTCAGTAGAGGACTATAAGCCTCTGGACTTTTAGATGTTGTTTTGAAAGAGGATGGTTTTCAAGTTAAGACTGTATTCTGATAATAGTACTGTTCGTCATATTTATGATTCCCAGATTTTATTTTAAAGAGGTGACTGAAAGACTTTAGACGGGGCCCCTTTTCCTACCACACAGTGAAGTTAGCTCACCTCAGGACAGAGTGTGGGTTTGAAGCTAAGGCTGGCACCGTGGGGCTGATCGTGACGTGTATGGCTGTTGCGGTGGGAATCACCGAGGGTGTTCCGAATGTCGTGAAGTTAGCTCACCTCAGGACAGAGTGTGGGTTTGAAGGTAAGGCTGGCACCGTGGGGCTGATCGTGACGTGTATGGCTGTTGCGGTGGGAATCACCGAGGGTGCTCCGAATGTCATGTCCTTGCCCTCCACCTGCCTTCTCTTGGCTTTCATCTTGAGGATTGCCTTTCTTTGTAGATAATCATCATTTGGGCTCCACTCTCAGATCCTTCTAGCCATTTTCTGGTGGTTCTGAGTTCCCAAGATACTTATTTGGAAAGTGACATTGGAGCACTTTATTTCTTAGGATCTTGATATTTTTTATGGTAAGGTAGGACAGAGTCTCTTTTATTATTTGTCTTGATATCTTCATCTTTGGTGGCAATAAATCTGGCCTCTCCCCCCTTGGACAGAATGTAGTATATTTCTGGAGAACTTCCAGCTAAGGTCTACTCTTTGAGGATTATTATATCATAGTGACTTTGTCTTCTCAGCGTCTGAGAAGACAGCTGCTCTTCAGTAAATACTTGTTGACTGAATGATGAAATGAAATTTATAAGCCAATAATATTTAGAATTCTGATTGTGTGCATGTTGTTTTCCTCGGTTCATGCATCCTTTGAACTCACTTAATGTACAAGTAAGGATAATGGGGGGGGGCAATTTTTGTAAAAAGTGCATATGAAGTATAGAATATCACTCTAGGGAGATGGTGTGACTAGCAGTGGGCTGGAACGAGGTCTGTGTGGTTCCACCAGCACAACCCCAGTCTGAGTCTTGGCAGGCTGTGTAAGCCTTGCTGATCTCAGCTTCTTCATCTTTAAACAGAGGAAACTGTAGACCGATCTTCACTGGCATGTGCAAATGCTCTGGAAAGGGGAAAGCCTGCTACAGGTACAGAGGAACTGCGTTCTCGGCAGGGCTGTCTCCAGGGCTTTGAGCTCCATTGTGGGAGACATGGAGAATCCTCACTGTAAAAGCAGCATATTTGCTGAGGTGCGAGAAGACCACAAACTCAGTGGCAGCACATTTCTGGTTCCCCGTGTATGCTCCCTCCCCAGCTCGGTACTGTTTTCTTCGTTTCTGCTTGTAGTTATGAACTCAGCCAGCTGTAGATTCATAGAGCATTGGGAAAATATGGGACTATTTGGGTAAGCTGCTTTTACACTCAGTCCAAGTTCCAGGAATGGTGCTCTTGGGTTCTTCTGCTCAGTTAGGAGCGGGGCAGCCATATGTATGCCATATCTTGAGAACCATTGGGAACTTCTATGGGCCCTCTTCCTGACTGGGCTTAGAGTTGTTCAGGCAGTAAGTGTGTGGGTGTTTGGAAGGACAAAGAGGCAACGGCATATCTGCCTTTCTGTCTGGCTTCTCAGGGCCTGTTGCTTTTCCCTGTTTTCTGTCTCTGCCCAAGGTGGCATATCATCTTAGGCCAAGCTCCAGAGTAGTTTCTGACTTTTGTGTCTACCATCTTTATTTGTTTTATTTATAGTACAAATATTTATTCTTCAAAGATGAGAATGAGAAAACCATGACCAATGTAGTAGGGCCAGGTGTGGTGGTGTACAGCTTTAATCCCAGTGTTCAGAAGCAGAGGCAAGTGGGTCCCCGAGTTCAGGGGTAGTCTGCTTTACAGAGAGCACTGGCATACAGTGCTGCATTGGAAGATCTTGATCTTGTCTCATTAAACGAGAAGTAGATCTATTTGAAAAATCCTGATTTCCTTCACAGAACCACCCTCCCATCTCACTTAGGATACAGATATTACAAGTTATACTAATGATGTCCTGGATTTGTGATTCCCAGTTGTTGACAGGCAGATGAATATCGTTGCCCAATTATTTTATAACCTTGCTTGAGGTGACAAGCCAGTGTGATGCACATGCTCTATGTTCAGTCATCAGTGGGCCTCTGCCGTTACCAGAAGTTAGAAGAGCAGTAAAGTGATTAGCCAACCTCAGATCCCCTACAGCTGGCCTGTCTTTCAGGAAGACGGTGAACTGTCTGGCTCTGTTCCAACCAACATTTCCAGCCAGGTATCATGCTAAAACAATTCCTACACCTAGAAAATCATCTCTCCCAGCTCCTCCATTCTTACTCAACAAGCATTAATTGCACTTTCAATAAAAACTGAGCAGTGCTCTGGCCATGGGGATTCATTCCTTTTAAAAGTCTGCCAGGCCATGGTGCCTTTCCGTATCATTCCAGCCAGCTCTCCCGGGTTCACTGATCACATGGGCCTGGCTTTGTGACTGGCTTTGTGACATTAGTAAGCTATGAGAATAGCAGTATTTTGAAAAAAACTTAATTGAATAAAACCTCAGAATTCACATAGGGTCTTCTGTTTTCAGATACTGGCAGAACAGCCAAGGCTACACAGAAAAACTCTTTTTCAAATAATAATAAAAATAACGGCAGGAAATAGTAAGTGCTCAGTGACTGTGAGTGTCTAATGTAGCTAGTCTTTGCTGCTTTGTGGTTCCCCACCCTTTATTACTTTGGTTTCATCCTTCTTCTATCACTAGATAGAAGAGAAAGAAGAACAGAGGGAAGAAGGGAGGGAGAGATCCCTAAATCTAATTTCTTTCCTTTTGTGTTTTCTTTGAGCATAACTACTAACAAACTGCAACCACCACCACCACACACACACACACTCACACAACCAACAACCATTGTCTTAGTCAGGGTTTCTGTTGCTGCAGTGAAGCGCCATGATGGAAAAGCAAGTTGGAGGGGGGACGCTTATTTGGCTTACACTTCCAGATCATAGTCCATCACTGGAAGAAGCCAAGACAGGAACTCAAACAGGGCTGGAGCCTGGAGGCAAGAGCAGATGCAGAGGCCATGGAGGGGTGCTGCTCACTGGCTTGCATTCTTATAGAACCCAGAACCACCAGCCCAGGGAAAGCAGCACCCTCCCCATTGATCACTAATTGAGAAAATGCCTTATAGCTGGATCTCATGGAGGCATTTCCTCATCTGAGGCTCCTTCCCTCTCAGATTACTCTAACTTGTGTCAAGTTGACACAAAACCTACCAATACAGCTACCAACTCTGCCTTTGGGGCCTTCACCTCCTACCATTTCCTCTACAGCATTTGAAATCAAATTTCCCGGTTTTTTCTTTATCATGCTCCATGTTGGATGCCACTTGTAGCCAATCTTTGCTACTTTGTGGGTTCTTTTCCCACCCTTTGTCTCCTCCCCTCCACCCAGTTCCGCTCTCCATTATTAGATAGGACAGAAAGAAGGAGAGAGAGAGTAAAAGATAGAGTTCCCTGAATCTAATTTTTTTCTTTTTGTTTCTTCTTTGAGCATGACTAACCGCAAGATGACCAGCAACCACCAATCCCTCCTATGGGGCTCTGATTGATACACCCTCTGAAAAGTTCCCAGACTTCCAAGTGTCACACAATGACAGAAACTATCTGCAGCTGGCAAAAACACGCCTCTGCTAGATCATGAGGCAAATCATAGTCAGCTGCTGGGGTCATTTTGAAGCAGCCCCATATCCCCTACCTGGGATGAAAAAGGATACATTCTTTATAATATTTTTGTGTTTTTTTTAAAGAAACCACAATTCCAGAATGGACACTACAGTCTACCACTCTTCTTTCATGAAGCCTGGCTGCCACTGTAAGCTTCAGGTTAGAATAGTTTTCTCTAGCTCTCATCATAGATGTGCTCTTGAGTTCCATGTTCCATTAAGCAGCTAATCCTAGTCACTTCTCTGCCATTTGGCCGAGACCAAGTGAAGCAGTTGTTTTTCCCCACTCTCCTAGCCCCTGGCAGCCTCAGGTTGACCCTCTGTTCTGCGGATTTATGTATTCTACTGTTGTCTATTATTACATGTATCATGTCTATTGATAAAATATTCCCTCTTGTGTCTCGCTTCTTCAGCATGTTTTCAAAGTTCATCTTCATTGTAGTATATATGCTTCTTTCCTTTCCTTTTGCAACTTAAAAATATTTCACCCATTTGCCATTCAATTCATCTGCTGGTGCATACTTCCATCTTTGACTTTGTGGCTAGTGCTACCGTGGACACATGTGTACATGTATTTGTTTAATTACCTGTTTTCAGTTTGGGGTGAGTATATACCTGGGAATAAGTTGCTGTGTTCTGTGACAATCTGTGCTTCATAACCCCCAGTTTTTTCCATAGTAGCTGAACCATATTACCACTGATAATATGCAATGTTCCAGTTTTTCCAGTCTCACCAACATTGTTCTATTTTGGGGAAATATTGTAGCTATCCTAGTTGCCACATCTATCACTGAAAAATGAAACCTGAAACCACAATAGTGTGTACACATCACTGATATATACGTATGGCTCATTCGGTAAAAGTGCTTGCCACTAAACCTAAGGACTTAAGTTCAATCCCCAGGACCCATATAGCAGAAGGAGAAAACTGATTTCCTCAAGTTGCCCCTGGCTTCCTCACATGTTATGGTATGTCTGCATACATGGCTGTGCACACATATAAATAAATACATTCAGTAAACATTTTTTAAAAGTACAGTTCTCACTATAATGTAGCACACAGCTTCCTGATACTCAGTTGTTGGTATTTTGTTTTTTTTCATGAATCTCTAGCAGATTTTTTTTTCATTGTTTCAGTCAGTTTCTGATCAGCATTATTATCACACCAGTGAAGTGGTTTTTCAGAAACATATGCAAGATGCTACTTAAATATAGATTATTTAGCTAATTATGGCAGAAAATAGCATGAAACTTGGCAATTTGTTGTCCTGGAAACAGCCCAGCAGTTCATGCATATTTTGAGTGACCTAATTACTTAGAAAATTCTGAGTCTACTTCACGTTAGTTCAAATGTGTTTCCCTGATACATCTTTTTATTGTGTAATGACTTTTTCTCTCCTCTCAGCCAGCACTGGTTTTACCTGGTGCACAGTGTTTAGCATGGGTAGAATAAAGTGTCTGGTCATGTAGTGCAGTGATGGACCCTCTCCTCTGGTTTAAGTGCTAAGTTTTTCTCCCTGTGTTCTGTGTTGTACAGATTTCACCCAGACCACAGCAGCCAAAAAGTCAATGTGATCATCTTCAAGTTATGGGTCTGTAAATAGAAGTGAAACAGCAAGGAAAATGAAGGCTGGTGTCGGAAAGACAGGAAGATGCAAGACGTTGAAGGCAGAATGTATCTTCCAGATAGGTTACACGTGGGCCAGAGATTCACACTTAACAAGTGAAATACTCCACGTGTATGCAAATGCAATAAGAAAATATTTTTATAATCTTAAAGCTTGGTCTTTTTGAACATGGTATGAGTGTCAAAAAACACATTAGTAAGAATTAGATTTTTCTTAGGGATTATAAATTCAAATGTAGCAAAATGACTTACAGCTAAGTTAAATAATAGGAAAAATGAGAAACTAGTTAATTATTGCATTAGTTTTCCATTAATAACCTTAATAGTTTTAAACTAATAATGGTAGGAATTATAAACATTGCAATGGGGGGGGGTGAGAAAAGGCAATTCTAAAGGAAGACGAGTCGCCAATAAACATATATAGTAGGTTCCGCCTTGCCGGTAAATATGTAAGTAAATAACATGATGGTAATTTTTTTTAAATTAATAATTCAGTTCTCATGGAAGCAAATATTCTCCCACCCCAAATACACCCACTAGCTAAAAACTTAAATTGGTAATTTTTAAAAGGAATTTGTCCTATAAAGAAATAGATGCATAACTCAAGAAAATTAACTGTAGTTTTGTTTACAATAATAAAAAAAAGAGAAACACCCTAAATCATTAAGTAACTGGTTAAATGAGCATTGTAATACTAGCTCTGGATGACCCCAATTATTTTTACTTCTATATTTTTTCTGTAATGAATGAAATTACTAGGTTTATGCCAGAAAAGAAAACTTTCAAACGGAAGCTTGCGAGGAAACCACTGGGAAAAGTGGATTTTCAGAGTACAGCAGATTATTAGATAAGGTGTTCAGAAGGACTGGTTGTAAGACTCAGAGGCTGGAGTGTTCTGGGCTTGTTTAGTTTAACTGTTCTTATACCAGTGGGGTTCAAGAACACAGAAGGCAGCACATGTCCACGAGAGAGCGAAGAAGCTCAGCCAGGGCCTGGGAGAAGGCATATGGAGATGGCCCTGCAGCAACACGATAGTCTGCCGCTGCTGGGGGGCTTGGCCTGGAGACATGGGTTCAGTAGCTGTGTGCAGCTAAGTTATCTTACTGCCTACTGTGTTCCTCCATGTTGTGCTACGACAACAGAATTCCTGAGAATTGAAAATATCAGAAATGTAGTCTTCAGTTCTAGAGACTGTGAAGTGTGAGAGCAAGGCGCCTAAGTGTGTTGTTAAAGGCCCACGCCTGCTCCCGAGGTAGTACCTTCGAAGCTCTATCCCCCAGAGTGCCGCTGCTCACAGGGCACAAGAGCAGAAGGGCCCGCCCCACGCCGCCCTCATGGCGCTGCTCGCTTGGTGGTGAGGCTCTGCGCTCCGACCTCAGCCTCCCATTTCACCCAACTTTCCTGAGACAGTATTGTGTTTAGTAAGAGTTGAATTCCAAGCCAGGCATGGTAGTGCCCACTTATACTCCCAGCACTTGGAAGGCTGATCTCTAAGTTCAAGGCCAGCCGGATCTACAAAGTGAGTTCCAGAACAGCCAGAGAAATCACAGAGAACCCTGTCACAAAAAAAAAAAAAAAAAGGGAAAAAAGGAAGGAAGGAAGAAAGAAAGAGTTGAGTTCCAGTTTGAGACTCAGAAGTGAGAAAACATTTAAACCTGTTTCCATAATGTGTTAGGTCATTGAAATAATGACAAAATGATTCATTTATTCTGCCCAAATCAATGAAAGCACACAATTTTCTATTGCCTTTTGTTTGGTAAATTTCTAAAACAAACAGCAACAAACAGAGAGCATAATAGAACATTTTCTTTTCACATTAGATGGGAGGGCACTGGGCCAGAGCAGCTGGTCTGTTCTCTTCGGTTTATGGGTTCACCTGGCAGCCTTTCTAGACAGATGCCCTCCCTCTTTTTCTTGGACTGATTCATGAAGATACTGTGGTGCCAGGCATTCTGCAAGCTCAGTTAACTCTAAGTTCTTAACATTATTGTAGACCAGGTTCTTGAATAGACAGTAGTGCCTTCTAAGTCCCACCTCAACCCAGGCGGTCATCTTAACAACCTTGGTGTTCTTCATTTCTGCCTTGCCAGTCCACCCTGAACAAAGAAAGCAAAGGCATACCAATCCAGCTTTTATTCTTTATTCCCACAACCGCTTGGAACATGAAATGTTGTTCTGAAACAGAGTTTCCATAAAACCCTAGCCCAGGAATCCCCATGGGATCAGGGATTGCAGCCAGGTCGCTTGACTCTGGAGTGCAGGCAGCTAGAGCAGCTGCAATGGCCACTTTCTCGCTAGCGTCCCTCAGTGAGAAAGGAGGCAGCTTACCGCTGTGAATTCAGGGTGGTCGGTTTACTGTAGGGAGAATAGCCGAGTATCTGTGGACCTTACGAGGCAGGGCTTTAGTGTAGATTCTTAGTCTCCTCAAGATCATCTGATTTAGCCTCATTTCACAAAACTCAAACTATAATGAAGAAGAAATAAAAGACTTTGTCAAAGGTACAAGTCTATCTTTAATAAGACTGACGTTTATAGAGCTCTGGCTATTCCACTAAGAAACATTAAAACAATACAAAGGGCTGGAGATGTTGCTCTGAGGTAGAGCATTCGCCTGCTGTGCTGGCCCTAGGTTTGATTCTCAGCACTGAAAACAAAAACAGTGTATGTGGGGAGGGGTGGATCAAAGCCAAAGTTTCCGGTATCTGGGGCACATGAGGGGTGAGGTGTGATTCTCTTTCCTGGCGCATCACACGACACATGCTCTTACAGTCTTTGATCATCAGCCGTACCCTGTGCAGAACAGCCAACAAGCCATTCTTTATTTGTTCATGCCGTTACATCTATTAACATTTGACATTTTCATGCATATATATTTTAATCACATTCGTTCACACTATTTCTCTCTTATCTGTGCTACCCCATCCCCAAACCCTTCATCCCTTCACCCTCCTTCTTTGACATCTTTTCTTTTTTCTCTTTAACCCACTAACTTTAATAGTTGTTTGTATATACTTGAGTATGGGGTTTTTTTAATAGATGTGGCCACACCGCTCCCCAGCAGCCATTGAGTGCCAGTGACCCCTCAGTTAGGAGTGGGACCTCATGTGCTCCTTTTATATTTTACTTACTTAGGAAGTCATCCTAGGGAAACTTTCTTAAAGCCCAGCCTTACAAACAACGGCATGCTGGTCCTTCTGTGCAGGTATTGGTGATGATAAAAAAATAACCACATTAGGCTGCAAGAGCCATGTAGTTTGGTCATCTTATTCTGGAAATCTGATAACATGAGTCAGTATGGAGGCTCCAATAAAATTAGAGAATAGCGGGCCCATTGTTTCAGGGCTCACTTAGGCAAATGGCCAAAATCAGATCACACAGTAATTCCCTGGTTTTGATGAGTCATCCTACTGCTTCTCTGTCTGGCCTGTGTATTTCTTCAGTTCTAGCTATTGTGTTGTCATGTGAGTTTGGGTAGCTGGGTAAAAACAGTGTTCAGTTCATATATTTTACACCATAAACTTATCAGAGTTCTCATGGTCAAGTTTGAGTTCACTTGTTTGTAAGCAGAGCATGAAGAGTATTCCCTGGCCTCCTGTATCCAGTCAGCAGGGTCTTCTGCAGTCGAGTCAGCCTGTATTCTTTGGCCTATCTTCCCTTCCTTAGATTTTATTTATCCTTTTATTAATGCCTGGAAGGATTTAAAATTTTGGAATAGCTCCACCTATGCTTAATTACATGGTGCTGTTATTCTGTTTAATAGCAGTCTCTTTTGTATGCGTATCTACAAACCTGTCAGGAAACACAATATAGTTCCATAATGCACACAATACCTTAGGCATGTACCAATAAACATATCTGTGGCATCCTCAGGATGGAGATTCATTATGGTACTTCATTGTTATTAATGAATCATAACGGAAATTTTAGAGCACAGGCAGCTTGCTTATGAGCCTATTGATAATACTGCATTCTAGGACCAGGAGTAAAACAAGATAGTGGCTTCACTCTTTATGATTGGATCCACTTGATGTTGTTTTCAAACTCTGAAATGAAAAATCACACCTTCTAGCCAAAGGTCCCTCTTCTATAGAACGAATTTAATTAGAATACAACCTCATGATTTACTGTTGATATTCTGGCTCAGGCATGAAGAAGCCCCGGGTGCTAGTAGAAAGCAGACAGAGACTCTTACCATCTCTGCTTCACCAGTCACTAAACGTTAGCACCAGACAATTGATGGTTGAGAGCTTCAGAACCCAACCCTCCAAGTCTGAATTCTGCCGTGTCTCAAATTGACTATATGATCTTGGGAAGGTTTTAGTTTTGAGGCTTCTTGTCTTAAAATGAGCATAATATGCTTATTTATAAAAAAATTATTTTGATAAGTAAATAAGTAGTTTTTAAGAGGTGGTAAGTACAATGATGTGCAAGTTAAGAAATCATGACATGTTGGTTATGTTACTGAATGTAGTTTCTGTGTGTTATCAGCTTGGGTGCCTGTGGAAAAACAGGTGTGAAACCAGGCATGGAGCAGTGATCAAGTGTGATGAGTATCCCATGAGGGCAGGTTAATACTGATGTAAAATAGGCTTGTAATTCATCTGGTTATCTGTTTGTGTTATCCAGCCTGGGCTCGGGTGACTTTCCTGTGTCAGCCTCCTTAGCAGTGGGGACCGTAGGCATGTTCCACTGCCCCTGGTAATGCTCTTAGCCCTTTGTCCATTCCTGCTGTTCTCTCAGGTTTTCTGTGATTATTGAATTTTGCCAAAAATGTGGCACATTTTAGATGTGACAGGTAAGAGGAACTAATAGAGCATTTTGCTTTAATTCAGTGAAGGAAAATGACATTCATATTTCTTGGTAGCAGGCACTTCTCTAAAGAAAAGCACAATGGTAGCCAGAAAGCAAAAGACCATTAAACATTTCTAATAGCAGTCCTTATTACAATTTGAATGACCTAAATTCACTGAAGAAGAATTTTTAACTCAGCCCTTGGAGGTGTTTTAGTCCCTTGAATTGGTACAAAAGAAAAGTATCTAATGGCATGGCTTGTGTACAGTGTCACATCCCATGTGGTGTTCGCACAGATCTCCTAGAGGAAGCAGGTGCTATTATGTACCATAGCTTCACGGGAACCATGTTCCCTGCTCTTGTATGTATCTGCATTCACTAAAGTCTCATGTCCTCTGCCCAGCATCTACATACATCATTCCAGGATCTGGAAAGAAATTTTGCTTTCTGTCAATCTTGAGGCTATCAAGTAAAGACGGTTTTATTTCTTTTCCCCTCTTAGTCTTTTTTCCTTCTCTTCCTCCTGTAAACACACACACACATTTTATATCTGCTCTGTAAAGCTACGGCATCCCTGGTTTCTGGGTCAGCCTTTTGTAAGAACTTGTCCTCCGTGTTCTGGGCCTCATTGTAAGCATATGTTCCTACTGTGCTTTTCTTTCTTTTTCTTTTTTTAAAATCTTGTAGGATTCATTCCCCTAGGTTCTTGGCCCTTCCAATATAAATAAAACATTTGATTTAAATATGTACATATATATGTTTGTATGGGAACAGGTCCTGTGAATATTTCTGAAGTTTCACCATTTTAAATAAAAATTATGCTAGGCATTTTGACTTAAACGTAAAATCTCAGTACTTGGGCTGATGATCTCTAAAGTTCAAGGCTATATAGTAAGCATCAAGCCAACCTGAGTTACATAGCAAGACTTTTAAAAAGCAAATGAATGAATACGTGATTGCAATATTACATAGTTTACTATATATCTATAAGGTGGGTGTGGCAGCTTGTGCCTATAATCTTTCAGTTAGGGGGTTCAGGAGTGTAGTGTTGAGATAAGCCTGGGCTACAAAGTAAAACCTCATCTCCAAAACACAAAGGGGAGGGGGAGAATTTATTAAGCCTGGTTGTAGGTGTACTTTATTGGGTTCTTACATCTACTACCCTTCTCCACCCCAATCCCTTCTAACCTCCCCCCCCCCCAACACTAGGTAGGTGAGAAAGAAGGTTAGAGGGAAAGGGGAGAAGACCTCTTTAGACTACTTCCTGCTGACCAAGGGCTGTGTCCATCATCAGAATGTCCAGCAGGGGGAGCAGCCACCCCCACAGGCCCTCTCAGGGCTCTCCCATTTATATATCCTCTCCAGGGTCCCCAGAATTAAACTATCTGCAGCTGTCAAGAATCACCTCCTAGAGCAAGAGACAAGCATAGTTAATGGCCCTGAACAAACTAAAGCAGCCCCATATCCCACACCTGGGATGAAAACAAAAACACTCATATAACATAACTGGGTTTTTAAAGAAACCAAAATTCTCACTACACCTGGTTGTCTACTCCAAGCAAAACTGGTGAGGACTGATCTGCCACAGTCCAGACAAAAGTTTTGTATTATACTGACTTGCCAAGCTTGTAGCAATGAGTTCAAAAGGGGGGAAATCCACTAATGGGTAAATGACTTCCTATTGGGTCACCCGTCTCTACTGCTTTCTCCTCTCTGACTGTTCGCTGTTGTAAGTAAATCAGAAAGCCCTACCAGTTATCGGCATAAGTGGCGCACACTTCTGGATGTGTGAGCTTTTGTGACCGAGAAGCTTCTGCCTACCCCATGCCATCCACTCTGGCTAATGGCAGCCAGGCGTTTGTTGCACAGGTGCACTGAGCATGTGTTGGACATGGTTGGAAATACTCACATTTTAAGAGCTCACATTTTTTTTCTTTTTTTTCTCTTTTTTTTAAATTTTTTTAATTTATTTATTTTTATATCAATCACAGGTTAGGTACTTTGAATCCCAGGCGTAGCCCCCTCCCTCATTCCCTCCTACCCTCCCAATCCCTCCCTCATCTCCCTCCTCCCCGCCCCCTCCAAGTCCACCAACAGGGGAGGACCTCCTCCCCTTCCATCCAACCCCAGCTTATCCTGTCTCCTCAGGGCTGGCTGCAATGTCCTCCCCTGGGATCTAGCCAGTCTGTCACTCCCCGGCTTGTATGGGGGAGGGTCAAAGAGTCAGTCATCAAGTTCAAGACTGAAACAGTCCCTGTTTCCCTCACTAGGGTCTTCAGTCCTACACCGAGCTATCATGGGCCCCATCCGTGCGGGGGTTCCAGGCCATATC
>CM053750.1:5375195-5390666 GCA_028658305.1 Pachyuromys duprasi
ATTGTAGAAACTGTCTCATATAAGACCCCTGTGCCCTGCTCAGTTTGGTCTTTGTGGAGTTCTTGTTCTCCCCAAGTCTCAACAACCTCCCCCAGATCTATCATTACTTCTCGCCCTCTGCCAGAGGCTTGATCGCGAGTCTTAATATCTGCTCTGATACATCAAGAGCTCACATTTTAAGAGCTCACATTTTAGTCAGTGACCTGTTTGATGTGGCTGCTATTTTGTGCTGTGTCTGGGGTATATGAAAATGCCATGCAGCAGGCATTGCGCTCAGTTTACATGGATTGTCTCCTTAATCTTCATTATCAGTCCATACTTCTACCATATCAAGTAAATATAACTTGCACCCTCATTTTATAGATTAAGATCCTGAGCCAGTTTCCTGAACTAGCAAGAACTCTATCTAATCCGTGTCTTGTACCTTAACTTCTCTACTGCCAAGAGCAGTGATGCCACAGTCCTTAGCGCTTGGGTTTGGATGAATATCTTGCCAGGTTCAGGTGAGAAAGCTTGGTTGTCAGGGTACTGCTATTGGAAGATGCTGTGTCTGTTTAACAGGTGAGGTCTAGTGGAAGGGCCCAGCCGTTGGGATGTGCCATCAGAAGGAATTGGGAGCCAGATTGCTAGGTTGCATGTAGTGGGTTCTGGGTTTTACCATCAGCACCGTTATAAGAATATAAATGTCCTAGCCAATGTGCTGTCTCCCTTTCCGACTTGGTATGAGTAGTGTGTCTCCCATGCTGATTTATTTTCCTTTTCTGTGTGATAAAAGTACTCTTCTAAAGCCACTCAAGAGGACAGAAGGTTATTCTCATAGTCATAGGTTTTATCCATCACAGTAGGGAACTCACAGCACACCAAGGCACATTGTTTCCATAGTCAAAAAGCCAAGAGTAGGGGCTGGAGAGGTCTCTCAGCAGTTAAAAGCACTTGCTGAGGCCCTAGATTCAGTTCTCAGACCACCGGTGGCAGTTTACAACTGTCCATAGCTCCATTCCCAGTGAATTCAGTGCCTTCTCCTGGCCTCCCCAGGCACTAGGCATGCATAGTACACAATCACTATATGAGCTGTCAAAATGCTCATACATGGAAAATAAGATTAAAACCAAATAAGGGGCGTTAGCAATGAGTGTGTGCTGTCGCTCAGTTCCCTTTTCCACATTTGTAGACTAGGATCCCAGCCATGGGAAAGTAGCACCTACAGTGGGTAATAATGGAGATAATCATCATAGGCATGCCCACCTCCCAGGTGATTTTAGATCCTGTTGGCAGGAAACACTAACCATCACACACACACATTCCCACTGTAATGTGCTGCCTCATCAGAGACTCATACCACCATATGAACTTGATGCTCTGGAGCCAGGAGCAAAAATAAGCCTTCCCTCATAAGCAGCCTGTGCCAGGCACTTCTCCGCAGTGACAGAAGCTTAGCTGACTGGTATGCTTAGCATTATTAAGGGTTTTGATCATCAGTACCAGACGTAATGCCATCAAGTGCCTAATCACCTAGACTTACGCTCGGATGTGTACATATTCGTACTCTGTTGGTTCCAGCTGTCAAACACATGCCTAATTCTCTTTTGATTTTCGTAGTAACCCAGTGATTATAGCATTATCACTTCCGCTTTATAAATGACAAAAGTAATTCTCAGGATAAATGACTTAAGCCAGCCAGTGAGTCAGGGCCTGTTCTCATCAAGCACAGAGCAGCATCTTGTCAGGAAGCTCCTGGCCGCAATGCCTTTTTCTTTTTCTTTTTTTTATTTTTTCACTGTACAGGAAAGAAGCTTGATCCTTCCATATGTCTGAGCAAATTCTGTTGGTTCTCTGTCTAACAGGCCCTTAACTGCAGAGGTAAACATGCCTGCGCCTTTGAGTATTCAACAGAAGACACTTTCTGGGTGTTGTGAAGAGTAAAAATATGCATGAGGAAGAAGGACTCTGTCTTATCCACATGGCTGATACTTTACAGAAATAAAATAGATTATCAGGAGGAGTGAAAGGTTGGATTTACTTTCCCAGTGAGAGCTGTGTGTTCAAATATACATATATGTAACTTGGTTTTTATAATCAGGCCAGGAATATGTTTATTCATCTTTAATAAGCCGTTCCAGTATAAGTATTATGGCTGGTAAGCGATGGAGTGCACAAGAGAAAAGATTGGCCCTCACCAAATGTTCTAGTAAGCTGTATTATTAAATAATTCCAAATAGGTCCAGAAACTGAAGTCTCTCTTATTTTACAGTCAATTTTTCTTTAATTAAAATAAAAAATTTAAAGGACTGCTCAAAACACACAACAGCAAAAACAAACAAATAAACAAAAAAACCCTACTTTTTGGTACCAGTTCCCAGAGAGCTTCATTCATTGTTGCAGACACATTCCTGTGGATAGCTTTCCTGTTGTCATGGTGGAGATGCCACTTCACATACACTCAAAAAGGACAGGTTCTACCCCTTCCTGCTCAGTGAATTGTCCCATATGTGAGCTGACGATATTAGGAAACTCAGGAAGCAAAGGTATTTGCATGGCCTGTTTCTCAGCCCTCACCAACAAAGTGTAGCAGTGATCAACAGCCTGCATCTTTAGAATGTACAAGATGACCCCAGTGTCTGCAGCTCTCAGTGCCAAACAATAGACCCTCATGTGGTAGTGTTTTGTCCCCAAGTTGCTCTTACTGCTCTGGTTAAGCCTTTCTGGAATCTATTTAACTATTAGCCATCAAAGCCTTAAAAATAACAATAATAAAGTAAGATAAAAGGAGGGGAGAGAGAGGCAGGGAGGAAAGACTAGACTGTTCTCATCCTTCCCTTATGACTCATCATAGCAAACAGAGGCCTTGGGAGACTGCCTGGAGTCACAGTAAAGCAGCTCTCCTGGCACCTCCAGGCACTGTTTTAATGTTCTCAGGCAGTAAAAGATGTTTTTCAGATTGTTCATTCCCTCTCTCAGGGCCAGCTAAGAGCTTTTATTTTGCTGAAGCATGGTGTTTTTATGGAAGATTAGCCGCACAGTGAACTCAGACTTTTGTGTTTGGTTTATCACTAAAGAAACCACTCTTCCACATTCAAAATTTGTATTCATTTTTTCTGGTGGTTGTCTTAGTGCCAAAAGGGGTTGTATGTGGCCTTTACTCTTCCCATGAGGTAAAGTTTACATTCAGTCATTAAGAATGTTCATAGCATTTTATGTTTATATAATTTTAGATACTCAGTTTTTGTTTTTAATGTTTACGGGTTTTGATATAGAAGCTGGCTTGAGTTAAACAAAAAGATTGCCTATTAAATGTTTTCATCTAGGTCCTGGTCATTTGGCCAGATTAATTAAGAAACAGATTAATGAGCTTTCCATCATCATAAGGGATAAACTTAGGAAGAGAAAGGGGCTACTTTCTTGTGTGCCAGGCTGACACAGCAAAATAAAAGCTAAAACTGTCACCTTTATTTTCCTGACTTTATATATAAACAACTAAGGAATCTTTTTTTTTTAAGTGGCAAATTAAAACTTTCTGGAAGCCGATTGGACTGAGAAATGCAAATCTCAGTATGCAGACTTGTTTCTTTATTAAACTGAAGACAATGATTATGTGGTTTGTATGGTTCCAGAAGCTAGCTGTCAACTAAGCTCTTTTTATCTCTGTGCCCACACAATCCTGAGACCTTTTTTTTAAGCACTCCAGCATTTCTTCTGTAGGAATTTCATACCAAAATAAGTGATGGTAGATGCTTATGATTACTGAGCAGCAGTATACTTACAGAGTAAAAGCAGTCACAGAATGAAGCCTGGCTCTACCAGACAAAGGCTGTTCTCAGTCTTAAAGAAGCCCCTCCTTGCAGTGAGTGGAGATAAAGGCAAACGCCCATGGCTGCACAAGATGCTAAGAAAAAAGGGCAGTTGAGGCCTAGACCTTAGACAGGACATTTTGCAGCCCCTTGATGGCTCGGGGAATACTGCAGAAGAGGGTGCAGAGACAGTGAAAGAGCCTCAGGCTGAGGAGAGGGGTTGTGAAATTCCATTTCCTGATCAGGACAGGGCCATGGGACCCACACACTCACAATGTGTATGGCACTGACTCCCCAGCGCTCAGGCCTTCCAGACAGTTAGCTGTTTAGGGGAAAGGGGGTAGCAGGCTGTGTACCCCTCTGGAGCCCACTGAGCTCTGATGGTTAGGTCCAAACGCAGGGCCACATAGAGGGTCCTCATTAAACTCAGACTAGTGAATAGGGCAAAGAAATTTATAGGGCAATGGGGGGCTGGTATGGATAGGAAAGAAGTGGGGGAAAATGAGAAGAGCTATGTAAATACACAGTATATGTTTATGAAATTGGAAAAGAACAATTTATGAATAAAAAATTTTAATGCTTAATGATACACCAAGCAGTAATTTATATTACACAAAGTAGTTACTTTGGTCGAGTCTTTCGATCTAAGTTGAATGTTGTGAACTAGGCAGTTGAGCAGAAAATGCTCTGCTGGGGCCCGGGGAGGCTGCTCATCCTGAGCCCATTCCCCAGCACCCACATGGTGGCTCACGACCATCTATAGTGAGACCTGGTGCCCCCTTCTGGTGTGCATGTGTACATGCAGGCAGAACACTGTATACATAATAAATAAATAAATAAATCTTAAAAAAAAAAGGAAAGAAAATGCTTTGCTAACAGAATAGTCAAATTATTGAAACGTTTTATTTCCGATAAAAATTGAGCTTTAATTAAAATGTACTTGGGGCCCTGGGTCAAACTTTCATGATTGTATCATTTCATTTTGAAATTTAGATGCTGGCTTGCAGGCTCTGATATCCCCATCATGTCTGCCAGTGAGTTAAGGTTATTCCTCTAGGGCCAAGATCTGCTTAACACGCACAAGGTCTCCAGCACCAACAAGCTTGTCTTCTTCCTCATTTTAGTGGGATTGTTTTGGGTTTCTCTATAGTTAAGTTGTTGGCTATGGACTCACTTTAAATTACCTTCATTATGTTAGGTATGTCCCTGAGTCTCTAGTCTCTCCGGAAGGGGTGTTGGATTTTTGTCAAAGGACTTTTCTGCATCTAATGAGATGATCATGTGGTTTTGTCTTTCAGTTTGTTTATGTTATGTGTTAGTTACGTGTATCAGTTTGCATATGGTGAACCATCCTGAGTCTCTGAGATGAAGCCTACTTGATAATGACAGATTGTCTTTCTGATGTGTTCTTGGATTCAGTTTGCGAATATTTATTAAGAATTTTTGCATCTATGATCATAAGGGAAATTGGTTTGTAATTCTTTTTCTTTGTTGCGTCTTTGTGCGATTTGAGTATCCGGGTGACTGTGGCCTCATAGAATGAGTTTGGCAGTGTTCCTTCTGTCTCTGTTCTGTGGAGAATAGTTTGAGGAGGACTGGAGTTAACTCTTGGAAGTCTGGGAGAATTCTGCAGTAACGCTTTCTGCTGTTTTACTTAATTAATTTTATGCCTAATGACTGCTTCTATTTTACTAGGGGTTGTAGGTCTGTTTAAATTGCTTTTATGATCTTGACTTAATTTTTGACAGGTGGTATATAGCGAGAAAATTAGCCATTTCTTTTCAATTTACCAATTTGATAGAGTACAGGTTTTTAATGTATGTCCTTAGGATTCTCCAGGTTTCCATAGTGTCATTATATCCCCTTTTACAGTTCTAGTTTTTGAATTTGGAAATTTTCACTTCTTAGTTAATTCAAATAAGGGATGTCAATCTTACTGATATTCTCAAAAAATTTTCTTTATTGCATTGATTCTCTGCATTTTTGCTTGTTTCTGCTTTGTTGATTTCAGCCCTGATTTGATTTATATCTTGCCATCTACTTGGGAGTGCTTTCTACTTGTTCCAGAGCTTTCCCCTTTAAAGCATTGTTCAGTGTTGAAGGGTCTGGGTGGTTTTTGACTAGAGCTTTGTTAGGAGGATTCTTTGAACCCCTGAACCCCGTCTTCTGAATCCATGCCATCCTTCCTCCTGAGGGTTGTACAAAGGAAACAGTAGGGATAGGAAATAAGTAATATATGATTTCCCATTAGTCTGCTTCCTTCGTCATTAGTTGGGTCTCCTCCTGCTTTGTAGGAAAAAGACAGTGTTTCCTCCTGGCTTCAGCTCTATTTATAGGCAGGATAATGCCCAAAACTGGCAGTGGATGACTGTTTCCATGTAAATAATACTCACCAGTGTCAGCATATAGATTGGCATTGGTAAGCGCTAGTGGGCTGCATCATCAAGTACCTGAGGTGTTTGCATGCAAAATGATCCATGACAGGTCTCCTGCCTTGTGAGAGCCTAAAAGCTTAAATTGGGTTGTACAGCTGAAAATGAGCACAGTCTTTCTTTCAAGATAAACGAAAATCCTCAGGGATTTGACTTTGCCACACGCTAGGAGAGTCAGAATGCTGAGAGCTCTGAGCGGCGATTTTCTTCTTTATTTGAGGGAAAAAAAAATCTGATTCTTAAGAAATCCAGATTAGCACTGAGCTTCTCTCCCTTCAGAAATGGTGAAGACATCTGTAATCCCAGGGCAGCCATGTCAAATCTGCTTGTGAGGGCTTCCTCCTTCTCTTCCATTGCACCAGAGAGCTTCACTCCTGGGCCCACTCATTCATGTTGTGGCCAACAGAGCACTGCCTGCTTGAGTACACCTAGAGTATTCTGGAAACACTGACTTTTATTCAGTCAGACCAGGATTTTCTTTCCTTTTCTCCCTTCTCCTTCCTCAGAGTTATTCTAACGTAGCCGTGACTAATCAGTGTGTGGGTTTCCTGCCTTGTTTGCATCATTCTTAACTTTGTGGCTTTGTCTGCAGCCCTCAGCTTTATAAGACATCAGCAAATGTTTGTATCTTTTTAAACCCACTTGTTTCTTGACTGTAGGCTTCATGCTCAAAACTGAAAAACATTCCCTGATCTCTGCACAAACCAAGGCAGTTCCCACAACTTGTATGTGTCTATAAAGAAGATTAGTTCCAGGATCCAGTTTTCCTGGGCTCCCTGCCTCTCCTAGCCAGAGGCCCTCTCCTTTTAGCATCCCCTCCGGCTTCCATGCTACTTAAAGCTAGTGGAAAGGCTGCCATCCAGTGACCAAACAGTCCCCACCGTGGCCAGTCAGTTGGTAGCCATTTCTTCTTTGGGGACCTTCACCAGGAGAGCACCCCATCACTGTAAATATTTTTCTTCTCCTTCTCTCCTCATAATGCTCCCCATGTAGCCATGCACGCTGCCTGTTAGAAACAGCTAAACCAGTGTTCCCAGCACCAAAGAACAATAGGCCAGGTTCACAGGACCCTCAGAGACCACCAGGAGATGACTCGGTGCAATAGCAAGAGAGCTTACGAGAGCGATCGAACTTGGGACCCAAGTCTCACTGGTGCAGCAGTAGAGAAGTGGGACCCCGAGCTCTGAGTGAGCAGCGTTTTTGCAATAGCAAGAGAGCTTACGAGAGCGATCGAACTTGGGACCCAAGTCTCACTGGTGCAGCAGTAGAGAAGTGGGACCCCGAGCTCTGAGTGAGCAGCGTTTTTAAAGGGAAAGTCTGTGATCAGGGGGTTTCCATGACAGCAAGCACAGGGGTACATGTTTCATGACAGCAAATGGGGGGGGGCATATGCCTTGACATTACAGGATTAGGTAAAAGTTAGAGGGGTGAGGTGACCTTCTCTGAATCACAATTACCTAAGGCATACAATCACACTTGCTATTCTTCTGAACTATGTCTAAAACATTGGGGAGAATTTTCCCACCCGTTTCCCAACCGATTCTCATTGATTATTGCCAGGGGGTTTGTCTCTATTTTCTATGAAGCATTTATTCTGTGATATTTGCTGGAGGCTGTTGCTAGGAGAGTTAACTTTGTTTTCTGCCAAGTGTACATTCTGTAATATTTCCTGGTACCTGAATTCAGCTCCCAGTCAAGATAATTCTTTATTAAAATGGAGTTATACTCAGGCTAACTATACCCAGGCTTACTTAAACTCTTCATTCCACGTCTGCCTCACTCAGTGGCTGAGGTTTCCATCTGGAAAGCCTGTTGCCACAGGATACAGAATCCACTGGGAAAGAGGGAAAGCAGTGTGCATGGCTAAGCTTGGCTGGTGGCTCACACAGTCAGTGAAACCATGTAGAAAGCTTGCTCATTCGTGTGCAGAAGCCTGTGTTATAGCTAAGTGGTAGGGCTGCTTCGAAGCTGCGGGCCCTGACACCATGCCTGAAACCTGCAACATTTGTAGTTGTGATCCAAAGTACCAATAAGTGTGACTGCTTCGTCATCCAGGGATAATGCGACATGCATTTGACTCCCATGGAAGAACAGCTGTAATCCATTTTTCTTGTTGTTCTGATTAAACCATTATATTGGTCACAAATAACTATAAAGTCACTCTTTGGTCTTTTTATTTTTACTCTCAATCTCTTTTAAATGAGATTTACCTTCTAAGAAATCAAAGGTGACCAAGGCTTTTGGATCTGTGTCCATCTGACTAACTGACTTCATTCTCCTGCCTTCTGAGCAGTAAAAGCTGGTGAGCCATCCTGAGCCATCCTGAGCAGTCCTGAGCAGTCCCAGGCATGGCCTGCCTAAGGGAGAAAGGATGCTTCTCCGCTCCTGGTACTTATTAGCTTGAGCATAGAAAGCTCTGGAATCCCCAGTTAGCACTAAGGACAGTTTTCTTCTGCCGTGGATACTACCTTTAGAACCAGAGTGAAAACTTGACAGCATACTCCTTCCTCTAAGAATTGCACGTCCAAGCTGGGCATGGTAGGATCTCTTGAGTTGGAGGCCAGCCTGGTCTACAGAATGAGTTCCAGGAGTCAAGGCTAGACAGAGAAACCGTGTCTTGAAAAACTATAAGTAAATAAGTAAACAAACAAATTAGAAATGCACATCCATAGAACTGAGCTGCACACTGTCTCCTGCCCTCTTGAGCACAGCATTGTTGAGGTTATTTGAGTCGCATTGTTCATCCTGTCTGTCCTCACAGTTTTGCCAGCCTTGGCAGCCCGCCAAGCTGCTGTTGAGCATCAGGTGTAGAGGCCATCCTACAGTGGCTGGCTGTGATCTGCCAGTCAGCTGGTCGGAGCAGAGGAGAACAAAAAGAGTCCGTTCACAGGAAATAGTGTATTGGCCTGTGTGTTCTTTGCCTTTCCTGAGTACTGTGCTGCCCAGCAGTCCGTAGGATCATGTCGGTGACACCCATTTCAGAGCCTAGTCTGCCTCTCACGGGAGCTACCACTGGGGTTCTAAAGAGGATCCACACCAAACTGCTTGTGAAATTGGTAGAGGAATTCCTCTCATACCATTCAAACTTGGCCCCCTTTTTGGCATACTGTGTTGATACTTTCATGTTCTAGAAGTTGTGCGTTCATTTTCTTTCTTCTTTTTAGTTTTAATGCTCATAGAGTCTAGAGAGGGGTTTGCTTGCTGCCTATATGGGAAAGACTGGGATTCCACTTGGGAAGCCTATCTCATATGTATACATACATTCCTGAGGTGGTGTGGCGGTGGCAGTTAGTGTGCTAGGCATTTGTGGTGCATGTGCACTGTGAAGCCTTACAGACCAGAGACCACTGACCTGACCTCCCAAGGGCTGGGCAGCTGTGGTTAAATGAGGTATATGAGAGGTCACTGTGTTAATGCTTCCCTAGGCTTCCGACAGTAAAGTTAAAAAGAAACACTTGAGAAGGAAAGACTTCCTTTTTCTTCCAGACATTACCCTTAGAATGTTAGCAAACTGCTTGAAATACAATTTTAATTTAAGCTATGAAGGTCTGTATCACGGGTCCTATTGTCAGTCTTCAAAGCTCAGAATTGCTTGCTGACCATGTAAGAGAAAAGGTGCTTGCATGGATGTGGTCATGAATATAACCACATATAGAGCATATATACACATATATAGACATATAAAGTCTGTCAGCAACAGCAAAAAAGATGTAGCCTCTGGCTAGCCAAGATGTTCTAAGGTAGAAGATTAAAATGGAGATTAGGTTTAAAGTGCTCTTCGGTAAAAAAAAAAAAAAAAAAAAAAAAAAAAAAGAAAAAAGATAGATAGTTGACATGTTTAATCTGTTTTGAAATGAGAGATGGACTAAACCACCAAAGCCACAAACCATGCATCCAGCAATCCCCCTGGACCATGCCCTCCTTAAATTGTTATTAAAGATCTGTGTAACGAGGCTGTAACTGCCCCAGGCAGAAGAGTTGCCATTCTTCATGTACACAATGACAGGTATTAACAGTACAGCGGTGCATATCACTATGTGCCATTATTTCCTGAAAACCTACATGGACCACAAAGTGTCAGGCACTGGGGAATCATGTGGAATAAGTGGGTACCAAAGAGCGAATGTAGTCATCACTGAGATGATTCCCTGCTCGTCTCCTTGGTGGTCTTCCTCCTCCTTCTCCTCCTCCTCTTCTTCTAGTTAAACTTGGCTAAGGTGTAACTCAGGAACAGAGCCTTCACCCAGCGTGTATACTGTCCTAGGTTCAACCTTCAGTACTCCTAAAATTAAATAAAATAAAAGTAACTATTGGCCACATTTTAAATCTTAAGTTTTGTGTGTGGTGTTTTGTTTTGTTTTCATTTTTAAAAGAGGTAATTTTACAAAGAAAACTAGAATAAGAAACATTTCCATGCCAACTCTAAGATACATAGATAGCCAAATCTAAGATGGATGGATGAAATAAACTGGGTATGGAAATGTGGTAGTACATGACTTTAATACCAATACTCACGAGGCAGAGGAATATACGGTTTAAGCCAGCCTGTGCTACGTGGCAAGACCCTCCCTCTTTCAGAAAACGTTTTTTTGAATGGCAAGAAGTCTTTACCTCCAAGTTTCTCTCTTCCTTTATTTAAAAAAAAAGAGTTTAACCTTTGTGGTACCCAGAGTCTAACCTGCTTTCTGAGTGGTTAAAGAAAATGCAGGCTATATGAAGCTCTGTCCTAATGAAAACAGATAAACGTTTAGACATGCCCCTGATAGTCCCACTCTACAACCCTGGGGAAGAGAGGAGAGAGAAGCCTTCCAGCCCATGCCATAGCCGTGTGTGTGGGCACTCAGGCCAGAGCAGCGTCTCAGGAGCCATTGCAGGCCACCTCTGACACAGGGCTGTGAGGGTTGCTGCGGCATCATCCAGGGGGAATGTCCACTCAGCCTACAGTGGAGCTCTGAGGGAGGCGTGAGTGGGCCATGGTTCTCAAAGGTTCTGCAAGTGAGATCCTGCTCAGCTTTTGTTCGCTTGTTTTCTTCACTCAGTGCTAGCCCGGTGGCTCCTGAGTGTATAAGAAATGCTGGTATAACTTGTGGCTGAGTTCAGAGTTCTGTGCTGGTCTGGTTTTCTTTTCTTCATCTGTTTTACTTTATTTCCAAAGTATCAACTTCAGCTTCACAGATCCCTTCTGATGAGATCTATATTTACATGTCATGATTGATAATAATAATGTCATATTTTTCATATAAATGGAAGCAAAGTATTAAAGCAAGGTATTGAGGCAAGGGGTGTTAATTACATAATAAAGCCAGGTGTGGTGACTCACAGCTCTAGTCACAGCACTTGGAAGGTAGAGGCAGACAAATCTGTGAGTTCTAGACCAGCCAGGACTACACAGAGAGGCCCTTAAAACAATAAGTAGGTTTAAATTTTTCTTTTTTATGATTTGGAAAGAGAAAAGCTCTTTCCATCTCAGACTTATAGTTAAAAGTTTCAACTTCAGATTTTTATTAGTTGTCGACTCTCCTGACTTTTAATCATATTGACTACACCCAGGAAGTATTTTAAGAGAAGGACCCACTGATGGAAGATGTTTGGATTTTAACATTTAAAAGATAACACCCGTATTGTCTCTTCTTGTGTTTATTTAGATTTCGACACAGTCCCAACTGCTGGTACCTGAGAGACTGGACTATCCACACCTGGATTAGACAGTGTCTGAAATATGGTGCACAAGACAAAGCCTTGCATACCCTTGTTCATAAGGTGAGGGTTTCCTGGCTGAGCCTTGCATACCCTTGTTCATAAGGTGAGGGTTTCCTGGCAAAGCTTGTATACTTTTGTTCATAAGGTGAGGGTTGTGGCGGGCTTCCTGAGTGTATGTGTGATCTGCTGTTTGTCCCTGTGACGGTGCCATAAAGAGAGGTACCAGAAGACACTGTTCGGTTGTCCTCTCAGATTCCTTCTCATGCAATAACTGCCTCTTTTGCAAACACAGTGCTCCGGAAAGGGCAGGTGGGGTGGGATGCAGTGGACTGCTGCACTGCTGCTTACTTTATTTTCATCCTTCAGCCTTAGAGTTCTTGTCTGCTTCCCTTTTGTAAGCTTTGGGTGAATAGTGAGCTTTTTTGATGGAGTGTGATCCCCAGCTCGTCCTGACCATCTTACACTTTTTAGAAGACAATATTCCTGGATAATTCGTCCTTTCTCTTAAGCTTCATAGCTCTTCCTCCCTACCAAGCCTCAGAGCTCCCATGATTAAAAGGTCTTTCCCATGTTACACTCCATCCAACACTTTGGTCTTCATTGACTTCATGGCATAAAAGTATCTTCAAAATAAGCACAGGTTATATAAGCACAGAAGTTACCATTGCCAGAGTTTACTTAAACACCATCATGAGCCATTAAAGAATCTTAACAATGGGGCTGGAGAGACGGCTCAGAGGTTAAGGGCACCGGCAGTTCTTCTAGAGTTCCTGAGTTCAATTCCCAGCAACCACATGGTGCCTCACAACCATCTAGAGTAAGATCTGGTGCCCTTTTCTGGCAAGCAGGCAGAACACTATGCACATAACAAATAGGTTTAAAAAAAAACAATTGTAACAGTACTTTTATAAAAATATATTATGTTCATAATATCACCAGAACTTGAAAATTAGAGTTCAGACAGAATAGTGATTTTATCTTTGATTCTTCTCTGTGAAGAATGATTTTTACCTGTAACTTAGTCTCAAATCAAATCAACATTATTTTCTACCCATTATTTGTGTGGGATGACAGATTGACTATGGACATGAAGATAGAAATAAACAGTATCTCAGCAAACATAAAGCAGATACCGCTGTCACTGTTAAACCTCACATTGGAGAATTTTAAGTGCCATACAAGAGGAATTAAGATGGCAGAAGGAAAGGAAGCTGGAAGAAAAGTAGAGGACATGAGTGCCATGTAAACTATCTCCAAAAGATGCTCATGGAATGGAATGTGCGGCCCTTTTGCCCGCACTCATGATTATATTTGAGGGGATGGAGTCAGAGAAGGACAGTCAAGGTTTTAAGGCTTCAGTCTCAAGAAAGAAAGGAAGGCCCCTGGGGAAGAAAGAGATAACATCTCATTCTCCTCATCCCAGAAATTGCGCTCAGAGATGATGATCCCTGTGGAAGCAGATCCAGAAGGGTTTTAAAAAGTAGAGCAAAGATCTCTTTTCTGTTGCTTCCAGGCCTTTAAAAAGAGAAGTCACCAGATGAGGGGTCAGAAAACCTAGCCTATAACCCCTTAGGTTCTGTCAGGTACCTGCAATGTCAAACAAATGGTTTTCTCCTTTTGTGTCCTGTTTGTCTCAGCTCCACTTGAGTGAATTGTATCAGTGATTTACAGTCTGAACTGCCTACTGGAGTCCCCCACGGGTACAGATGCTTGAGGCTGGGGAGATATCACTGATATGTGCTTACCATGAGCAGGAGGTTTTGAGTTGAGATCCCCAGCACCCATTTCAAAGTTGAGCAGGACAGCCCGTCCTTGTATGTACACACACATACATACACATACACACACACAAACTATTAAGCATTACAAATACTTGTCTTTATCCCCACTATTCTAATTTAACCACTCTTTCTGGGTCTGGGCATTTGGAATTCCAGGCATCACTTAGTGGAAAGAGTAGAGATCCTCAAACACTGCTGTCCCAGCACACACACAGCCTTCCCTGACCAGCATCCTGCTCCTGGAATGGGATGTCTGCTGGAATGGAACATCTGTGGTGGACACGCGTTAGTGCTCAGAACCCACAGTTTACATCAGAGTTCATTCTTGATGTTGTGCATCCTGTGGATGAAATGCTTAATGATATGAGTCTAGCAGAAATATTCATTGCCTTTTCATCCTTCCCAGGGACTTTCACATTAGGCTTCACTTGATCCATGGCCAAGGTTGAGAGCCCTGTACTGGTTCATTTCCTTTTTGTTTGTTTTGCAAACCTTACCCTATAGATCTTGCCATATAGCGCCAATTGCCCTAGAACCCACCTTCGTCCTGCCTCATCCTTCTGAGGAATTTTGGGCAGCACACCTGGCTTGGACCAATTAATTTCAAAGGTCTTTCTTAGCGCTAAGGAATTATTGTTCTGAAATATTTTGACTTTAGCCTTCCTCGGACTGGAGCTGACCCGGGTGAGTTCTCGGAAACTCACAGGCCCCGCCCCTGAGCCGCAGCCTTCCTGACACTGGAACACTGCAGCCCACCTGAGGCATCCAGGGCTGCTGCCCTGAGTCAGTTCAGTGATGCACACCTGCCAGGGTGTAGTGAGGCAGGAAAGGTTCCCCAGGTGCTTCTGGTAGTTGGTGACACGGAACAGAGAGGTTAACTACTGAACTAAGAATTGGGATAATATCCTAACTGTGGTCTAGGCAGTAGGTAATCAGGCTCAAGTGTATATGAAAATCACAGAGGCCCACAAAACTTCAGGGTCCAACCTAGTTCTGATGTTGTAGGGCTGAGACTTTGAGATATGAATTGTTAAAATGCTCTTACCGATTAGGAATAGTGATTCCTCAAGACCCAGCTATACCACTCTTAGGCATATATCCAAAAGATGCTCAAGTACACAACAAGGACATTTGCTCAACAATGTTCGTGGCTGCTTTACTTGTAATAGCCAGAACCTGGAAACAATCCAGATGTCCCTCAGTTGAGGAATGGACACAGAAATTATGGTACTTTTACACAATGGAATACTATTCAGTAATTAAAAAGGAAGAAATCATGAAATTCGCAGGCAAATGGGGGGACCTGGAAACAATCATCCTAAGTGAGGTATCCCAAAATCAAAAAGAAACATATGGTATATACTCACTTATATAGACCTATAGGATTGGAAGGTCATGCTGAAATCTACACACCTAGGGAAGATATACAAGAAGGAGGACCCAGGTTGGTATGATCAATGCTCGTTTAGATGAACAAATGGGATGGACATTGAGTGGAGGAGAAAACAAGCAACAGGACAGGAGCATACCGAAGAGGGCCTCTGGAAGAATCAATATAGCAATATCAAAGCAGATATTAAGACTCACAACCAAGCCTTCGGCAGAGGGCAAGAAATAATAATAAAAATAGGGGAAGTTAGTAAGACTTGGGGAGAACAAGAGCGCCACAAAGACCAAACTGAGCAGGGCACAGGGGTCTTATTTTCTCCAGCCAAGGACCATGTACGGATATGGCCTAGAACCCCAGCTCAGATGTGGCCCATGGTAGCT